>CM076573.1:437485310-437857025 GCA_034641835.2 Pinus albicaulis
TTAGGAGTTAAAAAGACACCTTTTTATCGCTCCACACACATGTTGAAAAAAAATTGGACACACTCCTTATGAGCGTGTTTATGGGAAGAAATTTTTTCTTCCAATTGAGTTTCAAGTGGAGACCTTCAGAAAAACTGCTAAATTGGGCCTTGATCTATCAGAATCCAAAAAAAAGAGAGAATTAAATGATTTAGATGAAATATGAAAAAATTGTATTTGAAGAACCAACATAATTTAGCAACAAAGAACAATATGGCATGATAGATTTATCAAGACCAAAAATTTCAATCCATGTGACTGGGCTCTTATTTTTTATTCAAAATTTAAAGATTTTCGAGGAAAGTTTCAAACTCATTGGTTTGGTCCTTATGAGATATATAATGTTCATGAATATGGAGCAGTCAAGATCAAAAATATTGATGGTGAACAAAGTACCTTCCTTGTTAGTGGTCATAGATTAAGATGTTATCCTAAACCGCTAACAAAGGAAGAGTTTGTTAAATATTTGAAAGAAAATTATGAATTTAAGTTGGTTAAGAAAGGATATCATTCTCCTCATTCTCCAACTAAATTGTAATTTTTTTTTTCATTTTATAAAAAAATTAATAATGGGATAATGATTTTATTGGACCAATAAATCCTACATCTGAAAATGGGCTTTGGATTTTATTGGACCAACAAATCCTTCATCTAAACAAAAAATGTACATACTTGTTTGGACATATTATGTCAAAAAATGGGTATAAGTTAAACCTCTTTTATTTGAAACTAAAAATGTTGTAGCTACATTTCTTTTTGAGGATATATTTACTCGTTTTGGTGTTTCAAGAGAAATTGTAACAGATCAAGGTACTCAATTCACATCCAAGTTGGTGAAAAATATCATGGAGCAATATAAAATCAATCATTGGCAACCTACTCCATATCATCAACAAGCCAATGGAAAAGTGGAATCCACCAGCAAAGTACTTGATGTAATTCTCAGCAAGACTATGCATTTTCATAGAAAGAATTGGATAGAAAAGCTTCCAGAAGCACTATGGGAATATCGAACCACATGGAGAAACACAACTGGACATACTCCTTATGATCTTGTTTATCAGAAGCAAGTTTTGCTTCCAATTGAGTTCCAAGTGGAGGCCTTCGGAACAACTGCTAATTTGGGCCTTGATATATTAGAAGTCCAAAAACAAAGATTATCTCAATTAAATGAGCTAGAATAGATATGACAAGATGTTATCCAAATAACCAACATAATTCAGCAAAAAATAACAATATATTATGACATATTTATCAAGACTAAAAAGTTCAAGCCAGGTGACTGGGCTCTTCTTTTCTATTCCAAATTTAAATATTTTCAAGTAAAGTTTCAAACTCATTGGCTTGGTCCTTATGAGATGGATAATGTTCATGAAAATGGACCAGTCAAGATCAAAATTATTAACGATTAACAAATTACCTTTTTAATGGTGATAGATTAATATTTTATCATAAAACACTAACAAAGGAAGAGTTTGTTAAATTTTTGCAAGAAAATTCTAAATTTAAGTTTGTTAAGGAATGAGCTTATTTTCCTCATTCTCTAATTTAATTGTAATTTTTATTTTCATTTTATAAAAAATAAAAGAAAAATATTAATATTAATAAAATTTTGTATAAGTATGAAAGCCAACAACGTTGGAAAAATTATACAGAAAATATTAACTGAAAACCAAGGGTTCTTAGTAGCATAGATTTTCATAATAAATTCCCTTCTCTTGTCCCTATTTCTTTCTATCATTATTTTTCTAATAAATTTTAGATGGAAAGCAATACTTCTAAATATCAATCTTAATCACTGACCACCAAAAGCAACAACAACTATAAATATTCTTCTCTTGGTTAAACAAAAAGATTTAAGAAATAGTGAGCAGCAAACAAATTCATATCATTCTGCAGCTAACATTTGATTCTACAGCCAAGTTTGAATTCTACATCTACATCTGCATCAAAAGATCTACATCAAAATAATATCAATTGAATTCACAAAAGTAAGGGTATGTAGAATGTTGAATTATTATTCATGTAAGAACATTAGGTTTTAATTCATGGATTATTTTATCAAATAAAAGTTTGAATCATTAAAGGACCTTATAAAACTACTAAAAACTATACTCATTATCATGACCATTATGCCCCACTTCCTCATCATTACTCAGTAGGTCACATCAATCTGATCGAAATCAAATACATCCCACAGATCCTATGAAAACAAATTTGGGAATCGTGGGTAATTATAAGAAAGGAACAATCTAATCATAAAACAAATTATTCTGTGAGTGCCTTATTTCACTATCATTTTACTCCACTTCATTTCATTCCACTCCATTCTGAAACTCCTACCACTCAAACTTCTCTCATTCCCTTTGTATCAATATTAATTCATCCCCATCGAAATGAAACAGTCAAGGACTAAAGCTTCTTCTTCCCATGGGGATTATCGTCTGGTCTGAACCAAATGGGATTAATTTTCTTCAAGAATACCTGAGAGTTAGAGATCAATTGCAGTAGGTAGGGTGGCTTAAGTTTTTTGAAAAATTAGATGACCATGAGACAAAGGTTACCAAAGATTTTTCTCGAGATTTTGATGGGGTCGAGGTAGAAATTGGAAACATCGAGCTTATCTTAACATAGTCTATCATGGAAGAAGCTACGAGATTTTCCAGAAATGGGGAGAGTTGGTTCAAGAGCAAAAAATTCAAGGCAAATGACTGGATAAACTTCCTCAAAGAACCAGGTATGGATATATCCATCTTTAAAAATGGAATTCCAGTTACAACACTAAAAGGGAAATGGAGAAATTTATTATCGGTTATCCAGAATTTTTTAGCTTGTGAAGGTAGATTTGGAACTATTTTTTCTACCATGTCTGATTCTTGATGCATTTTATCAGCGAGAATGAAATTAATTTGCCATATTTCTTATTTTTTAGTCTTAAAAAAATGACATCTAGTATAGAGAGAGAGTAAAAATCCATCGAAAATTCCCTCTGCCATCATGGACTCATCAATATCCTTATAGAGGCACATTTATAAGCTAAAGGGGACAATTGGCAATATTTCCTAGTTAGAAATCATTTTGTAGAAATCAAGGAGGAAGAAACAAGAAGTAGGGTTAAACGAAGTCGACAGAGGTCAGCATCAAACCCTAACCCTAAAAAGGATCAACTTGAAGAAGAATGTACATAAAATAATGATACATAGGTACCAGAAGACCCATTTGAGGATGATACTCCACTTTCCCAATATTTTGAAAAATGTAAACAAAAAAATGAAAAATGGAGTCTTAGAAGAAAAAATGCCAACCTAAATTCTAAGTTACCTGAAGAAAGTGAAAAAACAAAGAAGAGAAAACAAGAGGTCAACAAAGGAAAAATTCAAGACATTGAAGGGTCAGGAGTAAAAATGGGAAGAAGTAGAAGAATTTCAAAAATTATAAATACACATTCTCCAAACATGATTGATCTTGAAGAAGAAGGATATAAAACACCACCTCAAAAAAAGAGTCTAATGAGGAAAACACCAGATATTAACCCAATTCAGCAAGAAATTTATGATTATGTAGAATTTTTGGAACAAAGAGCAGAACAGAAGGAAAATCTCTCTCAGAATCAAAAGAATGAAATTGGTGAAACGTCCCTCACAGAAAAAACTCCAGAACAAGAACAGAGAGTTAAACATGCTTTGAAACAGGATGTATATGAGCTAGAGATTCTTAATACACACCTAACACAAGAAAGGCACACAACAAAGGTATAGAATGAGATATTAAAAACTCAAAATGATAACACACTTCTACATATTTTCCATTGGTATAAGAAAAATATGAAACTCAAAGCTAGCAACAAGATCCTTAAGAATATAATCAGGAGATTGCAAAGTAAAATTCAGATAAAGAGACCAAGTGCCACCTTTATCTTTAGAAAGAGAAAGGAAAGCACTAGTCTGGATGTACTTGCATGGGTTTCAGAAATCATGCATTGAAGAAGAAAGAGGAACCAATTTTGATTTTTTGGTGCATGAGGACATGCAAGACCTTTGGTTTCGGGGAATGTTGAAGTCCGAAATTATTTCCTCTTTTACTACCTTTTTCCATCTCCTTCATCTTTTTTTGATAATTTTTGTAGTAGTCTTAGCATACTCAAGGTCAATTCAGCTTATAAAAAGGTATTAATCATCCATGTTTAGAATCTATATTTATTTATGAATTATAATGAAAACATTCCTACAAAAACAGAATTGTGAACATTCCACAGCTAATGTTGAATTCCATAGCCATATCCATGATTAGACATGTTGCAATGAATTAATAAAGGAATGAAGGGTATCCAAAGATGGAAAGTGTTCACTACATGGATGACCACCTATTGGTATGACTTACTAGGCTACATAGATCAAGAGATCTAAGAGTCAAACTTTGAGTATGAAAGTGCAATGGTCAAGCGAAGGCAAGTAGGAGATCAAAATGACATCAAGCGAGCATGAAAAAGACTTGTTCAATTACGAGGATATGATCCAAGAAGAATCCCTCATGATTTTCTCTTTCAGTAGAAAATCATGAGGATTTAAAGTTCTAGTTTAATTATATTTCCTAGATGGCACAATGGTTTCATTTTTTATCAGAATATAACTCTTGAAGTAGTTTAATGAAGACTTGTATAAAAGCCATATGGTGAAACCCAAAATATAGTTTGTAAATTAAGTCTGTTGTGGTTCATTTACAGTATTTGTGACACTCTGTTTTGAATTAATGAAATCCTTTGTTTTCAATGCGTGACTAAGAAACCATCTGATTAATAGCAGACTTACGCCCATGGGAGGGCCCCCTGTCGAGTTGTAAGGATATTTAGTTTTCTTTATATTTCAAGTTTGCTTATACTGTGATAGTGTTCTAAAACTTTTCTTGAATAGTTTCATCACAGTTATTTTTTGATCATTTTCTATTTTGGTTTCAGAGCACTCATAAAGGGAAATTATCAAAAATATTTTACTTTAATATGCATTTCCTTTCAAGTTTCATTACTCAGTTGATTTCATTGACAGTGAAAGAAATGTATTTTAGAGTTAACTACGCACATCAATAATCATTTGGAATTACAAGTTTTCATTTGATTTTATTTCCGCAATTAGTTTTAGTATCATTCCTTTTTTTATTATTTTAATCTCTTTTATTTTTACAATTAGAATTAAGTTCTCTTTATGCAATTTCCTTTTATGAAAATAGTATAGAGGTTCCTTTCTGCAAAGTAGTGCTTTCAATTCTGCAAGTAGCATTAAAATATTTCTCCCGCAATCTAGTGTTAGCATTTCCTTTTATGCAAGTAGAAATAAGTTTTGAATTCTACAACTATAATATATTCTCAATTTTGCAAGCAATAGATTTGAGTTCAATTAAGAATTTGGATTTTTAATGTAAATTTGAATAGAAAGAACTTGTGCAAAATTACTCCCTAAATCTCATTAAAACATTTGTCCATACTTAGAACAATTTCATCCTTAGAGTCAATCAATCCAAAGATAGAATCCTATCATAAATGGCGCACATAGGCTTCATAAGTACATGAACCTTGGTTGACAATTAATGAAGTAATTTAAGGTCATTAAATTACCCAACAATTTCATGTCATTTCCGGTGAAGTGTACATAGATTCCATTCTTGGTTTGCATACCATTTTAGGTGCATTCAATTTTGATTTTATAGGTCTAATTAAAACATAATAGAAAACATACTTCAAGTACAAATTACGCTTGGAAACAGAGTCTTCTTATATATTAAAATGCAGTCATAACAGCAAGGTGATATTACAGCACAGTGGCAGCGTAATTACATTACAGAGCTAATGGAGACCAATAAAAACTAATAAAAACTAACTCTTATGCGTATGCAAATGCGTTATTTATAACTGAAGGTGGTGTAACTAATTTCCTAAAGTTTATGCTGATACAAAACACGTAAACCATTACGTCCAAGGATCTAGGATCATGGCCGCGTTGAGGAGTAAATTTATGAGAAGTGGATGTTGGATTTGGCTTATGGAGCCATGTACAAGTGTTGATTTGTCTCCCGCAATTCAGAAACGGCCATAGAAATCTCCACGTGATGAGAAACAGAGTCCTGTCACCGTGGGACTCTACGGTTGACTTGCACTTGGCCATATTTGACCGCAGCCTCCCTGGATGAATTTGCCCAAGCCAATAGGACACGATCCATGTCCACATCATTTCTGACTTGCCCATGTGGCTCGTTTTTCCTGAAGACACCTGTAACATAGAGTTTCACAAAATGGCTGCGGAAAGTTGCAGCAGCTGCGGAAAGTGGCAAGATTCCGCAGCTAAATGAGCAAAATCTAAATCAAACAGCAAACACAAAAATATAGTTAAAAACCATTTTAGATGCTCTTTTGCAATTAATATACAATGATATTGACAACTTGGGAGGTTCAGGTGAATGAAAAAGGTATAGAAAGGTGTATGGAAAAGATGCAGATTTGAGGCTCAACATACCCCCACTGTGAAGGTGTTGCATGTCCTCATGCAACCAAAATTTTGATAATCCTTCCTCAGTTCATATGCCTTGACACTTCAGCCAATACATCCAAACCTCTCCTCTTCTTCCTTGGTGCTGCCAACATCCTAGGCTTCTTCATTAGGCATCTAAATTTGATATTAACCAATGCTCTGCTTAACTTCTGGAATTTCCTTTTCAATTTCTTGTTCTTCTTCTGCCATATTCCCAGATGTAGCATGGTATTATCATGAATGATTTTGTCTAATTTTCCTTGTTCCTTCAATGCCTCATTTTCATTTTTAATGTGTCTATTTAAGAGCTCTAGCTCAAAGACTTCCTGTTTCAGTGATTGGACTAAATCATCTTGTACTGTGTGAGGCTGAATGGACGAAGTACTGGGACCTGTAGCTGCTTTTTCCAAAGATTCTATATAATCATATACTTCTTGCTGCTTGGGGTCTATTTCAGGTGTCATTTTTATTGGGTTGTCCCCAAAATGCCGTGAAGGAGAGTTATCTTCAAAATCTGGCTGAGAAGGGCTCACATCAACATCTTGCTGAGAATGGGATGGACTATGTTCAATGTATGACTGAGAATGAAATGAACCAGGTTCACTAACTGATTGAGAGTGAGATGGACTATGGTCAGCTGGGGACTGTTCAGATGTTTCCTCTCCCAAATCAATGAAATGAGGACCCTTCATTTGCGTTTTCCTCAATTTCCCCTTAAGTCTAGAACTTCTTCTCACACGCTGTGGACCACTGTCCTTTTGCTTTTGTTTCCCTTTCTCTGTCTTCTTGGCCATAGATGACTGTTTTTGAAGATGAACTAATCTCTCAGATAACACTTGATGATCTTCTTCTTCGAAAGAAGGGGTTTGATGTATAGCCTCAATACTTTTTCTCTCTTTTGGTGTTATTGGCTTCTTACCCTTAGTTTCTTTCTTCTTCCTCTTTGACAGTCTCTCTTCCCTATCAGTTCTTTCAATTGTAGTAGTAGGAGTATTTTGGATTTCATCATTTGTTCTCTTTCTCCTACTCCTTCTTGATATGCTACCTTCAGGAATTTCTTGAGTAGGAGTACTTTGAGTTTCATCATTTATTCTTTTTCTCCTACTCCTTCTTGATGTGCTACCTTCAAGAATTTCCTGAGGTTCCTCAAAGAAATTTCTAATCAAAAATTGTTCCCATGTGTCTTTCTTCTCCTTTAACTCTTTTTCAATCAAAATTTTTACAAGACCGTGGTGATATAGATGTGGTTATACATCTCCTAAATGCTTCTGAACAGTCACAGACATTTTCTTCAAACTATTTAATAGAAAATATGGGAGATTGAGAGTTTGATTATCTAGAAAATTCATCAGCAATCTGGTGTGGTACATATACATGGACCCAAAACGGCCTTCACAGGTAATGAATTTTTGAACAACTAGCAGTAAAGTAGCCCATTCCTCTTTCAATGCATGAACAGGAATTCCTCTTTTAAAAATAGTTATGTCCATACCTTGGTTTCGTAAGATTATTCTCCAGGCTTCATCACTAATGCTTTTATTCTTAAACCAACACTCACCCTCTTGAGGAAGTTCCGTGGCAGTTGCTATAGATGCCTCGTTCACCGCAAACTTAAGGTCTCCAATCTCTACTTCCAGGCCATTGAATGACCTTGCAAATGCTTTTGTCACTTCTTTATGATAGCCTCTGAACTTTTGGATAAACCGCAGCCACTTTGCTTTCTTCAATATATCCCTTACTTGCGGATATCCTTCCATGAATTTAAGTCCTTCTGGTTCTGCTCTTAGCAATTTACCCATCCTTCTTTCTGCTCTTCAAAAATTTGCCTGCGTGAGGGTTCAATGGAAATAGAACGACTGAATGCACGGAGATGAGAAAAATGACTGTAGGTAGATATCAAAGAGTGGATATACAGGTTGTAGCGTAACAGAGAATGAAATGGAGTGAGACAGAACATAAAGGGGTTTCGTGAGCACGGCAGAGATACGACTGTGAGATTAACAGAACAATAGGAGGAGTATAACACATCCGGCAGTGTTTTGAAATTTGGTGGCTGCAAAATAAATGTGAGCACGTTTAAACAACGGCTATGGATTTATGCGGCTGTAAGAGCCCGTGGTCAAATCAACTACATCTCATTGTCATCGGTGGAATATCGAAGTATGAGTGAAGATCGGGGGTTTAATTATGGAACCGTTTGAGAATGAATGCGGGAGGATCATATGGAGATCGTGAAAGGGTTACGGAATTTGTCAATATAATAATTGCACATAATGGATGGAGCTTATGGTTCATAACTATATAAAAATTTGTTTTCAATGCTATTTGAAATGAATTTTTACTCATACCTTGGAATCTTTGCCTTTTTCCTTGGTCTTCAATTAGTTGCTCTTCATTGGTATCTTGAATGCTCCATGTCTTCATTTTTGGTCCTCATACCTGCATTTTATTTCATGATTATGGAAATAACATATGGTTATACATTCTTTTGAAAACAGAGTGGTAGCTGCAGAATCTACTTCTCGCTGCGGAAACTGGTGTCAACTGCGGAAACAGATGCCAACTGCGGAAACTGACACAGCTATTATTTTGGTGAATGGAAATGAACAGATGACAAATGACTAGATGGAAATGGTCATGAAAAAGAATTTTATTGGTGAAAATGGAATGAAATAGATAAAATGGAGTGGAATGGAGTGAAATGAAGTGAAATGAAGTGGAATGAAGTGGAATGAAGTGGAATGGAATGGAGTGGGTGGTCACAAAACTTGTGAAATGAAAGAGAGATTTTTTGGAAAATATAGAGTGTCAGGTGTTCCTGATTTTCACCCTATATTTTCTGTATAAGACTGCCAATCAGTGATTGGTTTTCAGGCTTATACAATTTTTTTATTTTTTTATTTTTTTAACTGAAAAGAACAAAAGCTAGGCTGGTGGAGAAGAAGAATTCTTCTGTACCAGCCTGATTGCAGAATTTTCTTGAAACATTTTGACAAAATCCTCTTTTGAGAGTGGCTTATGATAAACTTTCAATCTGTGGCCATTCACAATAAGAGAAGTTTGAAACTCATCAATGGTCTTGATTCTTACCGCTCCATTGCTAAAGATCTTGTCAATCTCATATGGCCCAAGCCAATGAGTCTGAAATTTTCCTTGAAAATCTTTAAACTTGGAATCAAATAACAATGCCCAATCTCCTTCTTGAAACTTCCTCTCTTTGATGTACTTGTCATGCCATTTAGCTCTTTGATATTGAACTAGATCAGTTCTTAGAATTGCCTCTTGTCTGATCTCATCTAGCTCATTCAATTGCTCCATTCTATGCTTTTGGGCTTCTGATAAGTTCATCCCCAATTGAACTGCTATCTTGAAGGTCTTGACTTGGAACTCAATGGGGAGCAAGACTTCTTTCCCATAAAAAAGTTCATAGGGAGAATGTCTTCTTGTATTTCTCCATGTAGTTCTGTAGGCCCACAAGGCTTCAGGAAGCCTTTCTGCCCAATCTCTTCTATGTAGATGAACAGTTTTGGTGATAATACTTTCAAGAACTTTGTTTGTAGACTCCACTTGACCATTTTCTTGGGGATGGTAAGGAGTAGATCTTCTGTACTTGATTTTGTATTCTTCCATCAATTTCTCCACCAAGTTGGATGTGAATTGGCTTCCCTGATCTGTCACAATTTCTCTTGGAACACCAAAGCGAGTAAAAATATCCTCATAAAGAAAATGAACAACTGAATTTTCAGTAGCAGATACTAATTCTTTGGCTTCTACCCATTTAGTAACATAATCAGTACAAACCAATATATACTTCTTTTGCTTAGATGGTGGATTAATAGGTCCAATGAAATCTAAAGCCCATTTTTTAAAGGGTTCAATGAGTACATGTGTTTGCAATGGCATTTCATTTGAAAGGGTAGGTTTCCCTACTCTTTGGCAGCTATCACACCTTTTGACATATTGTTTTGCATCTTTGAAGAGGGAAGGCCAATAATATCCCAAGGAAAGGATTTTATAGGCCGTCCTTTTGTCCGCAAAGTGTCCTCCGCATGGTTCATCATGACATGCCTTAAGAATATCAGGCATTTCATCTTCCCTGACACATCTTCTGATCACAAGATCTGGCCCTGTTTTAAACAATTCGTTAGAAATCCAGGAATATTTTGAACTCTCATGAATAATTTTTCGTTTTTCACTTGGAAATAAATGTGAAGGTAGTTTCCCTGTAACCAAATAGTTAGCAATATCTGCATACCAAGGAGTCTTAATAGTTACTGCAAACAAGTATTCATCAGGAAACTTATCCTCTACAAGAGAATCTTCTTTAGTATTCTGAATCCTAGACAAGAAATCAGCTACTGTATTCTGTTTTCCTGGTCTATCCAACACAGTAATATTGAATTCTTGCAAAAGTAAAAGCCATCTTGTCACTCTGCCATTAGTAACAGGTTTGTTCATTAAATATCTAAGTGCAGAATGGTCAGTATGAATAAAAGTTTCATAGCCTGTTATGTAATGTCTAAACTTATTAATTGCATGAACAACAGCTAAAAACTCTTTTTCAGTCACAATATAGTTCAACTCTGTGGGAGTCAAATTTTTACTGGTATAATAAATGGCATAAGGAACTAAATCTTTTTGACCCAACACAACTCCTAGAGCTGTATCTGAAGCATCCGTAGAAATATGGAAAGGAAGTTTCCAATTTGGTCCTCTCAAGATAGGTGCTTCAGATATTCTTGTTTTCAAAGTTTCAAAATTTGATTGACAATCAGGATCCCATTTAAATTCACAGTCTTTTGTAAGCAATTTGAAGAGTGGAGATGCAATTTTAGTGAAGTTTTCTATAAATCTTCTATAGTAACCAATAAATCCTAGAAAACTTCTAACATCTCTTTGACAATTTGGAATAGGCAACTTGGAGATGACTTCAACTTTTGATCTATCAACCTTAATCCCATCTCCCGAAATATGATGCCCCAAAACAATCCCTTCAGTAAACATCATAAAGCATTTTTCATGGCTTAATGAAAGGTTTGTTTCTTTACATCTTATAAGAACTTTTCCCAAATTTTCTAATGCCTCTTCAAATGAATTACCATAAACTGTAAAATCATCCATATAAACCTCTACACAATCATGGATTAGATCAGAAAAAATTCCTAGTACTGCTCTTTGGAATGTTGCTGGTGCATTACATAACCCAAAAGGAAGCACTCGGTCGGCAAAATTTCCCCATGGACAAGTAAATGTGGTCTTATCTTGATCTTCAGGTGCTACCTGAATTTGATTATAGCCACTAAAACCATCCAAAAATGAAAAGTACTTTTTACCTGCTAATGTATCTAATACCCGATCGATAAAAGGCAAAGGAAAGTGATCCTTCAAAGTTGCTTTGTTCAATTCCCTGTAATCAATGCATACCCTCCATTTACCATTCTTTTTAGGTACTATAACCAAAGGAGAAACCCATCGGCTATCTAAAATTGGATAAATGAAGTTTACATTGAGTAGTTTTTGGAGCTCTTCTTTCACTATCTCCCTAAGATTTGGATTCATCTTTCTTTGAGGTTGTCTGATTGGTCTACTGTTTTCCTCAATATAGATATGATGGATGCAAGTCTTAGGATCAATACCTTTCATGTCAGTATACTCCCATGCAAATGCGGTAGAATGTTTTTGCAAGATTCTGGTTAGTTCTTCTTGTTGCGACTTCTCCAAATGTTTGTTGATATTCAATGTTTTTCCTGGAAAAATCTCAATAGCAGAATTACCAAACTCTTCCATAGAGTAAAGAGACATTTGTCTTGATGATAAATATTCTATGTCAGATTCCAACTGAAATTGTGTGGGGTCATATTCTGAAGATGTCTCAAAATTTTCTAATGTGTTCAGAATTTGACTATCCTCACTGATTTCAGAAATGGTAAAGACAGGTTGTATAATGTCCTCATCATCGACCCATTCATTGTCTCCTACTTCTGTGATTGCTTTTGCTGGAGGATACAAATTGAATTTCTTTGTCGAATTACCATTAGAAATGTACATATCCCCGGATCTACAACTAATGAAAGCATCAGCTGTGGCTAGCCAAGGTCTTCCTAAGATAAGTGGGTGCCCTCCTAGATTACTCTTGGGAGTCAAAATCATAAAATATATTGGATATTCCCAAGAATCTAAGGAGACTGAAATATCTTCTAATACACCATCTGGTTTAATAATTGATCGATCTGCAAGTTGCAGTAAAGTAGGTGTAAAAGAAGGTTAGGAAGTTTTAGCTGGTCCATAGTCTGTCTACTCATAATGTTGATAGCAGCCCCTAAGTCAATCAATGTGTTTGGAATTTATATCCCATTTATATGTGTCTTGACAATTGGACTTCCTGGATCTACATACTTCTGCATGGTAATTTTTCCCATCATAATATCTGCAATTTTTCCTACCCGGTGGATTCTTCTTGTGTCTTTTAGTTTCCTTCCTGGTCTTTTGAAACTCAACTCCTTTATTGTTTTTGCTAGAATAGGAATCTCTCGAATGGCTTGTAGCAAAGGAATCTTGATACAAACATTCTTCAATTCATCTAGAAAGTCATAGTTAGGCAACAAAATTTGTTTTTCCACCCCCTTGTCAATTTGTAGTCTTTCAGGAAAAGGAGGTGTAGATGAAGATGCAGGTTGCTCAACTATAGGAGTTGTGGGTGTTAATTTTTCTTTTTCTTTTTGCATGCTTGAATTTTGAAGAGATTCTTCCTCAGAACCCTTATTGACTTGAAGAGAGTCCTCCTCAGAGGTATCTTGCTCTTGAATATCTATAGAAGGTTTTTCTAAAACTCTACCGGATCTGAGTTGTACATCGTTGAGAGGAACAATCATATAGGTAGGAAATTGTTGTCCTTCTACCATGTAAGTATTCTGAGGATTCTTATTGTTAGGATTTGGCAATGGCTAAGCTGGAAGTTGATTTGTCTTTTGTTGGTATGGGAGCATGAGTTGAGGATTTGGATTTTGTTGAGAAGGTTGTTGTTGTGGAAATGGCAATGAAAGTTGTGGATTTGGGTTTGGAAGTTGTGGAGCTTGTTGATTTTGAAAAGATGGAGGATATTGATAAAATTGAGAAAATCTCCCATAAGGATTTTTCATCCCTTGTACCCATGGCTGATATGGATTTTGATGTTGGAGCCAAGGTTGTTGCCAAGGATTCCAATTTGGTGGGGTTTGAAAATTCATAGGGTTGTTAAACCCTTGAGTTTTTTGTCCCTGCCAAGGTCTTCTTGCAACAAAACAGAGAGATTCTACTGAATTTGGGTCTTCTTGAAAAACATCTTTGAGTCCAGGAATTGAAGGACAATCCTTGATCTCATGATTCTCTGAGCAAATCATACATGTTTCAACAACTTTTGCATCCAAGGGACATTTCCTTAAAGCATGTTTCTTCCTACATTTCGGACAAAAGATGGCTAAAGCATCTGTTTCTGCTTTCTGCTTGTTTTGGATTTTAAGGGTGTCTAGTTGTTCACTAAGGCTCCCTAAGATATCAGTTTTGAACTCATCAAGCATATTACCAATCTATGCCCTACTTACTGATCCAGTTGCAGATTTGTTAGCCCTAATAAGAGAAGGATCCCTAGGCCCTTTTCCTGTTTTAGATTTTCCTCTTGAGAGATGGACACATAGTTATGTTATGTCACAAAGTGGAAGTTGAGAAATGTCTCCTTTCCCCATCATGTTTAAAATATCTATCCATTCATCTCTAATGGCTTTTAATATGAGGGCTTTCAAGGTTTCATCATCTAGGTTGCTCATCTTTGCTCTTTTTAAGTTGTATTGAAATATTTCAAGTAAATCTTCCAAGTTTTCGTCTTCTTTTTGCATCATTTTGAATACCTCATCCTTGTGATTGGTGGGCATACAATAGTCCAAATATCTATCCAAAAATGTTTGTTTCATATCATTCCAAGTCCTAATAGATTGAGTAGCTAATCCCATGAACCATTTCAAAGCAGCTCCCTTCAAAGTTGAAGGAAATAGTTTGAGTTTTTTAGAGTCTTCCATATAGTCATAGGTTCGGCACACGACTTCAAACTCAAACAGAAATGTTTCAGGATCCTCACTTCGCAATCCATAAAAGTTGGGGAGGACGGATGGTGAGATATTTTTCATTGTTGTATGAGTTTCCTCATCAACTATAGGGAATCCAAACAAGTTGTCTCCTTCCCTATTTCTTCCATTATTATCTTCACCATTGTTGTCTCCATTGTTTCCTCCTCCTCTACCTCTACCTCTAAATCCATCTATTATTTCCTCTACCATGATAGTTTCTTTAGAGTCCTTAAAGTCCTCTGATTCTTCTATCAAGGGAGGATGAGAGGGAGTCTCTTCCTTTTCTAAATGAGATTTGGTAGGTGGTATAGGAGAATCCTCTAATTCAGTTGCTCCTTGAATTCCAAAAATCTTAAGGCTAGGGGTAGATGGTGGTGAATCTGGTCTATGCCTTGAAGAAGATGGAGTTGTGAAAATCGAACTCTTGGCTTTAGCTATAAACCTTCCCCTAGAATCTCTTGCTCTATGCATGTCATTTTTTATTTTTTTTAAAAAGTTGGGCTAATAATTCTCTTTCTGATCTTCCAGATCACGCTAGGTGCAAGAAGAGAGCATACTTAAGAAATTACTAAACCAATAACTCTCTTTTCTGATCCTCCAGATCACACTAGGTACAAGAGGAGAGCATACTTCAAGAAGTTATCAAGTTTTCCCTTCTTTTGTTATTTTGTTTTTTTTTTTAAGAAATTGGCTACCTAGTTACACTTCCCCGGCAATGGCGCCAAAATGTTTGGTCAATTTAGTGTGTCCTAAATTGCTACATTTAATTTGTCAATCCGGGATTCGTAAGCTGACGAAGTGTGGCGCACTATATGTGCAAGATAACCTATTTCTTAACTTTTTGTCGTTTTTGGTTTTCTAATGTGAGATGGAAAAAAATAAAAACAAGTATGGTTATGTTTGTTCAAGGAAATGATATCCTTTATAATGATTTACCAACTTGAAACTTCAAAAGGAATTTGAAACATACAATGACAAAACTTGAAAGGAAATGAAAATGTGCTGCTGAAATGAAAATGTGTTGCTAGTCTAATAAATCAAACAATGAACTACTGATCATGAAACTCATTATTCTTGCTGTTGTTCAAACACAAAAGAAACTATGCTGAAAGAAATCCAAAAGTTGCAACAAAATAAATCTAAATCAAATTACATCAACTTATCTTCTGATCCCTCATCATTAGTCCAGCTATGATTTTCGGAGGTAACCATAAACAACTTGAGTAACCTGATATCTAACTTGCAGAAAGTAAACTAATATTAAACTACACATTCATAATTCAATCCCTCACCATCAGTCCAGCTGTGGCTTTCGGAGGTAACTGAAGATGTCATGAGCAATTTAATATATCTAACTTGCAGAAAGTAAACTAATATCAAACTATACATTCATACTTCAATCCCTCACCATCAGTCTAGTTGTGGCTTTCGGAGGTAACTGAAAATGATATGAACAATTTGATATATCTAAATCTAACTACTGAAACAAATGTGCAAGATTGAAATAAACAAAGCAGTACTGAAATTAAACAGAAACTAGGAAAAGTAAATTAGCAGCAGAACAATATTAATTCCATGTCATTAGTCAAAAATTTATGCAAATGCCCGGGCTGCCTATTTATAACCTGAAACAAGAACACTGATCAGTTAACAATAACATAAAACATGAAAGACAGAAGTAAAAGGTAAAGCATGAAAGATTATAAACAGAAATGAAGCATATATACCATGAAAGATGCAATGTATAAACATGTGAATGAATTATGGCACAATGAGCTTTAAGAAATAAAACAAGAACTATACAATAATGCACAAAACCTCAGCGTGTGTAGGGGCCCTCTACACCAGCCTTGGCAACAGACTTCAAGTACGAATTACGCTTGGAAACAGAGTCTTCTTATATATTAAAATGCAGTCATAACAGCAAGGTGATATTATGGCACAGTGGCAGCGTAATTACATTACAGAGCTAATGGAGACCAATAAAAACTAACAAAAAACTAACTCTTATGCATATGCAAATGCGTTATTTATAACTGAAGGTGGTGTAACTAATTTCCTAAAGTTTATGCTGATACAAAACACGTAAACCATTACGTCCAAGGATCTAGGATCATGGCCGCGTTGAGGAGTAAATTTATGAGAAGTGGATGCTAGATTCAGCTTATGGAGCCGTGTACAAGTGTTGATTTGTCTCCCGCAATTCAGAAACGGCCATAGAAATCTCCACGTGACGAGAAATAGAGTCCTGTCACCGTGGGACTCTACGGTTGACTTCCACTTGGCCACCTTTGACCGTAGCCTCCTTAGGTGAATTTGCTCGAGCCAATAGGACACGATCCATGTCCACATCATTTCTGACTTGCCCATGTGGCTCGTTTTACCTGAAGACACATGTAACATAGAGTTTCACAAAATGGCTGCGGAAAGTTGCAGCAGCTGCGGAAAGTGGCAAGATTCCGCAGCTAAATGAGCAAAATCTAAATCAAACAGCAGACACAAAAATATAGTTAAAAACCATCTTAGATGCTCTTTTGCAATTAATATACAATGATATTGACAATTGGGAAGGTTCAGGTGAATGAAAAAGGTATAGAAAGGTGTATGGAAAAGATGCAGATTTGAGACTCAACAAATACATATGTAAATATGCCACAAATGACTGAGTCAAAATAATGAAAATTTTCCAAATAGTCTAGTAAAAATATCATACCATGCATAGCTCCCCCTGAGCTCAATATACCTCCAATAGATAGGTTGATCTTATGGACCTAAATGTGCATGAGGCTAAAAGGAACTCATCATATGTTTCTGCAAAATCCATCATACACTCCCCCTAAGGTTATTCACCTCTCATTATCTGCATTCCTCTATAAGTATGCATGAATAACCATGGATTGCATGAGGTAATGATATTCACTAGTTGAAGAGTTGAAGCTCTGTATTTCTCCGTACGGCCTTGGGATACTTCTTCTCCATTTTTATCTTCTTCTTTTCTTCCTTCAACTACTTATTTTCTTGTTTCACTAGTTTTGAGCTAGATCCTCTTTTTTTTTCTATGTTTCACAGTTTTGGCTTGAGTAATTGGGAAACAAACAATCTCTCACCATATGGCTAAATCTATGGAAAATATAGCACTCCATATGGCCAAGATACGAAGTAAGAGGAACAAACCTCCTACTGCTCATTCCAGATCTAAACCATGCATGATATGTGTCTCTCCTCCAATGGTTAGACCTGCAATCTATTGCCTTGTGTCCAAATAGGTGACATAAGTTACAATAACCATAAAAATAATATTTATACATGTTATCCATTCTCAAAATGTTAGATCCACAAGATAAAATTGAGATTTACATTTTTTTTCCATACCTTGTAATTTTTAACAGTGAGAACAACCATTCCGAGAAAAAAAAATCAAATTTCTACCAACAAACTCCAGATCTACTCTCCAGCGATCAAGCTGCAACCAAGATCCCTGCTCTGATACCAATTCTTGGAAACCTTTGAGCACTACTGAGAGGGGTGGGGTGTGGCGAGGGAGGGGGCAGTGAATCAGTAGTGTGATCTGTATATATTTTTTTCCTTTTATTACTTCAATTACTGAATCACACATATGTTAGAATAAATTCATTAAACATGGGCATCACATAAGCATAAATGAAAACCATAAACAACAATATAAACCATAAACAATGCACACAATCACATAACACACATAAGACACAAGATGTCTGGTGGAAAACCCTTCAGCAAGAAAAAAACCACCCTTGTTGATGTTTCTCTGCTCTGAATTTCTATTAGTCAAGCAATTGATCTTTTACATAATATGTTGACTCCCATCATCATGGAGACTCAACCTCATATACAAATTCCAACATTGATCAGCTAGGAGAATTGATACTACTGGATCAACTTGGAATACTTTTTTATATATGGATCTCTACAAACTACCATCCACTGAAGACCAACACTTTCAGTTAATCCTTTCCCAAATACCATTGGAATATCTAACCACCATTGGATTAAGAAACTTCTTTATTTGGCTGAAGCTTCGATATCACTGCTCCACCTCCATGAAGTCATTGCTCCTCACCACCATGCAGACCTCCTTTCATTTATTTTCAAACTAGATCCCAAGACACTATTCTCAACCAAAAATCAAATCTACATACGTGCTCTCAATAGCAAGATCTTATCATAAAATAGAAGATAAACAAGTAAAATCATTGCCACATAAAAACTAAATATAATCAAATCCTCACAATAATAAGATGTTTCATAATACAAATAACACCATAAGACACATGGCTATGTGCTACATGCATCAACAGCTCATGCAAAACAAGTGTGAGAGGATCACCAACATATACTCCATCATCATACCAAACTCTCCAAACGATATCTACTCCAATAAAATAAAATATGATCTATTTTGCAGCATGCTTTAGATATGGACATTATTCAGTCATAAACACTCATGGAATGAAGCATCTAGGCTCTACTCAAATTCTAAATCATGATCTCACCATTCGACCTTCTCTCCACACATACATTCAAAATCTAACTCCATCAACAACCACAAAGCTCACAATACAAGAATATAAAACATGTAGGGCGAAATTGAACTTGGGGTTAGGATCAAAGGTGCATGAATTCAATTGGACCAAATCAACACATTAAGGTCACTACTAGTGCAATAAATGCATTCACGTCATGAGAGGACCTTTTCAAACCATTTACTACATTTTTCACAAATTTTGGAATCCCCTAGGAATTCCCAATCTAATTTTCTTCCAAACAACATGAGGAATGCAAAGGAAGTATCATGAAATCCCATAGTCACTCCCTTAGTAATTTCTTGCATGATAATTTATCCTCTTGGAGCTATAATTGCTCCCTTAAGCCTACCTCTATGTGGCTATAGGATTCCAACTCCTCCCATAGGCTTGTGTGCCTCCTATTATGGCTAAAATTGAGGTAAAACATCATTCCTTCAACTCAATACCTATACCACTTGCTGGATCACCTTCCCCTGCATATATACTAGCCTCCAGACCTTTTACTTTTTCCTCTAACACATATGTAATTAGATCAAACATGTCTCCCAAGTTTCACTTCCAAGTTGACCTAGAAGGGCCAACAAACAAGGTTAGCAAGTGTGCCAAGAAATCCTCCACTCTCCATCAAACCTATAAGAAAGTTGCAACACATATGAAGCACCTTTTCAGCCTTTGTATTGTTAGTGTCAGAATATGAATTCTACCATCAGTGATCAAAATCACTCATTTCATTATCATTTTAGGTGTCTCACTCTGAAATTTTTATATCATTCCATTAGGTCATGCTAAAAATTGTTTCATTGATGGTAAACCTACTCGATAAAACTTCACGCTCCCTCATAAAATCACACTTGTTAACTCATCTTCATGTCTTCTTGAACATAATAAAACCTATGAAAATCTCATTTCACCATGTCTTGTCTCAGTTAAATTCAACCATGGAAGTCAGGTCATTCAAGGTCCCATTAGGTCATTAGGTTTCATTGTTCAAGGTGTAAAAATGCACCATTTCATTTGCATAAGGTCCGTAAAGTATGGTAGTGATCCCAATAATGTCTCTTTACCATGAAAATATGACCTCCAAGACAATTTCCAAAGTTTTAATTTGATTTCAAGTGTAAGTTTCTTTCGAAGATGTAATTTTTATTTATTCATGTCATTTTATATCAATTCAAATGTAATAAGTATTCAGTCTCCCAAAGGACGCCAACTCAGATTTCCGCATGCCAACACATGAAATTTCAAAGTGAAATATTTTTTAGTTCATTAATTGATCAAATTTCAAAGGGATTTGTCTTTTCCCAAAGGTGCCTAAGTAATCATTGTTCACAAGCTCTAAACCCTAATTTCCTCTCCCACTGAGCTAGGTTTTGCTATGGAAATGAGACATTTGAGCATAGGATCCATAAGCTAGGTCATATAAGTAATTATGAGGTCATTTCAGCTCATAATAATCATGTCTCCATCATTTTTTGAGAATTCATTCCAAGATTCAAGTCATTTGCCACTCATAGGGTCATTTTTTCTTCAAACTGTGTTTCTGACCAAACAAAGATGAATTTGACAAAAGTGAGAGAATTTTTTGTCCATCATAGGCCAAGGAAGAAAAAATCACTTCATTTTCTACACAGGTGTCATGGTTTTAGATAAATGTCAAAAATACAGGTGCCACAGGAGAGTTGTTGCACTTCTGGCGTGACCTTGGGAAAATCCGGTTTTCTAGTGTCGAAATGACTTTCTTGATAAGTCAAATGACAACTATATTGAGAGAGCTTTCCAATGAGCTATCTTGAGCTCAATTTGGAGTTGAGGAAGGCCTCCAAATTTTTCCTACAACAGCACTCTGCATTTATGCACCCTCATTCAGCACTTTTTGACCAGTCTTGGGAAAATCAACGTTTGAAAAGGAAAATCAACTCCAATAAAAAAAAAGGTATATTGGGAAAGTAGATAGGATAATATTTCCAACGAGCTATCCTTGGCCCAATTTTGACACCGGGAAGGCCTCCAAATGTGGTCTACAAAAAGTTGTTGTAGGGTCGTTGCGCGTTCAGGAGGGATATTGCGCATTCAGTAGGTCGTTGTGCATTCACCCAAGAAGTGCCAAAAACCGTTGTTAGCCTATCATTCCACCAAATTTATGCTAAATCTCTACACAAGGTTTCTTCAAATCTTTATTTACTAGTAAGTAACCCAACCATCATCTCCTTGATTTATTGTTGTGCTTCATAGTCATTCAAACTCATTTCTAAAGCAAGAAACCCTAATTCTTATTTAAACCTAATCCATAAACTCTTATACACTTCCCCTCACATTCCTATAAACATTTTCCCATTTCCCTATATCCCCTTTCCCTAAATCAATATCATCCCTAATAGCTCTAAGTCTTAGGGTTACTTACCTAGGCTCCCTTCATATTCCCATTCCCTTCATTTCCCAACACTTCATTTCACTTCACATTCCTCCATTTCATCTCATCTCCCTAGGGTTTTGACACCAAATATATCATAGAAACCTAACAGAGGTGAAATTAGCAAGCCTAAGAGGGCTGATTTGGGCACAATGGCACATACCTATCAGAGAGGCTATAGGCATGTGTTTTCTCCACTTGGAGTGAAAGGGACCATGCCTTCTTCATCAACACAGCGGGTAGACAAAGAAAAGGAAAAGGCAAAAGAGCCAGACATTGATGATGAGGAGGGAAAACATGAGACAGAGCATGAATTTCAGTTGATTGACCTAGGTGAGGAAGATGAAGACAAAATAACCAATGCAGCAATTAAAGGCAAAGAGGCTAATATCAATGAACTTGAAACTAATCTCGAGAGGGCCAATTATGTGATTGACTTCTTTGAGCAAGAAAATCAGTAAGTGAAGACCAAGAAGGCCATCAATGAGGTGAAGTGTATCAAAACACAAAGAGATGTAGAAAAGGATAAAGTATTGCATGAGGAAACATTAGAAAGGTTTGGTGAACCTTATGATGAGGAGGATCAACCTCCAAGAAAGAGACCAAGGACTATAGGGTTGAAAATAGCTCTAGCCCTTGAGAGACAAAGGGAAGCTTAGCTAGTAGACCAGCTCACACCAAATGAACAGCTTGCCCTAGAAATCAGCAACGACAGAGAAACATGGCTTGATAGAGCCAATCTACATCTGGAGAAGCTGATAGAGAAGGCCAACAAGAAAAATGACTTGTTGAGGACAAGGGTCAAATTTCATGCACGAAAATAGAGAATTGCAATGGCCAAGCTCAAAAGAGCTAATGCTAAAATTGAATATTTAACCAAGCAAGGAGAGAAAGAGAAGTGAGACATAATTTCTGAGGTGTCACTCCATTCCTCAAACACTTGATGAGAAATTTCCCTCACAATTTTGACAAATTTTGGCACACTTTTCACTTTTTTTCATTTCTGTGTTGTTTAGTACTTTTGCATGTAGAATTTTTTCCAAAGGTGCAGCGACCTGGACGTTGTAGTATTTTTTGGGGCCTCCAAATGACAAATTTCCACCACTAGAACATTAATATTGATGAGGACATCAACCCTAGCAAGTTTCAGAGTTTTTGGAGGAGAACTGGTCCATCAAAAGTGCCAAAAACCATCAAAATTGCATGTTTCTACCTCCAAATTTGCTTGGTCACTGCGTGTTTACCAATCTTGGGAGAAAAATTTTTTGACATGGAAAATGAGCACCAGTTTCAAAACTAGAGGTATTTTTGTAAAATAGACTCAAAGGGCTTTCCATTGAGCTATCTTGGAGCTAATTTTTACATCGAGAAGGCACTCAAAACCAGCCATGAACAGAGGCCATTTTTTCTGCCTGGACACTGCACGTTTGACAAGGAAAATGCATTTTTCACAGTCTTCAACAATTTTTTGAGTTTCACTCCAGTTTGACTTTTTACCTTGGGAAATGATAAATTTCTAATGTAAATGGTCATGATGAATGTAAATATCATGTTTTTAATTCTATCTAGGATATATACATTAGGTAAGGCAATCAGTTGAAATGTAATGAATCAGTTCATAGAGATAGCAATGAGTCACTTTTCTCATCCTACACTGTAGCTATTAGTTCAGATTTTTGTGTAATATCTCCCTCACCTCATGGATTCGACTCCTATGGATGATTGGAGGTTGTTTTAAGGTCTATTTATCTCATATCTTCACAGGAGTTAAAGGTTGGAAGTTGGCATCAGTTTGAAAGTTAGTGTATTGATTAAGAACCGGTTTGGCCTTGATATTAATGAAAAATTGCAGTTATTTCTTTGGGATTCATGTGTCATGAATGTTTGGAATATTTTTTTCCTGTGGGATCGTTTTTATGAATTTTTTGTAGGCTCATAAACCTTTTCATGTCTATTATATGTTAAATTTCAAGTTTAAAGGCAGAATTCATGTTTTTCATGCTCTATTTTGGGAAATTTTTCATAATCTATCCATTTTCTTCAGTTTAGGAAGAACTCATCTCATATGCTCTTCCTAGATCCTCATCTGTCTTATTCCATCTCACCAAATCACCTTTAAGTGTTGAGCATTCTACCTACCTTGCCCCATCGATTGGACTGCAATTCCATCTCGTTGACCCAAATCTAGTCCCCTTGACCTAATCCTCATTTAGTGAGCCCAACCCCAAATCAAAACAAATCCCTGCATTTCATACCTAGCCTAAAACCCTAATTTCTCCAACCCTATTTCTAGTGACCCTTTTGGAGAGCCCTCTCTGGCTTGATAGGGCTAGCTATCAATTCAAAATCTTGGTTTGTGGTTACCTCTACTGGGATTCCTTCCTCAGCCTTGGGAATATGGTTGAGTGATAACATGTAGCACCATCATCAAGATATCATATCACTAAAACAAATCTCCTCACAGCATAGACATGAAGACCTAGTTGAGAACTCAACTAGTGTTCCATGAACGATCTCCATCACATGTAGATCTGCATGATCACCTG
The DNA here is from genome assembly GCA_034641835.2 of Pinus albicaulis. Classification (NCBI taxonomy): domain Eukaryota; kingdom Viridiplantae; phylum Streptophyta; class Pinopsida; order Pinales; family Pinaceae; genus Pinus; species Pinus albicaulis. The sequence goes on from CM076573.1 coordinate 437,509,485, forward strand.
TAGTAGCATCAACAAACCATCATGACATGTCCATCAATGCACATTCCAACACATGTTAGATCCTCTAGACCAACATTCCACCATCAAGCTCTATCAATACCATCACATGAGTTTTCCATGAAGATGACCAACATCAATGCCAATACATACCCACACACACCATGGTCCATCATCTACATCATCATGAGATTGACATAAGTGCATGACCTCTAGACTTGAAATCAATGCAAACACAACCATCTCATTGTCAATATATTGTGCTAACCAATAGGAACACCAAGTCAACATCCATCTCACATGACAGGCATGACCATGACCATGACCTTGTTGACATAAATTTCAACATACAGACATCGACATAAAATAGACATGATCTCTGGCGACCCTGTTAGAAAATGAAATACATACATACATGTATACATATAAAAATTAACATAAAACAATCATGATCATTGATTACCTTGTTAAACAACAACATACATATATACATATAAACATTAGCATAAAAAAATCAGGATCCCTGATGACCCTATCAGATAACGACATACATACATACGTCTATACATATATATACATCAACATAATCATGATCACAACATAATTACTAGTGCTCATAAGGTCATGGTTAAGAGTGGTGTTAGACTCCTATAACAATAGGTGTCATTTTTCATGATTGTCTTGATTGAACTATGGAATATGTTCAAACCTTTTTCTTGAGCAAAGGTGTTCCATATTCTTGAAAAACCAAAAAATCAAAAAATTTAAAAAATGTAAAGAGGGTATACCCTAAAAGAAAGATCAAAGGGTAAAAAGAATAAAATGGTCAAAAAGAGAAAGAAATGAACCCCAAGCAAAAAATAGACCAAGGAAAGTGTGCAAATCCAAATGCCACTGCTATTTCATTTTTGTAATAAATCAATTGTGTGCAGCTTGTCAAACTTTTACCACAATTTATGAATAAGTCAAACTATTTAAACTTGGCTTACTCATATTTCAATTTCATGTTATAGATTAGAGAATAAATATCTGACCAAACAGTTTAATCTTGGCAGATAAGTAGATAGGTAGAGTGAATAAAAGGTGCTCAACAGTTTAATCTGAGCCCTTGGATGTAATAAGGGTAGAAATAGATAGAGTTATCATGTAAAAAGAAAAGATTGAAAAGGGTTTTCAAGTCTAAATGCACCCTAATAAAGAAGAGAAAATGGTAGTGTTAAGTAGATAGGGTAGGTAGATGGTGCCGCAAAGTGTTATCTGATGAATGATGCTGCTACATGTTTCTGATCCTTCACTTTCATCACAAGTACTAAAGCAGGAAATACACTGGAAAATCACAGCAAGCAAAGTCAAATTCATTAACCTCCCTCATCATTTTCCCCCTCAAGAGTTTTACTAATTTCCCCCAAAAGTACTAAGGTATTTGGAGATCAAAAGGGCTCAAGGCATTTCCTTGATTTCTGGAGGGACCGGACCCTCGGCCTAATGATCAAAAAGACCTAAGCACTTGAGATAATTCATCATTGTTATCTTCCATATTTAACTTTTTCCTAAGTAAAATCCTATTTTACTTAGGAAACTGATGCAAAATTCCATAAAAATTCCTCAAAATAACTTGTTATTCTAAGTTTAAGTGTTGAAGATAAAATGTTGCAATTTACTTCACAAGTTATCACTTTCTTAGATGTACAAAGATGTTTTGATTTTCCTTGTCCTTTGCCATATTAACATTTACTTCTACTATATTAAATCCCTAGTGAAATCCCTTTTCCTAAGTATATAACTCCCTTTTCTATAAATATCCCCAAAACCCATTTATTATAATGTTTACCAAAGTATATATTCCCGCACCTTGAAAATAAACACCCCGCTTTATAAGCCCTTTGGTTAAAACTATAGCATTATACATAAATCCCGCCCCTATGATGAATTAATTGTATTAATTCATTCATCATATAATAAAAATATATACAAAAACTTTAGACATACTATAAGTATGTTTAATACCAAAACATATCAATAAACTTTGCGAAAAGTCTTGTGCCACCGTGGTCCGTCCACGTGGCATTCCACCTAGCCAACTCCGCCGCAACCCATTTCATGATATACCTGGGATTAATTAGTCATTCGGACTAATTAACAACCTTCTCCGCCTATTAACTTTTCCCCGGGGTGATTAGATTACGCATTAAAACCCTTAAAACCCGACGGGCCCACCTATCAAACCTCCGCATGTTCCCCATCCCTTCAGCCGTTGGATCGCTCATTCGATGATCAACGGTTATTGTTAATCCCGCTGCCCATCCCTTGCCAGCATGATAACCAGCGGGGGATGGGCGGTTTTTGAAAAGTCAGACTTCCACGTGGCAACTGCTCTGTGGAATCGCTCCCCCCGCGATTAATACCGCCCCCAACCAAAAGCGGTGCGGGCACTTCCCGCTTACCACTTACCGCCTGACGCTGCACACATCATCCTGTACTACCATGACGTCACATCTCGAAAAAAAACAAAAAACCTTTTAACTTGTGAATAAGCCATTTTTTCGTGTTTTTTAGTTATTTTCATTATTCTGAGAAGAACGTTGCTCCCGCTGCGATTTTCGAAATTTCTGCTGCGATTGACCATTTTGCCCCAAAATTCTGCTGCGCCCGTGTTGAAGAACGTCCCTGCCATTGCTCATTACCTGTCAAAGAACCAGTTTCCGTCTAAAAACAGGTATTTATCATTTTACGCCCCGACTGCACGAAAAACTCAGTTTCCTTTGTTTTTTCGCTGAAAAAGTGGTTAAAAATCATCACTGAGTCTTCCCTGGAGATTTTAAACCTGTGAAATTGCTCCCCGAACCTGCAAATTGTTCTAATTTCCTTCATTTCAAGAATCCCGCCCGGCCCGTGAAGAAAACCAAAAACCTCCATTTTGAATCCAGAAGAACCAAAATGGAGGCCCCGGCAGCTCTTAATATCACTCCATTGAATGCTCCTTACCGTGAATTAGACTATTTACCTCTGATAGATGAAGATTTCCAAATTAAAGACCTGCATTTTGATGAAAGTCCCCTATTGAGCTATTGTCGCTGCAGAGACGAATACTCAAAGGGGCAAGATCTTATAGGGTTGTGGGAATCCAATTTCCCGAGATATCTCATCCCCTCAGTCCTTATTTTCCCAGAAATTATCCACTGCTATCATGCCAATTATGATCCAAATCAGAAAGAAGTTTTATCCCCAAGTCAAAGCGTATCAAAATCAAAGAGTATCAATGGATAAAGTGTATCAGGTAAAATTCAGAGTGAAAAGTCAAAACAAAGTTACAGAGCAGTCAAAGGTAAACAGTAAAAATGAAGTTACAGAGCAGTCAAAGGTAAACAGTAAAAATGAAGTTACAGAGGCAGTAAAATGGTAAAAAGAGATGAAAATACTTTCACCAACATTGAAGTTTATCTAAAGTGAAAGTAAAACAGTCAAAGGAACAAAAAAGTGAAAAGATGAAAAATACAACAAGAAGGAACATTTTTGCAGAAATTGCATATTTCAGTCATAATTTTGCAGAAACTATTGTGATCAATCAAAGATGAATTTTACAAAACTGAAAGAGGTTTATGTTCTTAAGCGGACCATCTACAAAAACCTCTCTCACTTTGCTAACATCTATTATGGTTTTGGAAATATTAAACAAAGTTGGAAAGCACTTTTTGCAGAAAATTACAGTCAAGTCATCATTTTGCAGAGAATATTGTGGCCAATCCGAAATACATTTCACAAAACTGAAGGAGGTTTTTGTTCCTAAGAGACCCATCTACAAAAACCTATCTCAGTTTTTTCACAGTGGTTTTATAATGAGAGATACATGTGCATCTTTACAGGCCATTTTTCAGACTCTGTAAAACTCTGTTTTACACATATTTTTTACAGAGAATATTATGCACAGCTGGAGAGGAATTTTAGGAAAGTGAAAGAGGTTTATCTCACAAACATATTTATCCACAATAACCTCTTGCACTTTTTACATAGCTATTACGGATTGATAAACACGAAGATATCATTGGACCCCAAGTTTGCAGAATTGTTGGAGCAGATTGCACAAAGAAAGGAAGCAGTTAGTGACTTGGATGCCTCATCATCAACTAAGATTTGGATCAAATTCGAATTCTCCTCTTTGTCATCACCTATCCATCAAAAATAGTGCCAAATAGTTTGAGTGTCTTTTACTTTAGTTCTATTTATGTAAATAGTTGGAGAGATTTGTGAACCAATTTTGATATTTGTTTCAAGATATTTTAGTTTAGAATTGGTATAAATAAACCCTCAAAGAGAGTGTTGAGGGTGGATTCTATTACTCTGCTGTAACCTTGAGATTTTCGGAATAAAAGCTTTTGGAGAAATTTACTTGTGGCTTACTGGATGACGATTTAAAGCATTGGACTTGTTGCAGGATTCATGTGTTGGACTACAGTTCAATAAGTGTTTCTACCCTTTGTCTGAAATTTTATATTAGTTTATAATACCATCTTATCCATTTCTGAATAATTTTGCATAAAGGATTGAAGCAGAATTTGCTTAATTGTACTCTGTTTTCAAATGTGATTGTTCTTAAATGTTTTCTTCTAAATTAGCTATAAGCATGAATTCTTAAATGCTCCTGCTTTGCTAATTTAAACATTGTTTGATTACTATAACACGGAATTCTTCATTGCTCTTTGTTTGTAGTCATTTCACTTCTCTCTTTGAACATGGTGAAAGATTCTTAGCTGCCTTTCATCCCTTCAAGAATCATCCCATCCGCTTTAAATTTTAAGGATTGTTCTTTGTCTAGCTATCTTGCCCTGTAATACCATCTTGTGCTTAGAATAGAAATCCAGTAAAGCCATCCTTTGACTCCATAGCCCAATGGACTGAAAGCCCTCAACCTTGCCCTTAGTTTGTGGATTCCACCAATTTTCAAATAAACCCTTGAATCTATAACTAGCCTAAAACCTTTCAAGAACAAAGATAAATTATAAAAAGAGAGCCCTCTCTGGATGCAGATTGGCTAGATTCTGCATCTAAAAGGTTGGTTTGTGGTTACCTCGGGTATACTTTCCTCTTACACAACTTCTAGGAAAACCTGAGTGATAACATAGTGGCGACCATATTGGGGATCTGAATCATTTTATTGATACTATTGTTTGATTTATAAGCTATGGACAGAGTCTGAAGATCAGCCAGGTAGCCTTTGAAATTGCTTTTGCTCTGCAATTGCAAACGTAAATAAAAGCTGCTTCAGTCTATCTCTGATTTAGCTTATACATTGAACCTTAGTTTCAAATGTTTAATCAGACTCTCTAGTTTAATAAATCTTTGAGAAAATTTTAATTAAAAATCTTAAATTTCTTGAAGAGTTTGTAGAAGTTGTTTTGAAAATTCACAAAAATTTAGTTTCTGAAGAACTAACTTTCTCTTCAGAATTGTTTTACAGGTTTAGATCTGATCTATGATGGTGGACAGGGATCAGACACAGAAAGGTTAAAATCATCCACCTGGCGACTCCAAATCCATTTCACAATCAAGACTCCACTGGAGGAATGAACCTGGAAGAACAATATGGAAAGATCGGGCTTTCAACTTGGATCTTAATCCAAGACATTATGTTCTTTCTCGTTAAGATTCAATATGTATTGTATTTTATATAAAGATCTAACTTGGTTGTACAGATAAAGTGGCTTTTCATTATGGCTGATTTTCAAGATGATCCAAGAATAAAACGAAGGTATGCTCCCATGAGCAGAGATCACATACCTGGATTTCCACACAAACTACCGAAGGTAAATTGGGGTGAAAATCTGCCCATGTTTCAAGATGAGAATATTGATGATCCTTTACTACATCTCATTAAATTTCATATACAATCATCAAGATTGAAAGGTGATTGGCATGAGGATTGCCTCATGAAGATATTCATGGGAACCTTAGAAGGAAAAGCAAGGGAATGGTACGAAGCTCTCAAACCTGCAAGTTTGTTTTCTCTAAAAGATTTTCATAAGGTATTTTATGAGCATTACAAAGAAGATTTTCCATCTTTATCATTAGTTGAAAATTGTTGTGATCAAGCTGAAGATCTTATACATTACCTTAAAAATATTGATGAAGATTTTGGAAATTGGTTTCCTGAAGATTTATTAGAAGAAGTCCAAAACTTTCATTCTCAAGTTAAATATCATAATAATCAAGAGGAGTTAAACAAAGATGAAATAAGTTAGGAGATAAATCAAGATCCACAAAGCCCCTCTGTATTAACAAATGATGTTTCATTTAATGTTTTGAATGAAGTTAAAGAAAATATTCAACCTCATGATCAAATTTTAGATAAGAGAAAAAACAATTGTCATTTCAATCTAAGAATTCAGAGATTCCCACCCCCCCTCACCGAAGAAGAAATCAATTTGCTTCTAAACATGCAACCATCCTCAAAATATTTAAATAATGAAGAAATTGTTTCTACTTCTTCTAATGTTGATGAATGTACAAAGGTTTTTATCCATGAAGGGACAGAAGAACAAGTTGATGCTCATGTTATTCTACCTTCCCAAAAAGGCCCATTGCTTGATATCACGCCTATTGAACAAAGCAATGACTTTCAAATAGAATGCTACCAATCTAATCAAGATGTATTGGGATTGTTGGAAGAGAAATATGCTGATCCAATGTTTATAATTAATGACATTCCTTATTCTGAAGATTTGCCTAAATATGATCAGTATGATGATAATTATGATAATTTCACAAAACAATCACTAGCTATTTTGAGGGATGAGATATTAGAACTTCAGCTTGATGAGGATTTTCTAAGAGCTTTCTTTCTTCTTTTTAAATCAAGAAAATGTTCTCCTCGAGTTAAAAAATGGCTTCTTGATATAATTTCTGAAAATTATGAAAATGAAATCAAAATTTTTCATTCTCAAATTCAGTCATACAATTTCCGAAATCCTAAAGAATTCTTTGAAAATCTTCCTTCTCCAAAGCAAGAGGAAATTGTACTATCTTTTGACCTGCATATTGAGGATGATTATTCTTTCAAACACAAGACTGAGGAAACAGTTTCAAGGATTAATATTCAGAATACAACTGAGCAACTAGTCATTGAAGGCCTAGAAACACAAATCATACATTATGCTTTTAATGATCCTATAGCAAATTATATGGAGAATATTTTTACCTCAAATCTACAAACATGTTTTATCTATGAGGATCAAATATATCAACAATTGCCATTTCACATCTTATCGTTGACTATAAAGGCACATGATCATAACATACTTCCAATTTTGATCACAAGCAATCAAGTTATCCATTTATTTTTACAGCTACTTGATTGGCTTCATTGGCATTTTTGTATTACCTGATTCAATAAGATTTTTAGTAGATTAGAGTAGGTAAATGAGTGCTAATAAGCTTATAATTTTGAGCGTTTTTTTTAGTTTTCAATTTTCAGCTAGTTTTTCATTAAGTTGGTTTGAAATTTTTTGTGTGTTGTTTTAGTTTTAGATCAGATTTCAGGTTGCAGAAAAAGGACTATATTCAATTCAAGATTTTCAACCACAACAAATTCATGTTTGGGATTGGAACAAGGCAGAAGATTTCTAACTAGGAAACAAAGTTTTAAGTTTTGAGTGGATGGTGAATTGCTGAAGTTGAAGCCCGAAGTGAAGGCCCTAAGCTTCAAAAGTTTCACTATCATATGTACAATAAAGCTACCAGAAGAAGGAGATTACATAGTTCAGTTTGAAGACATGTTTAGGCATCTGATCTGTTGTTCTTGACTTTCCACAAGGAAAAGCCATCCCCAAGTGGAGCCAGTGTTAGCCTCCTATACCAATAGGTTTCATCTTTCATGATTGTCTTGATTGAATTATGGAATATGTTCAAACCTTCTTTCTTGAGCAAAGGTGTTCCATATTCTTAAAAAACCAAAAAATCAAAAAAGTTAAAAAATGTAAAGAGGGTATACCCTAAAAGAAAGATCAAAGGGTAAAAAGAATAAAAATGGTCAAAAAGAGAAAAAATGAACCCCAAGCAAAAAATAGACCAAGGAAAGTGTGCAAATCCAAATGCCACTAATTTTTACTCTGTTGTAATAAAATAATTGTGTGCAGCTTGTGAAACTTTTGCCACAATTCATGAATAAGTCAAACTGTTTAAACTTGGCTTAGTCATATTTCAATTTCATGTTTTAGATTAGAGAATAAATATCTAGCCAAACAGTTTAATCTTGGCGGATAAGTAGCTAGGTAGAGTGAATAAAAGGTGCTCAACAGTTTAATCTGAGCCCTTGGATGTAATAAGGGTAGAAATAGATAGATTCATCATGTAAAAAGAAAAGATTGTTCAGGGTTTGCAAGTCTAAATGCACCCTAATAAAGAAGACAAAATGGTAGTGTTAAGTAGATAGGGTAGGTAGATGGTGCTGCAAAGTGTTATCTGATGAATGGTGCTGTTACATGTTGGTTAATCATTTACTTTCATCATAAGTACTGAAGCAGGAAATACACTGGAAAATCACAGCAAGCAAAGTCAAATTCATTAACCTCCCTCATCATTTTCCCCCCTCAAGAGTTTTACTAATTTCCCCCCAAAAGTACTAAGGTATTTGGAGATCAAAAGGGCTCAAGGCATTTCCTTGAATTCTGGAGGGACCGGACCCTCGGCCTAATGATCAAAAAGACCTAAGCACTTGAGATAATTCATCATTGTTATCTTCCATCTTTAACTTTTTCCTAAGTAAAATCCTATTTTACTTAGGAAACTGATGCAACATTCCATAAAAATTCCTCAAAATAACTTGTTATTCTAAGTTTAAAGTGTTGAAGATAAAATGTTGCAATTTACTTCACAAGTTATCACTTTCTTAGATGTACAAAGATGTTTTGATTTTCCTTGTCCTTTGCCATATTAACATTTAATTCTACTATATTAAATCCCTAGTGAAATCCCTTTCCCTAAGTATATAACTCCCTTTTCTATAAATATCCCCAAAACCCATTTATTATAATGTTTACCAAAGTATATATTCCCGCACATTGGAAATAAACACCCCGCTTTATAAGCCCTTTGGTTAAAACTATAGCATTATACATAAATCCCGCCCCTATGATGAATTAATTGTATTAATTCATTCATCATATAATAAAAATATATACAAAAACTTTAGACATACTATAAGTATGTTTAATACCAAAACATATCAATAAACTTTGCGAAAAGTCTTGTGCCACCGTGGTCCGTCCACGTGGCATTCCACCTAGCCAACTTCGCCGCAACCCATTTCATTATATACCTGGGATTAATTAGTCATTCGGACTAATTAACAACCTTCTCCGCCTATTAACATTTCCACGGGGTGATTAGATTACGCATTAAAACCTTTTAAAACCCGACGGGCCCACCTATCAACCCTCCGCATGTTCCCCATCCCTTCAGCCGTTGGATCGCTCATTCGTTGATCAACGGTTATTGTTAATCCCGCTGCCCATCCCTTGCCAGCATGTTAACCAGCGGGGGATGGGCGGTTTTTGAAAAGTCAGACTTCCACGTGGCAACTGCTCTGTGGAATCGCTCCCCCCGCGATTAATACCGCTCTCGACCAAAAGCGGTGCGGGCACTTCCCGCTTACCACTTACCGCCTGACGCTGCACACGTCATCCCGTACTACCATGACGTCACACCTCGAAAAAAACAAAAAACCCTTTTAACTTGTAAATAAGCCATTTTTCACGTTTTTCCTGTTATTTTCGTTATTCTGAAAACGACAGAGCTCCCGCTGCGATTTTCAAATTTTCACTGTAATTGATCATTTCGCCCCAAAATTCTGCTGCGCCCGTGTTGAAGAACAATCCCGCCATTGCCTGTTACCTGTTAAAGAACCAGTTTCCGTCTAAAAGCAGGTATTTATCCTTTACGCCCCGACTGCAAGTAAAACTCAGTTTCCTTTGTTTTTTTCGCTGAAAAAGTGGTTAAAAATCATCACTAAGTCCTCCCTGGAGATTTTAAAACCTGTGAAATTGCTCCCCGAACCTGCAAATTGTTCTAATTTCCTTCATTTCAAGAATTCCGCCCGGCCCGTGAAGAAAACCAAAAACCTCCATTTTGAATCCACAAGAACCAAAATGGAGGCCCCGGCAGCTCTTAATATCACTCCATTGAATGCTCCTCACCGTGAATTAGACTATTTACCTCTGATAGATGAAGATTTCCAAATCAAAGACCTGCATTTTGATGAAAGTCCCCTATTGAGCTATTTTCGCTGCAGAGACGAATACTCAAAGGGGCAAGATCTTATAGGGTTGTGGGAATCCAATTTCCCGAGATATCTCATCCCCTCAGTCCTTATTTTCCCAGAAATTATCCACTACTATCATGCCAATTATGATCCAAATCAGAAAGAAGTTTTATCCCCAAGTCAAAGCGTATCAAAATCAAAGAGTATCAATGGATAAAGTGTATCAGGTAAAAGTCAGAGTGAAAAGTCAAAACAAAGTTACAGAGCAGTCAAAGGTAAACCGTAAAAATGAAGTTACAGAGCAGTCAAAGGTAAACAGTAAAAATGAAGTTACAGAGGCAGTAAAATGGTAAAAAGAGATGAAAATACTTTCACCAACATTGAATTTTATCTAAAGTGAAAGTAAAGCAGTCAAAGGAACAAAAAAGTGAAAAGATGAAAAATACAACAAGAAGGAACATTTTTGCAGAAATTGCATATTTCAGTCATAGTTTTGCAGAAACTATTGTGATCAATAAAAGATGAATTTTACAAAACTGAAGGAGGTTTATGTTCTTAAGAGGACCATCTACAAAAACCTCTCTCACGTTTCTAACAGCTATTATGGTTTTGGAAATATTAAACAAAGTTGGAAAGCACTTTTTGCAGAAAATTACAGTCAAGTCATCATTTTGCAGAGAATATTGTGGCCAATCCGAAATACATTTCACAAAACTGAAGGAGGTTTTTGTTCCTAAGAGACCCATCTACAAAAACCTATCTCAGTTTTTGCACAGTGGTTTTATAATGAGAGATACATGTGCATCTTTACAGGCCATTTTTCAGACTCTGTAAAACTCTGTTTTACGCATATTTTTTACAGAGAATATTATGCACAGCTGGAGAGGAATTTTGGGAAACTGAAAGAGGTTTATCTCACCAACATATTTATCCACAATAACCTCTTTCACTTTTTACATATCTATTACGGATTGATAAACACGAAGATATCATTGGACCCCAAGTTTGCAGAATTGTTGGAGCAGATTGCACAAAGAAAGGAAGCAGTTAGTGACTTGGATGCCTCATCATCAACTAAGATTTGGATCAAATTCGAATTCTCCTATTTGTCATCACCTATCCATCAAAAATAGTGCCAAATAGTTTGAGTGTCCTTTACTTTAGTTCTATTTATGTAAATAGTTGGAGAGATTTGTGAACCAATTTTGATATTTGTTTCAAGATATTTTAGTTTAGAATTGGTATAAATAAACCCTCAAAGAGAGTGTTGAGGGTGGATTCTATTACTCTGCTGTAACATTGAGATTTTCGGAATAAAAGCTTTTGGAGAAATTTACTTGTGGCTTGCTGGATGACGATTTGAAAGCACTGGACTTGTTGCAGGATTCATGTGTTGGACTACAGTTCAATAAGTGTTTCTACCTTTGTCTGAAATTTTATATTAGTTTTTAATACCATCATATCCATTCCTGAATAATTTGCATAAAGGATTGAAACAGAATTTGCTTAATTGTACTCTGTTTTCAAATGTGATTGTTCTTAAATGTTTTCTTCTAAATTAGCTATAAGCATGAATTCTTAAATGCTCCTGCTTCGCTAATTTAAGCACTGTTGATTGCTATAATAAAGAATCCTTTATTGCTCTTTGTTTGTAGTCAATTCACTTCTTTCCTTTGAACATGGTGAAAGATTCTTAATTGCCTTTCATCCCTTCAAGATCATCCCACCCACTTTAAATTTCAAGGATTGTTCTCTGTCTAGCTATCTTGCCCTGTAATACCATCTTGTGCTTAGAATAGAAATCCAGTAAAGCCATCCTTTGACTCCATAGCCCAATGGACTGAAATTTCTCAACCTTGCCCTTAGTTTGTGGATTCCACCATTTTCCCAAAACAAATTTTGAATCTATAACTAGCCTAAAACCTTCCAAGAACAAAGATAAATTATAAAGAGAGGCCTATCTCACAGGGAGAGGGAGGTCAATTACGCATCTAAAGGTTGGGAAGTGGTTACCTCGGGTATACTTTCCTCTTACACAACTTCTAGGAAAACTTCGAGTGATAACAAAGAGAACTCCCTTTATCACTGCACAACAAACACAACATTGAGAACAAAAGTTCCCAACATATTAAAGGCATCTAACACCTCAAATCCATTCACTTTACCTTTCCTATCACCTTCCTTGTGACTTTCTTTCCACTATCCATGTACCCCAATGGATCCAAACAATCCAACTAACTTTCATATTATGGCCTTCAGATGCCCTTTAGTCATGCACCAGGATTCATCTAGGTCTTACATCACCTGGTGGGTTCCATTCATCTCTCCCTAAGTTCCATTAACTTTCCTTTTCCCCCAACCAATTCCTAAGGCCCTCAAAACATAAAACGCAAGAAAAATAATCAAACAAGAAGAAAACCATGAGAACCAATAACAATACGACAACAAAAACAAAGTGGCATGGCCATGAATCAAACATAAAAAAAAATTCAAATAAAGCATAAGCAAATCATAAAGCAGTGAAAGCATAAGGCTCTCAACAAACACCATGAATCAATCCCCATGGGTTCCCAATGCTTCCAAGGGAAATATTTACTCGAGGCTTCTTCAAGATTTCATGGAAGTATATTTTTCCATGCAATCCCTTACATCATACTTCCATAAAAAAATAACTATCAGTGCATAAATAAACATAACAATATATTGATCACCTTACCTTGTTGTGCCAAGCACGTTGCCTGTAACTGAACACGTACATATATAATCTTTCAAGGGATTTCAATTCTCTTGATGAATCTAGCTATCACTAGAAACAAATTGTTATACTAGTCAAATACATGTTCATGAATATAGCACATATCCTCATAATGTCATACAAATCAAGGCTAAGAAGACTTCATGTATTCATGCAAATTACTCATTCATTTGGAATGGTGGTTTCCAAACACATCTAAAGGAATTCCCACCTAATTCCTTTCATTTAGATTTTATCATTGCTACAATTGAATCTTAGCATGCATTACCACATCACCTAACTATTATTTATATTAAAAAAAATCAATTGTTACCTTTTCATGCTAATACCAAGCATTTTTCTCTACAATTGTTCACGCATGTTAGTTTCATGTTCCAAATATAAATGCATACTATATATATATATATATATATATATATATATATATATATATATATATATATATATATATATATATATATAATCATTCTTTACCAAGACTAGCTTCCATGTCATAATCAACATTCAACTCACAGTCATTAATCATAATACTACAACTACCAGCCACCTGCACTCAAGTGTGTATCAGTTGTCTCAACACATATTGTATCTATACAACTATCTTAAAACAAGATCATTCCTTCATGCAATCTTATAGACACATACTCATATCATGCAATTAATCAAACATTCATACAACTTGTAAACATACCATGTTAGATCAACCAAAGGGATGACATAATCAAACTCATACCTCAATGTATCTCAAGGGAGGCTATCACATCTACAAAAATCAGTCCATATTAGTATGACACAATATCACAAGTATATCAACTCATACTTAAATATCATAACCATTTGCACATACCAATATAGATTAGCACGATATGTATAACATCAAGACCTTAACTTCAATGGCCATAATCATCATGTGTGTTACTACAATGCATACAAAAAAAAGTTAACTATGATCATGCATGAATAATCGATGCACATGCATTTGAACTCACTAATCAACTAACATCTATTAGGCATGTAACTAGAACAACCATAGAATGGAAAACTTGCATATAATCATGATGCATATAACAACCATTAACCATCATACATGTATGTCAAACATACAAACCTATACGATGATATGTTGTTACCCTGAGGTCCAGTGCTGAAATATCACTCTAATAATCTGCATCTCCTGCTCTATCTCAGTCAAAATATCAACATCATAACATACCTACAATATCTGTTAGTATGAATCTTTCGTCGTAAAATACCACTTTAGCTATGCATAACAAATAGCCCTAACATCGATTATGGCTGCCAAATATCTTTAAATTTGCAATTAGGTGATCCAAATACTGCTGCACAAATCCAGATCTAAGCATAAAAGACATTAATTAGATAAAGTAAAATATGGCTCCATGCATCCAATAGACAAAACAAGAACAATGTGTTTGAAAGAATTTTTATATTATATTAAAAAGGGGGCACCTGAGAGGAAAACAAGAAAGGTGTTTTCCGGTTCTCCTCAATGGGATGGGTTCTTGAAAGTCCTCAGCGTTTCAGATCTAAAATTCCTCTCTTGTTGTTGTAGAAAACCCAAACAAACATAGAACTCAATGGGAGCTCACAAGGAAAAAATGGAGAATGTAACCTAGTATAGATCCAGAGTGATCTAATGCAATGGAGGTGACTAATGAATGGGGAAAACCCTTCTATTTATAACAAAATATTAGGGTGATCTAGAACTTGGTGCATGAATAAAATATTATTAATCAAATTCTAGAACCACCCTTTAGCAATATTTTATTATATTTGTTGGAGGGAAAAGGATTTTTGACTTGGGTCAATTCCTTTATTTATAAATAATAAATAAATAAATGATTTATTTATCATTTTAGGGAAATGATGGGAATATAATTAAATAAATAATGGTTTATTTAATTATTTATGGATGATTTAGTCAAATTTAACTAAGAATGTTATTTAAATAATGATTTAAATAACTTATTCTTAGGAAATAATTAAATAAATAAGGATTTATTTAATTAATTTCCTTGTTTTGGGTTAAATATGACCGGGAAATATAAAAAAATAAGTTATTTCACATGGTGAAAGAAATTTTACTTAGGGTAAAATTGGTCTTACATGGTGTACTTGGGTTCATCTAATAATAATAGGTTAGATGACCAAAAAATGGTGTAACAGATTTCCCCCCAACGTACAATTATTAGGAGAAAATCGTATGACCAAAGTACGTTGTAAGAATTCAATCACTAGACATCAAGAGGGAAGCGAAAGAGAGGAATATAAGGTAGTCTAATGTGCTAAAGGACTAGACCCTGAGGAGACGAGACTTACAGGTGCAACAAGTCTCTAGTTTATGAAGTGGTACCTGTGCCAAAGGCGGCGGGGGAGGCATACCTATGCCCGCCGAGACAAAGTACAAAGAATAGGAAGTCCAGTAAACAAGGAACCGAACCATGAAGAATATGCTGGCTTAAATAGGAGCCAGAAAAATAGAATGATGGATCCCACATACATGCTATGCCTAGAATAACCGTCAGGACTTATACAATAATATTTTAGTACTTGAGATACAAATACGCCAAATGCCCCCTACACACGGGGAAGGGCTCGCAAAATCTGACTAATACATGCAAATCGAAGAGGCGCTGCAAGTGGCTAGGGCCGATATCATCAAATGGGAGGAGCTGCATCAAGGGCTGAAATGAAGAATTCATCCGGGCATATGGGGGGCTACTTGCAGGGCCACCCCCTCATGAGGGTTGAGACATCTCACACACACCCAGGAATCACCAATAGCTGCTGCTACATCACTGGACTATTAAGTGCATAGATCACGATCATGCTGAAAAGAGCTCGAACCAAGATACACTGCCCCCTAGACCTGGCTTCTGGATTAAATGAGCTAATGTCGACAAAAGGAGGTCCGCCATAGGTGAGGTAATAAGGTAATCTCAACTAAGGCATGGGAGAAAATAGTAGAGCGACTAACAGACGGACACTGATGATGATAATGAAGTGAGGGATACTGAGTAGCGGATGGACGACTTCCCTTGTTAGAGCATAAGGGGCATGAATGGTTTGGCAGCAACTGACACAATATCAGGGGGGATAGGTGACAATGGTACGAAAGGCCATAACGTGCAACACAAGAGAGGGACCAAGCAAGGAAGGATGGAGGACTATAGTGGGAGATAAAGGGGCTCGATATAGACTCCATGACGGATGATGACTCAACTCAGATGCTCTACACAAGGGCGACTCGATGGTGCTTCCACACAAAAAAGGTCCAATGGGGGACCATAAAAACATGAGTACAATATGGTATCTCATGATGAAAATCTACACGAACAAAGCCAAGTAAAGAGGCAAAGTGGTGCCCCAAGTACAAGCGTTGTAAGTGAAGAATTCCGATTGGAAGGAGAGATGAAAGGACCCTTCGTGGACAAAATGTGTCCTGGTGAAGTATCCAAACATGAAAAACTAACAAATACCCATTTGAGTGCTCGGTGAGAGCTTTCCAACGGTGCAGACGGTGTGTCAGACGGGGCTACGGTTTGGTCGCAGCGGGTGAAAGAAAAAACAAGGGTTTTTCTTCTAATAAGGCATTTTCCCTCCAAAATCATTCATTTTCTTATGTAGCTGTGGTGAATGTGGAGAGGAGAGAAGGCCCTAAATCTTGCAGCGACCGTAGCGGACAAACCGACCATTGGAATTGAGATCCGTCAGTTGCAGGTAAGAGGCCTCATCCTACTCTTTGTTTTTGATGGATTCAAAGTTCAGATTAGGGGTTTAAATCTCAGTAACTTCTCCTAATTCATCATTACAACTGGGTCGCACTTTTTGGGGCAAAAACTACGACCTGGGATGCAGGTTTGGGCCTGAAAAGTGCGACCTAGCCTAGGATTTGGCCAAAAAGTGCGACCTGTTAGATGGGGGTGGTTTCACTGCTGTTATGGGCTGAGATTTAGTTTTGGTGTAAGGAAATGCAGTTTTGTTTATCTGTAGACTGACAAAGATGATGGTTTTGTGCAGATATGGCAGATATACGGATCAAGTAGAGAGAGAGAGACCTAGGTACATTACAGATGGAAATCCAAGCGAATCAAGGTGTCCGTCGTGCATTGGCTAGGTTTAGGGTTCTGAAATTTGTGGAGAACCCTTTGATGAGGGCTGGTGAGCCCTTGTTGGCCAGGATTATCAGTTATTGGGATCCAGACCATGGGTTTTTATAGTGCAGGGGCACAGGATTGAGCTGACAGTTCAGGATCTGTATTTCCTAACTGGTCTCCCACCATTAGGGATGGTGGGAAATACACAGCCAGTGTTACCATGAGGGCATAACATCATGGAGTTTTTTGAGCGACATTGTCGACTAGGTGTCTGAGTCAAAGGGACTCGAATATCGATTGGGGATCTAGAGCGGTTGGAGACCCGGGCAGTGGCAGCGGCAGTGTTGCGGATCTTGGGCAGCCAGGCGTTCCATCACATCACTGGAGGGCAGATGATGATTGTAGAGTGTGTGTTGGGTGGGACCTACTATGGGTGGGCCCAGATGATGTTGGTGTCGGTGAAATGACAACTGTCGCTATGTAAGCGGCAAGTGAATCATGATTTTGCCTATGGGACGGTATTGTGCTCTTTCTTCTTTGAGAAGATCCCGACCTTACAACCTCGTATACAGTTACCTGATGGGGGTCCGAGAGAGCCCCGGATGCGTCGGTGGGGATGACTACTGTGTAGAGGAGGGGGAGGGGCGGTCGAACGGGTGTTCTGACCAGAGTTCTTCGCCCATTTGGATCAGATGCCATTGTACATAAACGACTATCCCTATAGTGGGATGAGTTATTGGGGAGATCCGGACTTGCCACTTTTGCCTAGTCGAGTATGGGGGCCCGATGGTAAGTGACAAGCAACTAATCTGTTATGTGCATTTTAGATTTTGTGACTAGTATTCATGGTACTAATCCTTATACTTTTTGGAATGCAGATATAGCTCTGGTAAAATCGGCTGGATATATGGGACGACCTGCAGCAGCAGGAGCTATAGGTGAAAGCGGATCAAGGACGGCACAGAACGAGGATATGGCCGCTATGTTGGAGGACATTCCTTGTAGATGTGAGGGGCTTCTGACCAGTGTGTCGGAGCGTGGTTGGTAGGATTTAGACGACCAGTACATAGAGTTATGTATTGGGCTACCCTCGAAATGGCGAGGTATCATGCGACGCATGGCAATGGCCGGTTAGACTGTGCGTGATCTACGAGCTGTGGGAGCAGAGTCGTTGGCTCGAGATCCTCCAGAGAGTGATTAGATGTACGGTAGGTGGTGCCCCCCAGCGTCTATGTAGGGGCAAGTGGTGCCCCCCATTTTTGTAGTTTTGTTTTTTGTAACATGCTATGGGCATGTCATATGTTTCAGAGTAGATGGAATCTCAAAACACATTTTATATGATATATATGATTTATATGAATTTTTTTGATGATGTTAAATGTTATTGTCTTGTGTGTGATAAATGCCAGTCGAGAACATGATTAGCGATTTGATCTACGTAGTGATTTTGACTTCTAGGGATATGGTTGAAAGTAATGAATCTAAATTCACGTATCAAAATTTTCACTCATAAATATTGTCTAAATAGGATAGGGTTATGCACACGATAGACACCATTAAGTTGTAGGACAAGAAGCAGAAAATATAAATGAACGTGCAGATGGAGGATGTGATGAGAGAGGGCATCGGCTAAGAGACCACGTATTGCATCATATTCGACCTGATTATTGGTGGCATTACCAATGCAAACCCCATTTGCAAGAACCAGGGTATGCAAGGGGGTAAAGATGGCCCATGCTGCCGAGGTGAGATTCCGGGAATAGCGACTTGCCCCATCGGCATAGCCAAGATAATGTGTGGATGAGAGGGCCGATGGAATAGTGTCACAAGACAAGAAATGGGAGGGAGGAGAATAAGGATGGCAGTGTGAGTAGAGGGTAGACATCCACTAAAAACTAAGGGAGGGGGCAGTCCGAGTAGGAATTCTAGGACTCATATATTGACTAAAGGGAGATGAATGAGAACTATGGGAGGAAGAGCAGGAACTCATGCTGCGAAGGACATCATAGATACGGATGGTATGATCATGATTATGGGAGGAAATGGAAAGGTCAAGGAAACCACATGACGTGGGAAAGCTACCTAAATCATCAGTATGGGAAGAGAGGCACATATATGGGTCATCACGGGGAATGACAGAAGAACAGGTAAAAATATGGTCAAAGCATGAAGAGCCCGAGAATGTTGCTGAAGGAGAATCAAGCAAAACAGATGGAGTGGATTTAGAGGGAATGTACTCTGAGGGTCATGCAGATGATAGGTATAGGAGGGGGGCAGTAGGTTCTGACATCTCAACATCAGGGGGAGGAATGCCAATGGTAGCAGGGGGATCCTCGAGTAGACCTGACGCATATTGAGCAAGGATGGGAGAGGCAGATTGATTTTTTTCAACTTCGTACTCGCGAATGACATCTAAAGAGGCTTGGTAATGCGTGAGGTGAGAACAATGGTGAGAATAATGGCCATGGACACCACACAGAGCACAGGGTTTGTTGGTGTGAAGAGTCTTTGGGTTCTTACCTGCGGATGAGGAAGAAACAGAGGTTTCAGGGACCGTAGATTCAGGGAACGAGACTTTAACCATGGGTTGGATATGGGGCAACTCAGGACAAGTATGGGTGGGATGACCGATACCATCACACAAGGCACAAGGCTTGGTGGGAGGGGAGGAGTAGGGTCGGGTGCGGTAGCCTTGTCCTTGGATGCCCCCTTGCGAGTTTTTCTTTTCTTGCCTGTAGCTGTCACAGCATGAGGAGGGTCCTGCGGAGGGGATAGGGGCACTGTAGCGGTGGAAGGAGTGAAGGGAATCAGTTGCACTGGTGTCACAACAATGTATGGTTTGGGGTGGCCCGACGGGGTCTCGGCTGGAGGAGTAAGATACCATACTGGTATTACCAAGGTTAAATTTGGGAGGGAAAGGGTGGCCATAACGGGAACCGAATAGACACCGGGGGGGACCAAGGAAAGGTATCTGACTGGCGGGGTAATGGCCAGGAGGGACGGCTCCCAGATGATTAAGACTTGGGGGAACTGACCCAGGAGGGTAGAGAGGCTCATGGGTACTAGTTGTAGGGGAAGAGCCAGCAGGAGGAGGTCCAGGTGGCGGTGGTGAAGGGCTAGGAACAGGTTGGGATGGGTGCAGTTGAGGTTACTGACTAGCCAAAGTGGGTTGCGCGTGGTCAGCACGAGATTATTGCATCATGCAAATGTTCGCCAAGCTAGGATCAAAGACTGGGGGAGGGGGAGGACCCGAGAAGGTACCAAGCAAGGATGAGTCTTTATAGACGCCAGGGGAAACACTGGTCAAGGAATCAATCGTTTTCTTATTGGTGACAGTAGAAATGGTGGACTCAGGGGAAGTCTAAAATTTTGGTTCATGGTAAGTAAACAGGTCAATAGTGACAATCTTGCCATTATGAGGGAAAAACATCTTGCAGTGGACTGCGGATGGGATGGAAGACATGGCATAGGTGTAACTACGCCCCAACATAATGTTTTAGTCAAGAGGGGCATCGATAACTTCAACGTTGACACAAACAGTCTTACCCACAAGGGTGATAGGAAAGTTACGGAAAAGGCCGATGGGTTGGGAGGCATGGCCATCCCACACACGAAGGGTGATTGTGGAAGGGGACAGCTCATGAGATCCAAGTTGTTTCCAAACCGAAACAGACATCACACAGGTAGATGCCCCCTCATCAATAATACACCGAGCGACGTTGGAATTTCGAATTGTGACTGGGATTTGGAAAGCAACAGAAGCAGGAAGAGGGGGATGGTCTGACTGACGAGCATCAAAAACAATCAATTGGTCATCAACAAGATCTACAGTGCCCACGGCAGATAGTAGAGCCTTCTTTTGAGAAGGACACGACTGGAAGAGTTCCAGTGTTGAAATGGCAGCAGGAGATTGTGCCAGATCATCTACTATGCTGTATGAAGGGGCAGCCCGACTAGAGGCAGCATTTCGGCATAATGGGCCCTTAGGAGTCTTGGTATGAACCTCAGCTATGGGCGGAGGTATTTTCAAGGGACCATTGGGTGTCGACAGAGGTTCTGTAGGACCTGAAGATGGGGACTCGAAGGCAGACGGAACGGGAGGCATGGAGTACTGACGAGACCGAGTTTGAAGGTTAAGGTCGACGGTGAGAGGTTGGTCAGAGGCCATCATGAGAATATGGTAATCAGAGGAACCAGAAGGGGAAGGTTGAGTGGTTACCGGGGCATGAGGTGGTTGAGTAGCCATGAATCCTTGTTGAGGGAAAGGATCGGTAAACACAGCGGGTTAAGAAGTAGCCGTATTGGGAGGGACAGTAGGGGAGGAGGGTTGTCCCCGCACGGTGGCCTGAGACTCCCACATCTGTCACATTTGTGGTAATAAGGGAAAATCGTGAGTGTAATGACCATAAACACCGCAACACGAACAGGGCTTATTGGTGCGAAGCGGCCTGTCCGGCTTGGGTTGAGAGCCCTGTGGCTGGTTGGCAGTGGTAGAGTCAATACTTGAAGGATTGGATCCACGATTACCAGAAGCGGATTGATTTCCTTTCCTCTTTCTTTGAGAAGGAAGAAGATTAGTTGCCCCCTGCTGCGCAAATACTTGCCCTAGAGGGGGTAGTAAGTGCGGTTGTGGGGGTGGAGAAGGCAAGGGAGTGGGAGGTCCAAATGTTGGAGGAGCTGGGACACCAGGCTGTTGGTACGGATAAGGGGTAGGATGGGCAGCGTTGAGGTAAGCAGGAGTGTGGACGAAAGGAGGAGGCATGCGTATCCTAGACACATGCTACCTGGAGGGGGTAAAGTGTCGGAGGGGCTGGCCCCTCCTGAAGGTAAACCATAGCCCAGAAGAGGTTGAGCAGGGGTATGTGTCATAGCTCCAACGATACCGTCGGCAGAGTGAGATGCCCCCGAGGCATTAGGGCCACCGGGCTTGGGGAGTTCAGGAAGGACGGTATAAACATAACCAGATTGAGCATAGATATGGTCATATTTCAGGGCTATTTGGAGGGCAGCTTCTTCGGTTTGAGGAAAATGGGATGCGACATCTTTGCCAATGGGAGGTAAAAGAGAGCGAAGGAACCAGTCCATATAAACCCAATCTTCAAAGGGGGGAGCGCAACATAAGCTCTGTCTTCGTCGCCATTCCTGGACATGAGCGAAAAGGTGGGTCGAAGAGGATTGATGAAAGGAAGTCAAGAGTTCAGTACCCATGTCGTATCGAAGAGGGAGCTAGAAATAAGATAAAAAGGCTTGGGTAATGGTCTCAAAGGTGGTATGGGAAGAAGTGGCTTGATCAACATACCATTTAGAAGCTTCGCCAGTAAGCGCGCGTTGGAACAAGCGAAGATGGATGGAGTCATCGGTGATGGAATTGGAGGAATAGCACATGTGGAAAGATCGGATATAGTTGGAGGGATCTTCACTAGCAAGGCCTTCGAACTTGGGAATGTCGAAGGGGACCTTGGTTGGCATAGTAGGCCAATGGACATCGTGGAAAATAGGATCATTGATTAGCTGATTGAAGTCGGGGAGACTAAGACCGGTCATATAAGGGAGCAATGGGGCAGTCGAGGTAGGTCCCGTAGTGGTTCCACTGGAAACAGACCCAGCAGTAGAACTGGGGTTGCAGCTATCGCTAGGCCCTGAACTAGACATGGTAAAGGTAATAGGGGGAGAACTAGGAGTAGGGGGAGAACCCGAACAATCAGAGGAAGAGTCGGAGTGCGGACTCGGGGGAGGACTTACTCGATGACGACGGGAAGGAGGAAGTCGACCAACCAGAAACTGAGGGTGAAGGCCAAGAATTCTCTGGGACAAACGCCTTGGAGGCGCAATGATGACGGGAAGAAGAAAACCGACAGGGGCAGGGAGGGGCAAAATCAAGTGAGGTCAATGTCGAAACAAGGGCAGAGAGGTGCAGTGTCAATTGATTTTAAAGGCTTTTCCATGTGATGTTAACCAGGCTCTTCTTCACTTAGGGTCAGTGTGTGGCGTGCGTTAATTTTAATTGTTTAAACCCAGACGTTTTGAGAGTAAAAGAAAAAGTGTGTTGCATAACTAAAAATAAATCTGCAGTAAATAAGACTGAAAGAACAGAAAATTAACAGCTAACAATGCATCAATCTAACCCAAGAATGCGGGTCTCTCAAAACTAGTCTATAAGTGGGAAAAAACTAAGCAAAGCACGTGAAAAAGAGGCCAATAGATCTAAGGTCGGGAGGGACGGGGATCTAAAGGAGAAATCTGCTGAAAAGAGGTGCAGAGAACAACAAAAAGGCAGAGGCAAGGTTGCTGCGAAAAAGGAGGAGATCAGCTAAAAAATAGAAGGGACAAGGAGGTGGCCCTAGAAATGAACCCAAACAAAACTATATGAGGTGATTTGAAAGGGAGAAGAGCTGATCTAAAGGGATCTGAAAATGAGGTATCAGATCTGAAAGCAAAAGGCTAAAACCCTAGAAATTCAGACTTCTGAAACAGCAAAAACTCTCCCACAAAAAGTGGAGGGTACTAGAGCCCTAAGGGGAAAGATTCCCACTTAGTTGAGTGAAACAGATCAGAAACAGGTCTAAACGGGCAGAGACATAGGCTGGAAAACCCTGACAGAAGCTTCAGAAAAACCCAGAAAAAGTGTTGGAAAATTGCAGAAAAAAGTGCAGGTCGCAGGTTCTGACCTGTTTTCAGTCCAGGTCACAGATTTGGGGCAGAAAAGTGCGACCTCAAGGCCAAGTCACAGTTTTTGGGCCAATAAGTGCAACCTGCAAATCCGGGTCTCTCGACGGCATATTTCAGAAAAAATTATCGTCTCAGTTGTGGTTGATGTCTGTCACTTGCGCAATAGGCCCAGAAACACACAGAAGTTAAAAATTTTAATGTTTGAGGGTTTTAGAGGTGAAAAGCACCATAAAAATAGGAAAAACAGAAAATGGAAGAGAAACCCTAGGGTCTGAAACAGATGGATATGCAGGAATATATAAAAAGACAGCGGTCGCAAAAGAAAACCCGTGTGGAGTTGCCAATTGTTAGTATGAATCTTTCGTCGTAAAAGACCACTTTAGCTACGCATAACAAATAGCCCTAACATCGATTATGGCTGCCAAATATCTTTAAATCTGCAATTAGGTGATCCAAATAATGCTGCACAAATCCAAATCTAAGCATAAAAGACATTAAGCAGATAAAGTAAAATGTGGCTCCATGCATCCAATAGACAAGACAAGAACAATGTATTTGAAAGAATTTTTATATTATATTAAAAAGGGGGCACGTGAGAGGAAAACAAGAAAGGTGTTTTCCGGTTCTCCTCAATGGGATGGGTTCTTGAAAGTCCTCAACGTTTTAAGATCTAAAATTCCTCTCTCTTGTTGTTGTAGAAAACCCAGACAAACATAGAACTCAATGGGAGCTCACAAGGCAAAAATGGAGAATGTGACCTAGTATAGATCCAGAGTGATCTAATGCAATGGAGGTGACTAATGAATGGGGAAAACCCTTCTATTTATAACAAAATATTGGGGTTATCTAGAACTTGGTGCATGAATAAAATATTATTAATCAAATTCTAGAACCACCCTTTAGGAATATTTTATTATATTTGTTGGAGGGAAAAGGTCTTTTGAATTGGGTCAATTCCTTTATTTATAAAAAATAAATAAATAAATGATTTATTTATTATTTTAGGGAGATGGTGGGAATATAATTAAATAAATAATGATTTATTTAATTAATTTCCTTGTTTTGGGTTAAATATGACCAGGAAATATAAACAAATGTTATTTCACATGGTGAAAGCAATTTTACTTAGGGTAAAATTGGTCTTACATGGTGTACTTGGGTTCATCTAATGATAATAGGTTATATGACCAAAAAAATGGTGTAACACCACTGATCCTAGATTTTATGTGAACAAAACATACTGCGTAAATAACCATGAACATAGATATGCAGTGGAAATAATGCTTCATTTGATTAATATCATATAACAGAAAGATGCTTACAAACATAATGGAAATAAAATAGCTAGGGTGCTGGTAGCAAATCTCTAAGAAGAGATGTGGTGGCTACAGACCTCTTAACTATGTTAAAATGAGGCTCGAGGGCCTATTTATTATTGAGAAACAATGGAGAACTCTAAACGTCCAAAAACCTAACCCTAGGAGATGAAGCGCCAAAACTATGGGCCCCGTTTGGGTAAATTGGTGGTTCAACTTCCCGGGGACGTAAATTTGGCATCCACTCTCCGTTTGATGCACTCAATAGCTCGTTAGAAAGATATGTTCGAGGAGTACAACTTTCGGTGTGAGAAACATTGGTCCATGGGTCCATGGACCCATGTTGCTCCCGGTTTTCCCAAAAAACATCGTTTAGGGCCTCAAAACGGCTCCGAAAGTTCAGGACCCGAAAAACTGCTAAAAATAATAAGTTTTGTTGCAACTTAAAAACTAAAAGAACTGATGGTGGGGATTCAAATGGAATAGGTGGGTGGCCACCAATATCCACCTGGATCATTAAGGCCCCAAAACGGCTCCGGGAGTGGAGGACCCGAAAACCTACTAAAAATAGTAAGTTGTGTTGAATGTGAAAAGATGCAAGAATTGATGGTGCTGGTCCAAATGGAATAGGTGGGTGGCCACCAATATCCACCTGGATCAACTTCATGACCTGTGATTCAAGGACTTCAAGGGAAAGTCAATGACCATATGACTAGGACCTTATAAAGTGGAGAAATTCCATGACAATGGGGTTGTTGAGATCATAAGCATAGATGAGGAGGGGATCCCTCTTCTTGTCAATGGTTATGGGCTAAAAATGTACAAGAAGCCCCTCTCTAAGGCTGAATTTATCAATTCAAGAAACAGGGAGGTGAATTTCATTGGAAGCTCCATAGTTTTTGATGCCTCACCTTACTAGAAAAATAAAAAGAAAAAATAGAGGCCTAGGTGTAACCCTTTCTGAGGCATCCAAGGCCAACTCCAGGGTTCAAAACCTCCATGAGGCAATCATGGAGCAAAAAAAAAAAGAGAAAAAGAAAAAAATAGAGAAATAAAATATACTTGGGTGAAAACCTATTTGAGGCGCACAAGGCATGCTTGAGGGTTGAAAAACTCTACTGAGGTAGCCCACCTATTTTCAAGAAAAAACAAAAAAAAAGAAAAAAAAAAAGGAAAAAAAAAGGAATGAAACAACACCTATGCACTAACCTCCATCTATTTTACAAGTTGTTGATCAAGGAAAATTTGGACAAAAGGAGCAACATCCCTTCTATATCTCTCTCTCCTCTATGTATCCGCTCCATATCCAACCCCAACATGCATTCATTCATCCATTTCCCCCACCAGGTAAGAAAAAAATCCATTTTTCTCTTACTCTCTGCAGTGGTACAAGATGTTCAAGGTTGCTAGAGGATCTCCTGTAGTGCTATAGGAAACCCTGTAATGCTATAGGAAAGTCATATGAGGAGGAATAAGCTCACCCAAGGCCACCTAACCCTAAAAAATATGTAATTATTTTTTCTACCTATGTCTTCCATTCCTAACCATCACTCCACCCCATGCATAAATATTCACTCATAAAACCTTCTATTTCACCACTATGAGCTAGTATAGCTAAATCCTCACACATCGCCACTCCTCTCATATCCTTCTCCACTTCACCACTCTATTCACTTCCTAACACCACCCCAAGCATCTCTGCACTACCTTTCTTCATTCCTCAGCTTAGTTGAGCTCCAAAACTAAAACAAGAGAACTACTACAGGAAGATGATCACTTTCTCTAGCAACTATGTACATGCAACCAACACATAAAATGAGAATGAGGTGAATGATGAAGATGGCTCCTGATGATCATCGGAGGAATCCATAAGGGAAGCCACACCAATAGAAGCACATGAAAAATAATAATCAAACAAAGGAAATAAGCACCTCACTCAAAAAAATAAGTTGCTCACTTAAAAAAAAAAAAACATAGAAAATGAAACAAATCACAAGGAGTTGGAGTTGTTTCCAAGGAAGGTGGGAATGATTGACTAAAGTGGGACCAATAGTCCAAATGAGGAAACCTCATGCCAAATCCACATCACCACTATGCTCCAATTCCGCTCGATTTAGAATAAAAAGTGTAATTTGGCTCATTCTCCCTCATTTTATGGTGCATTCTGAGATCAATTAGAGTAGGAAAAATACAGGAGACACGAGGAGGTTCGATCTAGGGTTGGGTTTTGTGTGAATTTCATGCTACAGTAAAGTTTTTTGTTGCTATAGCAAGTTTCCAGGGAGGCCACATAGTGATAGAAAGGGTCATGTAGGCCAAACTAAAAGTGTATTGACTCCCCATCACTATTATTCAATCCAGATATCATCATAATTGCAGAGGTAAGTGGTCATCACCCCACCAAATTAAAAAACATTTCATGGTAATTTACACACAGTTAAGCCATAATTTAGGGAACTGAAAGGTTGTTAAAAGGACTAGGGATAAGGAAACCACACTGTGTGTAAAGAGAAAACCTTTGGGGTCCCATGTCACAGTTCTTTTAGAAACAAGCCACAGAAAACCATCTCTCTAACACAACCACAATATGGGGGGAGGTTTCAATAGAAGGGATCCCATAGACATAAAAATAATTAGGCTACACCCTCCTTTGGTTGACATCTTTAGAAATCACCAGTGGTTGGGGTTCTTCGAGCTCCTCAAGGGCTTTGATGATGAAGGTGCTCGAGAATTTCGAGTAGCCTTGCACTTCCAAGCATATGATAGGGCCACCACAGTGGTAAGGGGGATGTAAATTACCATAACCCCTAAGCTCATTAGCAGAGTCACCACCTTACCTCTAGGAGTTAAGTGGAACAGAGAGGACAAAGTCTCTAGTACTACCTCTAAAAATAGTTTCTTCTTGCATAATGAAGAATATATTGAAGATAATAATGGGGTAAGAAGGGAAAGTGTAACATACCCATGGGATGAGGTAGCATATCATATCATGAAATATATCTCCTGTGAGGGAAGACTAAGTGTGTTCTATAGATACCATTACATATTATTGCATGAGCTTAGATTCAAAGGAGATATGCCCCTAGAGCAGAGACTAAAAATCCCATACTTCCTCCTCCCATAATTCCTCTTGCATTCAATAAGAGATATGAACTATAGGGTAAGGGAGAGAAAGTATAAAAACCTATCTCACCATGGTATTATTAAACTCATAGTGGTAGATTCTCTCAATAGACTAAACATACCTATACCTTGTGTCCTTGTTCCACCTTCATTGACATGGAAAAATGAAGAAGAGGAACAAGAGGAAGAAGAGTAGGTGGAAATAGAGGAAGAACCCACATAAAATATAAGAATAGATGAAGGAAAAGAGGAGGAGGAAAAGAAATATGGAAAAGGAGGAGAAGATGAAAAAGAGGAAGAAGAGAAAAATGAAGAGAAGGAAGGAAAGACAAGAGAGGAGGAGATACTAGACCCCAATCTTACCACTGATATCTCCCCTCAACAAACCAACCTTTGACCAGGACCACTGAAAAGGAAGTGGTTTCCACCTTAGCCACTCTAAGAACCTCAATGGAATCAAATAGAAAAATACAAATCCCCATGTACTTCAAGACCAAGAAGAGTTCCAAGGTAAAACAAGGGAGACATCAAACTCCAACCAAGATCTTAATCACAATTGAAGAATCACCAATTAAGAAAGAAGAAATAGGGCGAGAGGAGAGAAATATTAAAGATGTCACTTCACCTAAAAATGCACCTATGACCTATACAAGGAGACACTCCTAAAGGCTAGCATCCCTCAAACAAGTACCAACCCCCACAGACCTCCAAAAGGAAGAAAAGAAGGTGAATCAAGACAAATAGAGTTTGCTACAATAAACTGAGACAATACTACAAGAAACAAAAAATGTTCTACATAAAGAGAAAAAAATCATGGGGGAAGAGAAAAAGTGGAAGGAGGCCCAAGGTGATGAAAAAGTGGAAGACATTGAGGGGAAGAATGCCAAATTTGACAAATAAGAAAAGGAAGAGCTCGCCTCTCCAAAAACTATCCAAAAATACATTACAATAGTTCAACATCCTAGCCCGTAGCCAAAACTAAGCTCCTATTAGACATTAATTAAAGGAGGAAGGATGATCAATCAAAATCTCTCAATTCCCCTGTTCTATGAGCTAGAGAAAGAGAGAGCACACACACACCACTGGATGAAAATTTCCAAAACTAGGAATGTGGAAGGTGTAGGGGTCATGGAAGAGAAAATCACTGATATGGGGATATATTTGACCGATGTAAAACTTAGGGAGGTAGTTTTGAAAGAGTAGCTACAAGAAGCACAAGGAGAGAGTGTAAGATTGAATGGCCAACTACAGAAAAAAGAAAAGAAAATTGCCACCATGACAAAACTATTCATGGAGGAAATACAACACAAGCATCCGTAAAACCCTTCTGAAATTTACCTGAAGTAGTAGTTGTTGTAGTTCCAAATAAAAAAACTAACATCATATGGGTCATTAAATTTCCAGAATTATAGGCATTTTAATGATTTTTACAATCAGTCCAACATAGAAGATAGGGCCAAATTGGTACAATTTTATATGCATAATCTTATCTTAACTGATCTAAAAATTTGGGACCCTAACTCTAGGTTTGGGGATATGCAATTGATGGTCCTAGCCTCTTGGATGACCAATGAAGAGGCCAAGCAGAGGAGGTCAGAAAGGTGATGAGGAGAGAAGGAAAAGAACCTCTCCAAATCATGGTAGAGCTATTCAGCTCTAGAGGGGTCATAAACAACCAACTAATGATAGCCAATGATGCCAACCTTGCAGAAAAATACCTCAAAACCCAAGCACAGGAAATTGCACATTATGATGACATCTCTATACTATTTGGAGAGGTGTGTGTGATGGCATGCTAGAGAGGATGGAATTGGCTCACACTTTTCCTAAGAAACATGGAGTATCATACTCTAGAAATATTGAGAGCTTCCCTAGAAAGGGCACCTTTATACAATAGGGCCATGAAAACAATGAATATAAAATGGATTGGATTAAAACTCATTCCACCTTTGTTGTTGGGACTGAGTGAAGGAAAATATCAAGCTGAAGAGGGCAAAGAATTGGAGGAAGCAGAAACGAATGCAGGAATTTACCCTCCTGAGGGGACTCCTTCCATGATACCTTGGGATGTCAGAGAGGCCACAAGGGCACTAAAATAAATGAAGAAATAGGATTGAGTTTCTCAGAGGATGAGCAACCATTTGGTAGGGGGACGATGATGAGAACCATCATTAGGTACATTCTAAGGGGTTAATTGTCACCTTTTTAGCCTAATTATTCTCCCTTTCTTACATTTAATTCAATTTTTTCATGTTTTTCTTAGTGAAGATGGGGTATTAAGGGTTGTCATGCTTCGATGCCTAATGTGGTTTAAATGCAGGAAAATCAAGAGAACATGGCATTTTTGAGGAAATTTTCACAATGAGGGATCATATTAGACATCAAGGAGTAATTGTAGGGGGGTTCACCACCTCCTTAAATCCTAAACGGAGCCAATATCTCCTTGAGTTTCTCCTCCAAAAACTCGAAATTAGAGGCAACCAAGAAAGTGAAAGATCAAGGGGAGCGAAGCTCCACTTCTCACTAGTTCCAAGGAAAAAAATGCCTATTTTTAGGGAGTTATTGGTAGCTACCATTTAGGATAAATAAGCCATAGTAAGAGCTCACTGGGATTATATTTTTGGATATAGCTAGATCACCCTTGGCTCTTGTATTAGACATTTCTGACTTTCATATGTTATGTAAAATACTGGTTATGATATAGAATGAGCATTTGGTATCTTCTCAACTAAGCTACTTTCAGGGAACTAAGCTTATGGGTTAGGGCCCAATCCATTAGCCTCAATCTCTCTTATGTACCTATGTTTTCTCTTATGTTGAAGTAGTTAATCTCTTTCATTTCATGTTATGTAACATATAAAATCTGAAAATTGTGTGCTAGGCCTCCCTCTCTCACCTCTTCCATTGGAGCTTGAGGAGGAAGGTCTTCACCACAAACCATAATGTCTTTTAGTTTATGATTTAATGGAAAATTTAGCTAGTTTACTTTTCTTATCATGGACATGTTGTAGATACAAAGGTATATTTTTGTTTCAAGTGCATAGGTAGGTTTATTTAAATTGAGCTCATCTTTTCCACCATTGTTATGATAATTTTTTCAATGATGAATACATGAACAAGTAGTTTTCTTGTAGGATTGAATTTACTAGCATAGGAGGAAACCTCCAGCACA
This sequence comes from Pinus albicaulis, assembly GCA_034641835.2. NCBI lineage: Eukaryota > Viridiplantae > Streptophyta > Pinopsida > Pinales > Pinaceae > Pinus > Pinus albicaulis. The sequence goes on from CM076573.1 coordinate 437,540,887, forward strand.
ATTAGCTTTAGTCTTCACCCTTCATCAACCACCTTCCATCTAAGTCACATTCATCTTTTCTTTTGAAAATCACCACCAGAACACCGAGAGCCATATTGGAGGTGCAAGACATGCTTTGTGAAGAGTTCTCAGATTTTCCAAGGGTTTGGATACCCTTCATATACCTAGTCTATCCACCTTCACCCCAACTCTCCTAACCTTTTCCTCACCATTTCCACCATCAAACTCCACACGACCTGTTTCTTTTACCTGTTCATGACATCCTGTAGCACTACAAGAAATCATGTAGCAGTTCCTGTAGTAATGCCAAAAACTATCTCCTTCAGCCCAAAATCACTCTTTCACTTCATCTAAGCCTAGACAAGCCTCTAACACACCTTCATCTCCAAACCTTCGGGTCAGGGAACCTCTTAGACAACCTCAACACCTCCTTCTTTTGCTGCAAAATAGAGTCATTTCAAAGTGTGATTAGCTCATTGCTAGATGCACTGTTAAACATAGTAGCTAAGAATGAGATAGATAAGAATCAATTAATCATTTGGTTCAGTATGTGTTCTCTATATTAGTTTCCTTTTATGCAATTCAAGTCATCAATCTACATTATGAATTCCACTTAGTTTTATTTCCTTTCTTGCATTAGCTTAAGTCTGAATTTCTATTTCTTGCAGAAAGCTAGATGAATCAGTATGATCTAGAGTAGTTTCTTTCCCTTTTGATAGAGTAATGGTCATGATTTATTTCTATTATTAGATGACATTCAGATGTGTGACATACTTCCTTTCCTAGAATTAACCCTAGCAGTAACACCTCATTGTAGAACTGAGAAGAGGATGGCATGAGTGGAACTCATTCCCTGTGCATATAGCATTGTCACCTCCAAGTTTGTATGAACCCTGGGTTGATAAAGTAAATTTGAGTAGCCTTTGGGAGTTGTAGCACTCTTCATGCAATAGTAGGTCTCACCAAAGACAACCATGGGATACAGAGCACCAAACTCTTAGCTATCTTGAGGACCCACATCCAAAATATCGATGCCCACTCCTACTAAGCCCATCGGATTTGTTATTGACATTGATTGATTGTTCTGCTAAAGCTTAGAGGGAATGCCTTCTGACAGGTTTTCCTTATCTCTTGGCAACGTCCCAAAATTTTGATCTTCACGATGGACCCCTATGAATTTTCTACTAGATAAAGGAAGGGAACAATCCCTCATGACATTCCCTTTTCGATGGAACCTCTGACACTTGAAGGGGATTCCTTCATAATAAATATATTTACGGTGATAAAAAACCCTATAATAAATATCGAGGTCAGTATATAACCATTTGAGTGGATCTAATTTAACCAACACTCTATCCATAGTCCTATTTTTGGTAATCTCAAACGACATATCCACTTCCAAGAAAACCACCAATTTTTTTTCTATGGCTCTGAACACATCCATCATCCATAGTTTAGGTAGGATTCAATGCATTCTAACCTATATTGGAACATAGTCTATTTTCTCATGGCTGGCATCGAACAAAGGGCTCCAACATTTCATCATCAAGGGGAGGATTCTATACTCCAATTTCTCTCCAGGTATCATGAAACTATGTCTTCTAAGTCAAATATTAGAATAAAACAACCAATGAGTAGTATAATTACCTTCGAAACCTTAGCCGACATATTTCCCCATTCTTTGTTCATCCATTCACGTAGGACTTCCACCAAAAAATGTCATCCTCTATATTTCTCTACTAAAACTAGCTTTGTCATAGTCATTTCTTATTCAAGTTTAACATCCTCCCCAAGGAAAAACTTCTGGTTCTTTATCTTAACCTTGGCTCACTTCCACATTTTCCTTTTTTTCCATTCACGGGTTTTTTCCTTCACTTTGCAGCCTAACTCCTTTGTATTCCACAATTTTCAGCTATTCTCCTTTAGAATCCTATTTTTTTCTAACAACCCCTCTTAGCACCATGCAATTGAACCTCTAGGATGAGAAAATGTTTATAGGGGTAACCACAAACCTATTTTGGATAGAAAGTGACATTTTCCAACTGGAGGGGGCTCCCTCACTCAAAAAAATGTCAAATTGTATAAACAATAAAACTTAACAAGATTAGACAGAGGACAAATTTGTAAATTTAAAATAGGACTTAGTGATGGGGTTTTCAGACTTAGGAGGGAGGGGCACTAGGCATGGAACCATGATTCAGATTTTTCACAAAATTATGAGAAATTACATAAGACACTTATGAAAACAGAGGTAAGGCATGTATAATTTCAATTCATAACATCTCTCATAGCATAGTGAGTGGATTTTGAATCCCGCAGTCGCTAGCATAACACTGGAAGAAAAATGCTACAGTTGCACTAAGGTAGGCTCATGGGAGTGAATGGGGCTCTCAATCACTTGGAAGGCTTGGAAAGGGAGCGAATAGGGCTCTAGGTTAGTAAAATGTTGAGTTACCTAAGGGGTTGGTCAAGTGGAAAATATAGTTGGCTCCTAGAGGTTCTATAGTATGTATGAATGGTCAAGTTGGTGTATTTTGTCGGTTCGACTTCCTTGTGGTGACCTAGGAGGTTGAATAACATCATATTGGCCTCTCGTCACATATTGTACTTTACCCTGGTGGACTGGTTAGCTTGGGTAAATGTGGGAGGAGGGTGGTTACAAAGTGGTATCAGATCATGGTTCACCCCTTGGACTGGATGGCTAGTGTGTTGGTCATGCATACATGTCGATTTCATATGTGCTCCTTATACTTGTGGTCTATGTGCTTATTTCATATACATCATGTGTTCATAGTTGCAGTAGTCTCTCCATGTGAAAGTTGACGGTGTTGTTGTTGTATATGGTCATCATGAGTGCATGTTGATGGTGCATTGTTCATGTATCTCGGTGTATATGTCATTATCCATAAATTGTGTCTAGTTGGTGTGTGGATTTTGTATCATGCATGAAAATTGAATAAGGACTGAGATGATGTATATGTATTGTTATGAACATGATTATGTTTATATATATATATCTATTCATTACGTTAATATGGTTGATAATGTAGCCAAGATATACTCCCTGAACTAGACTGAGGTACTTTGGTTTGTTTATGATTTGGTTTAACTGACATGATATACCTTGTAGGAAGAGAAGAACAAATATGGCTAGCAGATTTCATTAGATTCTCCCTATGGATCAGATGAAAATCATGGTGAGGAATACTCCCCTCACATAGCAGGCACTTGGATAGGTATAAAGGGATAAATAAGGAGTTATAAAGTAGATAACGAATAAATAATTAAATAAAAAGAGAGACTTGCTACGGTACGAGAGAAAAAATGATAAGTCAATGTAGTTATCCTTCAGAGCTTATTAGACTTGTAGAGATAGATAACACTTCGGATCAACCACATTGGGAAGGAGGACAGGAAAAATGGGGCATATGGCAGCCAGTCTCAAGATATGAATAGTTCAAACAAAGATGACACAATCAGGGATGGGAGGTTCCTGGATACACAAAATAGGAGAGGTGATGTACACAAATTTTATTCTTTCTCTAGTTCTAACGGACACAATTATCATCATTTTTATCATCTTTATAGGAGGAATGAAATGGGATATTTTCTAGATGATTTTAAGAAAGAAAAGGCACCTACATTTGATGGATAAATGAAGAAGTCACCAGATGCAGAAGCATGGTTACTTGGGATGAATAAGTTCTTCACGTTGCATGATTACTCAATTAAAATGAAGGTAGGAATAGCTACGTTTAGTCTTAAAGGTAAATAAAATATTTGGTGGGAAGATGTAATGAATGTTAGAGGTATTCATGAAGAGAAATTGACATGGAATGAATTCAAGTGATTCTTTAGGAAGAAGTACTTATCATAGAGATATTGTGATGATATGAAGAAGGAATTATATGAGATAAATATGGGATCTATCACAGATGAGGAGTTTATGACCAAGTTCCTGAAGCTATTGAGGTATGTACCATATATTAAGGATGAAAAGGATAAAGTTCAAAGGTTTGTCAGTGTATTAGCATCAGAATTTAGATATAATATATAGTTCGATGAGCCTAGATCATTGGAGGAGGCCATCCGGAAGATAAAGCATTGTTATGATAAATCAAAGGGAAGATATAAGACCAAATCAGACTGGAATGGTAATGCAAGGAATAAAGGAAAATGGGACAAGAAACAAGCAAGAACTCACAACACAGGGGACAAAGAGAATGTTTAATGCATAAGAATCTCAATGCATCTAACAAAGGATAGGAATTTCGATTTGAGGAATAAAACAAGGGTGTAGGTTGGTAGCCTTTATAGTGTTGGACTTGTGGTAAGGATCATCACAGGAGAGATTTTCCACAACATCACATTCGTAGACTACAAATTTATAATGCTCGGGAGGCACAATATTTGATATGGATAGTAATATTTGTGATCAAGTTGTTTGTATTTTGACTGGCCCTGTATAAATTATAGTTATGTTAATCCTGACTTGGTGGATAAGTTTGGTTTTAATAAATAAGTGCATGTAGAATCTCAGTTAGTGCATTTGGCTACAGGTACAAAGAAGAGAGTTCATCATTGGGTAAGAGCTTGTGTTTTTTATTTGAATGATATGCATACATCAACTCATTTGAATGTATTACAATTAGGATCGTAATATATGATTTTAGGTATGCACTGGCTGTACCTTCATAGGACCTAATTGGATTTTTATGAAGATTTATATTGAATTCTTGGATGAAAATGGAGAACAAAGAGTCTTACAAGGTAAGAATAAAGAAACATCAACTATAATGGTGAAAACTATGTAGATTAAGTAGAGTCATAGAAAATGGTGTTTTTTATTTGAAGTGCATATTTATGGTGATAGAGGTATGGAAGTTAAGGATGCGGAGGTATTGAACAGGTACCTGGTTATACAATTGTTTCAGGATGTGTTTCTAGTATATATTTCAGAGTTGCTACCTCACTGGGAAGTATAATTTTCTATTTAGTTGGTACTAGGGGCAAATCAAACATGAAAGGCACTATACAAAATGAGCACTCCACAGTTAGTAGAACTAAATTTTCAGTTGAAGGATATTCTTGACAATGGATATATTACACCAAGTGTATTACCTTGGGGTGCACCGATTTGTTTGTGAAGAAGAAAGATGCTACTCTCAGGTTGTGTATCGATTACAGGTAGTTGAACAAGTTGACCATCAATAAAAGGTATGCATTGCCAATGATTGATGATTTTTTCGATCAGTTAAAGAGACAAACATTGTTCTTGAATATTGATTTGAGATGAGGATATAATCAAGTATGCATCAAGGAAGAGGACATATATAAGACAACTTTTCAGATCAGGTATGGGAATTATGATTTTTTCGTAGTTCCGTTTGGTTTGACTAATGATCTAACTAATTTTATATATATGATGAATAGTGTGTTGCATCCTTATATGGAAAATTATGTTATTTTATTCATTGATGATAGATTGGTATATTCTAAAAATGAAGAATATTTTTCGAACACTTAGCAACAATATTGAGATTGTTGAGAGAGCATCCATTGTATGCTAAGCTCAATAAGTGTAGTTTATTTAAAAAAAAGGTAAATTACTTAGGGCATGTGGTTTCTAAGGAAGGCATAGCAGGGGATATGAAAAAGATAAGGCTTATCATGGAATGGGAAACTCCTATAAATGTGGATGAGATAAGGTCCTTTATGGGGCTAGAAGTTTATTACAAGAGGTACATGTACAAATACAGGTGCGCAGGATGTGGACTATCATCTCACAATAGATGGCTTGATCTGTTTAGGGACATGATATATGTTCCAGATAGTAGTGAGCTCAAGAAGATTATATTGAGAGAGTTTCATGCAAAACCATATGCAAGTCACCCAGGATATAAAAATTCATTAAGAATAGTGAAGAAGTTTTATAATTAGTCGAATCTAAAAAAAGGTTGTAGAGTTTGTGATTAAATGCTTGGACTGTCAACAAGTGAAATAAGAGTGTAAACATCCAGGTGGACTACTACAACAGATTCCAATTCTAAAGTGGAAGTGGGAGGTAATTTCTATGTATTTTTATCATAGTTTTAACAAGGACATATAGACAGCACGATTCCATCGTGATTGTGGTGGAAATGTTGACAAAGGTAACACACTTCCTTCCAGTGACGTCTACTTATTTGGTCTTCATCAGAGATGTGGTCAGATTGCATGGTATTTCAAAGAATATTGTGTCAGAAAGGGATGCTAAGTTCACTTCCAGGTTTTAGAAGGAGTTGTTTTTAGGCTTAGGTATAGAGTTTGCCTTCAACACACGAAAGCTGCGCGCGGAGGTTGACTAGGTCACAGAAGTGCCAGAATATATCCGTTGGAATAGTAAATCTGGACAGGATAGTATTATTACCGGTTGGAGGAGCATCTAAGTTGCATTTAATGACTATATTATGCCAGATTTGGATCCATTTTGTCATTTATGGAGCTACATTAATGCATAAGGGACCGTTTGAGACGCACCTAAGCTATAAAAATGACCGAAGGGGTTGCATTAGTTCCCTTTGCATGCTGTGTGATTTGCATGCATTCAGCTCTCTAATTTCTAACCCCTATTTGGATTCTATGTCTAGTATTAATCTGGTGTTTAATGAGGATTTGTATTGTAGAGGTCTAGCCCACGTAATTCCGCCCACTATGATAGCCACCCGACCAAGAGAGGATCCCGTTGCGCAGGCCGTTGAGACTCCTGTGCTAGCTAAGACTAAGAACGGATAGACCTCGGGGTCCCAAAAATCCCCAAGAGAGAATACCCCTAAGTCACGCTCCACTGTGGTTGAGCGCCAGAGTAATCCCATGGCAGAGCTGCCTGAGATAATTATGGAAGAGGAGGATGTGGTGGAAATTTTCCCCATCTCACGGTTGTCGACATATGTCGCACCGTGCAAAACTTTGGTGAAGGTTCCGAAGGACCTAGAAAAAGTGCGCACATATATCAACATGCCCTTGATCCCAAAAAATGTATCGTTGGAAGGCAATATGTTCGCCAAAGTGCCGATGTTGAAAATGGAGGACTAAGACCTCGTAGATGTTGAAAATTTTCCAAAGCTCGCATCTGAGAGATATTTAGACAAAATTTCTTATGAGGGGTTATTGTGTGCATCGAGCCAAAGCATTGGGTGTTGGGCCTGCACAAAGTAGGGATATTAAATTTCTTGCAGATTCCACATTTCGGGCGCAACTCGATCAACGACATTAGTGTGCGGTAGTTGCTCGGGCTAGTTCATGACAAGTGTTTCTGGATGGGAGAGCACATACCCATTGATTCCATGTTGATCCATCAGATCATCGGCTTCGCTGATCAAGGCACAGACCCTGTGGCCGATTTTGGAGGCAAAGGCCAATAAAATACGGTTGCATAGAAAATCAAGAACGACTACCAAGTCACATGCCACAGTCACGGGTTCATCATGTGTGAGATTAATGACCCTGCTATCTATTTTGGAACTCTCATGCTCGCATGCAAAGTGACGAGGAAATGCAGATCGAAGGAAGTCCCAGGCCAAGTCATTACACTCGTTGGGCAATGCGAGAAGGGCGTCTAATATAATTGGGCCTAGTATCTCTGCAAGGAATTTCTAGAGAATGTGCACGAGACACAAGAAGAAGGGAAGCATTTATACTACGCTTGGCCATGACTTATGATAGTGCTCATCGGCTGGAAGATGCCAGAAGAAACCCAATTTCTTGACATTGAGCCTCAGATGTGTGAAGTCGTGTGGTACACCATGCTCTGGAACTCAACAATCCCTGTGCGTGTTACAGAGCATAAAAATTTTTGGGTCCTCTTTTATGTTGCAATGTTTCAAGCAGTTCAATCAAAGCTAAGGTTGTCCCCAACCTTGTTGTAATGTTCCAAATTTTTCTTCAATAAATTGGAACATTAAATTTTGTCTAAATTCATTTAGGAGATGAATAATTGGGCAAGGAGGACCAATGATAATAAAAACATAAATAAAATCCCTCTATTATGAAAAGGGGTCAACCATGGAACCAGATTTCACACCCTCATGTGTGAAAGGAGATATTTGCAAAAAGGTTTGACCAAGTCAACCAGCGCAGGATATGAGGTGGAAAGCACTACATGGGACAACGTAGGATGGAAGCTTCTAGAGGAAGGGAAACCATATTTTGAAGTAGGGCCCATGGAGAGCCCTCACTTGCTATATATGGAGAGGAGGAGAGCCATTGTCATTCATGCATATGTTTATGATTTCATGTCTATTCAGACATTGTGCATTCTTTGTTGTTTAGCAAGAATTGCTGGGAGATTCCTGTTTAGGATTTTCTCACCTTCTTGAGAGGCCTCTTGGAGGTTGTTTCTTCATTCTCCACATTTTTGGCTCAAGGCCAAAGCATCTCCTCTAGGACAGCGTTATTGCTGCAGCAGCATAATACTATGTTGTAGGGTGTTGCAGTGGAGACTCCACAACACCTCTTCCATTGCTTGTTTTTCAGAGGGAGAGTCTTTCTTGCCTTTTGAGGATCAGTTTGGAAGCCTTGGAGCTTATTTTCATATCTTGGCATCAGGCCAACTCATATTCTTGCCCCTACTGCGTAGTTTTCTCTAGTAACTGCATTATTTTCATAAGTGAATTTGCTGCGGGGTTTTGCAGATTGATTGGAGGGTGAGATCTCAAGTGTAAGGATCAGCCTTCCACTTTGGAGATCCATTGGAGAGGGTTTACTTAATATTTTTCATCATCTTCAGCCTTCTCTATTGAGTTCCATATTTGAGTTGCAGCGGCTGCCCAACAACTCCGGCATTTTGGCCATTTTGTGTATTTCAGCCAATCCCTTCGAGGATTGATGTATTATTGCTTCTAAAGGGTTAGAGCTTTGCTCCCCTAATTTATCTGAGCTGATATTATCATATTCAGTCATGTTTAATGAATATTTGCAGTATACTGTGTTTTTTCTGCAATCCTACTTTTGGTACATGTAAATTGCCAGAAACCCTTGTCGGGTGTCCTTTTCCTTGTGTAAAAGAGGTTAAACCTCTATTTCTCTGCTATTTGATCAATATAATATATATATATATATAAGTCATTTTCCATAATTTTCTGTAGCAACCATAATGGCAATTACGCTCTCATAGTATTCAGAAATTTTTGTTTAGCAAAGTCATGGGAAATCAAGGTTTTCTAGACTAGTCGGGAAAGGAGGAACTTTTTAACTTAGCTAGAATGATTAGTTTGAGCTTAAATTCGGAGAATAGGTCCCTCATGACCTAATATATCAGATCCAACCATCCCCATCCCCTTTTTTTTATGAAAATATCTGATATTAAGCTTTTTAGTGCATAAATTGCTGATTTTCCCCATCCTTTGGATTGTAAATCTGAATTAAAGTGGCTGATGTAGTTCAATATGATGTATTTATGTTCCTCACACTTATTATAAGCTTATTCTTCACAGCAAGACTTACAATTGATGTCTTGCTGAATTCCTGATTTTGGGACATTACACTTGTATGAGCAATATAATCTCATCGTAGATTTCAAGGCAGCATTCCATAACATCCATATCCATGTAAAGGGAAAAGTTGAGGGCATATGGTATGATTTTCCATATTTAGCGATAGAAGACGATTTAGTGTGCGTCACAACAAAGTGGTCGTCAGCTTGGTTGGAGCTGCGCACCATGGAGGGTGCATCCTCATCAATTCCTAAGACTTCCACCAAGCCCCAAATAGGTACACAATAAACCAACAAAGTTACTAATGCAGAGTCTCGGCATGCCGCCTTAGAAGCAAAAATCGATCAAGTATGTAGTGATGTTCCAGTGGTCCCTGCCATTACGGGACTTTTGAGGTCTAAAATGGGCCTCCTAAGGAAATTATAAAACAATAGTGTAAATAATAAAATAAGGTTTGATTACATCATCAAATTTTAGAGCGAAAAAATAAAAAACTATTTCAACTCATATTTTGAGCTTATATCCCTAAGGTTTTACTCAAATTTCAAGCAGGAATACTCGTTGGATGCAAAATTTAATTCTTCATCCAAGGAGTACCCATGTTGCCTACTTTTGATGGACATTGCTACACGAAAATTGAGAAATACATGAAAAATGTGATTGTAATCACGTTTTTTCATTCATTTCTCCTTTTCCGCGTAGCAAGTTCCGTCAAAAGTATGCAACATGGGTAATCCTTGGATGAGGAATTAAATTTTGCATCCAACGAATACTCCCGCTTGAAATTTGAGTAAACCCTTAGGGAAATAAGTTGAAAATACAAGTTGAAAAAGTAGTTTTATTATTTTATTATTTTTTAATATTTTTACTTTTTTACACTAGAAATGGTGAATCACCCCCCATGGTTGACATCATCATCTTGAATCCTATTGGTTCTTATAAATTATATTTTGGTTGTACATTTTTCTTAGGAGGCCCATTTTAGACCTCAAAATTCCCCTAATGCTCAGCCACTCATGTAGACAAATTAGAAGAGTTGGCTGCTGCACCTAGGGCATTGTGTGAGGAGGTGTAGACTATCAAAGAAATATTTGAGCACCAAATCACAGAATTACAACTAAAGTTAAAACTAGAAACACCTCCAAAACTCAAAGCTTAGCATGCTGCAAATGTAAAAGCATCAAAATATAGTATATCAGCTGTTGTAATCGAATGCAAACAATTTCTAGATGAGGCCAGGGGTGTTTGGACTTCGATTCAAAATGACCCAATGGTGCAGCAGTGGTGCAATGAATTACACATCAAGGAGCAACAGTTCGTAGACATAAGGAAGGCGGTTCCCACACTAGTGATTGCACAATGCCTTGCCTGTCTTCAGGAGGGCTGGGTTATTCAAACAGAGATCAAGGACCTGCGTCACTGCAAGCGTTTGATGGAAGCAATGATGAAGTTGTGGGTTGAGGAAGCCCTACAGTTGTTATAGAAATTGGATGGAGGCTTGAAGAGCCTTTAGTAGACCCAACGTAGCATTTACCTCAAAGCTAAAGGGCCGACAATCAAAAAGCTAGTGAACGAATAGTAGGGAGCTACTGCACAAAGTGTTCAAGTGATCTTGCCATTGAAGACCTCTATTGCCGGGCTCAATGAAAAGATGAAGGAGCCCACCCCACAGTGACTCGGGATAAGTCATGAGTTTGTGTTGTGGGCATGTTTTAGCGGGCCCCCTAGGGTTAATTTTGATAATTTTTTTGTATATATTTTGTTGTGCGCGTAGCACGAAAGATTCAAAGGGGATTTGGGGTGGATCAAAGTCCCTATTTTATGTAAATGGGTTTTAAGGGAAAACTATGAGTCTCAAACCATCGTTTGAAACCATAGTAACTGCGCACTAATATTAGTATAAAAAAATATAGATCGATTCAAGCATAGTAATCTCATGCTTATGTTGATGAACGTTTTGTAAGGATTTCAGTCTAAGTCTAGGTTATTATGTAGAAAGTCTCCTGCTAGCTGTGTGTGCATAGACCTAGTCCTAGATGTGTGTAAAATCCACTGGATGTGTGTGCGAAAGGGTAATTTGTAAGAGAAGTCTGAATGTATTGGAACTGTTGGATCTATTAATATAACGAACTATTTTGGTGAACTAAATGCGTTATGTTCTTGATATGTTATGTATATGATTACTACGAATCTGTTCTATTAATTTCTGTGAGAAAGGAATCTGTGTTGTGATGTGTTATAATTGATTCTATTTATGAACAAATTCATATGTGCTAATGAATGAATTATCTTATGAATAAAGTATATTGTTGATGAATATATCCGCTTAAGTGCAGCTATTACTACGTGCAATTATATATATGATGTCTGCTGGAATAATCTATGATGAATTCAATCTGATATTTTGTTGGTCTATTTATGCGCGCCTCTTCTTACGATTTGTGATAAGTTTTTTTATAAGTCTATTTAGGGCCGCCACATCAAATTCTTCCTTAGGGTGAAAAAACCCGGTTCCAACACCTGCCCATACTGCTTCAGGTGATACTTTGATATGCGTAAGAAGGTCATTGCCGAAAGGGCCAGTAGTTGGAGTGATTGTTGCTTGCGCAATAAATCTACACATGGGTCAGGACCCCTCAAGCCAACAACGAGATACAATATCAGTTGTCAGGATAGGGATGAATACGTAGATAAGGTTGACTTTCTCAAAGTCATGTTGTTGAGTTTTTATCCTAGATTTAAGACTTGATGTTTCTAATTTGAGTTTGTTTCAATCCTCTTAGTGGATAAAAAATACACTGTGTCTAGTTTTTCTTTTCCATTCTGCCTAAAAGTATTTAAACAGAATAAGACATGGTAAAATGGTTTGGATTTGGGAGAAGACATGTGTATGATTTTTACTTTTTATTTTATTTTATTTTATTTTATTTATTTATTTATTTTATTTATTTTTTATTTTTTATTTTTTTATTTATTTATATTTTATTTTATTTTATTTTATTTTATTTATTTTTTATTTTTCTGAAATAAAATTATCAGTGCAGAGAATTTGACACTTGATCAAAGGCTCTTGTGGTATGGATTTCAAGTTTTTGTGTCTCTTCTTTTGTGCATGTTAGTCTCTATTTCATTGTTAAATTTTCAATTTTAAATTGGCTCTAGAGAGTTTCTATAATTCATCTATGTTGATGCTCTAAATGATTTTTTTCCTTTCAAAAATATGATGGAATTCACCTACAGTTAGGTACTCCATTATGGTATTATTCTGGATATTTGGTCAAGAAATATATGTTCATTTAATGCTTTTTTACATGCGATTAGATATCTTTGTGTATTTTCAAGTTACTTTCAAAATTCACTCACTATTATATGACAGATGTTATCATTTTCAATTATATGTGCCTTTCCTTTGTTTTCATAATCATCTCATGTAAGTTTTGATAATTTTCTGTAAAAAACTGAATCATGGTTCCATGCCCAGTGGCCCTCCCTCCTAAATCTAAAAAACACAATCATTAAGTACTACTTTACCTTTACATATATGGCCTCTGTCTGATGTCCTTAAGCTTTATTGTTTATACAATTTGACATTGTTTCGAGTGAGGGAGCCCCTCTGGTTGGAAAAGGTCAGTTTCTAGCCAAAAGAGGTTTGTGGTTACCCCTGTAAACCTTTTCTTAGCACATAGGTTCAACTATAGGGTGCTAACATAGTGGCACTGTTGTTGGGGAGAGAAAGGTCACATCTTCCCTAGGTGTAAATTCCAACAACCTAGATCTAATTGTTGATGGTGGGCAATAGTCAGACTTATGAAGGTTGAATCATTCACCGGGCGAATCCAATTTCAAAGGATCTAGAAGACCAAATTTTCATGGCGACTCCACTATTCAAAGGTCAGTAGTTTCAAGAAGTCTTGGTGATTTAAATGTTTTAAATATGGGTTGAATTGCAAGAAAAAATTCCAGGTATGCTCCTATGGATAGGTCTCATATTATTGGCTTTCCAAATCCTATGCCTTGTGTTGATTGGTTAACCTATCTCCCAATATTCGAAGATAAGAAAGGAGAAGATATTGATATTCATTTAATTAAGTTTCACATGCATGTATGTAGTCTTGGAGTTGAGTTTCATGAGGATTTATTAATGAATATGTTTATGGAAACCTCAGAGGACAACAAAATATCATGGTATGAATGATTTCCAGCTGCGAATCTATGTTCTCTTAAGGATTTCTATGCAACATTTTGTAAATATAATAGAAAAATTTACCCTTCTATAGTGCCGGTAGAAAGATTTTGTGGAAATTTGATTATATTTTTAAGCATATCGGAATTGACATTGATGATCAGGATTTAATTTATGATGAAATTCGAGAAGATTTATTTGAGTTATCTTCTCATCAGGATGGAATAATAGAAACTAGTTTCCATCACATTCAAGAAAACTTAAAATAGACAACAATTTCTATTTTAGATGAAGATGAAATCAATCAAGAACTTGACGTAGATATCCATGTCCTTTATCCTGAGATAGGTGAAGAATTGCAACCACTTTTCTAGTTTTTTTTGTGATCAAGATGCAAGTAGTGAACTACTTCATGTTGGTAGAATTTCACATTTACAGGAGGATCGGGTCACAAAAAATGTCTCCTATCATGAAAATAAAAATAATAGTTTTCAAACAAATTTATCTAATGAGACCACAAGAGAATTTTTGATTTAAAAAAAGACAGTCCCTACATACATAATATGGGTATCATATTTGAAGATCCTGAGGACAATTTGGACATTTTTATAGACAAAACTATTTATTTCATTTTCTTTGAAGTTGAATTTGAGCATGACAGGATAGAACAAGGACTATTTATGAATGAATATTATCCTTTGGATCATTAAGGTAATATAATGTTTTGTGTTTTCAAAGATCCTTTTGTTGATTTTTTGCATTCATCAAAAGAGGTGAATTTTCATTTTTTTCAAGATCCCATGGATATTCTATCAGAGTCATTAGAGAAGAAGAATGATGTGGAATTTATGGATCACGAGGACATGTTCAGTGGAAAGTTTGAGTTTCCATTTTCTGTATTTTTCTTTATGTTTGGTGCAGCTAAATGCAAGCATAAGTCAAATATTCATTTTCTTGAATGGATATAATAGAGATATCATTACAAATTATTGTATACATATCTTCAGCAGGTGTGGACAATTCTTATAAGAGTTTAAAGCCTGAGGAGAAGGCCCTAAGGCTTTGGTGATTTGCTATCAATTTCTTGTGTAAGTTTTAAGATTTGTAATAAATGTAATCAACTTTCAGGGAGTCAATTGAGTTTCAGTCTTTTTTTGTTTGACTCCATTGCCTATTGGTTAGGCTACTAGTCTGTGGTGTTCTTGGCACCTCACTAGGAGGCTCCCATCCCCATTGGAGCCAATATTAGGGTCCTATAATCTAGGATTCAATGTGCCTATATTACTATTTCATTTCAGGGGCACTTTGTAAATTTAGCTTGTGAATCACTAGTTGTCATAGTCTAAAGGACTGCATGAAAAGAGAGTCAAAAGAGCTAAGGATCTTACTTGGAATTTTTAAAAATAACTCCAATGTACCCTCTCACTGGTCCTGAGTTTTCAAGCATGTGTAGGGAGCTTAATGGTCAAGCCTCTTCTTAACCTTGGTTAATATTTCGAAATTGTCTTCAATAATGTGACATTTGAAACGTATATATTGCAGAGATGTATTCAATTTCATTCATCTTAAGAAATATTCAGTCATCAGCTAAAATTTTCAAGATGCAAGGCATTTTTGTTCATGCATATGTGGATTTATTCTTATATCATTTTAGCAGCTTCGTTTCATATGTTGATCATAAAGTAAATTTCATGAGTCTGGATACAAAAGGTGAGATAAGGAAATATTCCTATGGCATTAATTCCATTTATATTGTTGCAAGGAATTTGGTGGCAGATATTTTGAGTTAACGAAGCCTCAAATCATATGGCGCATCCAAGTTCGTTCTTGTAAGGCACCGATTTTCTCACTATGGTTTGGGAAATATACGTTGTTGTTGTATATGAATTTTCAATCCCATCTTCTTATCACAAAGAGTGCACTTATTTTATTCGTCTAACATATCCCATAAGAAAATATAAGCCTCAAATTTATATAAAATGACTTCATCACAAAAACTTCATGCATGGATCTGCTTTTCTGGACACTTAAATAGGTTTTGTTTGGAGTGTGTTGTTGCAATGGAAACTGCAAGGATCCATTGCTTCGTGATCTAGTGTATGATTGGATCACCGGACAAAGATAAGATAAATAATATACGATAGATTCCAATCCCATATGACCATCAAGCAACATGCAATCGAGTTTATGCTATGAGGAAGAGAAAATTACCTTGCCTCCTCACAGTTTGGGGATGCATATTGAGTTCATAGCGAAATCCTTTTACTCCACTCAAGTGATCTACTTCATCCACTCATGACCTCAACACCTACACATAATAAAAAATGCTCATGGACGATAAGAGATTTTCCTGAGAATATCGTTAGATAAACAACGATATAAACCAATCACAAGAACTGTTGAAATACAATTATGTAAGAGAGATAACATAGATATTCATTAATCACATACCAATGATCCAACACTTTTATACCTTCGCTTACGGCATCTCCTCTCCATGATCCGACAGAGTTTCCTCACTAGATCCAAGGAATGAGCATGAAGAGCACTCACATATGACTAAGACCTCACAAGCTCTCTATATGGCAGCAAAGTGGTAGCATAATATCATGATCTCAATTCATTAAAACTATGGCATGGCTCTCTACAAACTCACATGGAACTCCAAAACTAGCTCTCCCAAAATGGCAGAGCTCTCGCTCTCTAGTTTGGATACTCTCCCCACACCCTTTTCTGTTGGTGAGATTATATAATCTCATTAAATCCTTTGGGAGAATGTATCTAGACACCTAGGGGCTTGAGAAGTTAGGAAACTTCTACAATAATGGACACCTAGCCAGCTCATACACAAGTGGGTCCATTTGATCTCCTTGGGAATGGGAAAATCAAGAAACCTTTTTAACAATTATGAGATATTTCTTAATTATCTCAATTATGAAATAATTATTATCTCAATTACTAAATAATTATTATCTCATAATTATAATATTTTGTCAAAATAATTATCAAAAATTGATCAATTATGTAATTTCACCCTTTTATCATGGGATAAGTCTCATATAAGTAAAAGAAAAGGTGAAAATGGGATGCATTTTGCCAAAAAATTGAGGCAAGTTGATATTAGGTTTCTCTCACTATAATGGAGTGGAAAATAAGGTTATAACATATTCACCCTAATGTATGAGGTCAGAATGAGAATCTGATGGCCGAATACATTATGATAAAAATCAGAGGTCTAAATGAAAGTGGTGAAACAAAGCCAAGGATGTGGATCGGAAGACACTAGAGATGAAGTCTCAACTATGTTGATAACATCCCTAAGGTGGGAATACCCATGCTCGATCATAAGAGAATACTGAACATGGATGCCAAAAAATACACTACGGATCCATGAACTAAAGTGATAACACATGGCCACGACATACATACACAGTAGATCCATGTGACTCAATGAAAATAGCATAGCCACTAAGAAATACAATCGTGGATCTTTTTCATAGTATACATCAATAGGACTATGGACACATGACACATAGATAAGTGTCCCAAATAGCCCTAAAGGTACATAAATGATACATAACTCCAACACAGCTTGGGAAGAGTTCATATAAGAGTGAAATGTCCCTAACCTAGGGTCTTCAACATAACCCTGATGGCACAAATATACACATGTAAATATATGAGATGAGGGCGAGTAACGTAGAAATCGCTTGATTACCAGCCAATGAGGTAAACCAGTAATAGATGTGACAGAATAAACCAATAAGTAAAATGGATCCCAAGGTACCTAGTAGAGTCCCCTAAGTGTGAATAAATGAGATGATGTTGAACACCAGTCAACTCAAAAAATCAGTTTCCAATGATGTGAACGCACTGTTGATTAGGAGGAAGCCTTCCACTGAAGTTTGCAAGCTACAAGGTACTACCGGTTCCTAGATCAAGCTCCTAGATAATGAGCTGAAGTCGACAAGAGAAGATCCGTCAAAGGAGGGCCTTAATGTATCCCCCATTAATCGACACAGAACAAACCAGGATGATGTTATGTATGGATGAATTCATGAAGTGGTGCAGTACAACTAACACAGGGATGGCCGACTAAAAAATGGCACTAGGCTACTATCGATGAATGACACAAGCTGATAATTCCATTGAAAACATAGCGGCAAGACATAAGAGTTACTTGGTAGCATGATTAAATGAGCACCATGTGATATCATGCAACTACACAGGAGTTATCTAGGCATGCTCCATATGACTGGAATATTAACAAGTCAGAGGAGTAGACAGAGTCATATGTATGGTATGTCTCCTAGGAAAGATAAAACCCAATTGTAAGATAATGAATTAGACAGGTGTCATGTTCAAGGGTGATGCAATTCACGCTACCAATGGAGGATAAATGAAAATATATTTTCCATCCCTTCTCTTTTTATAAGTTCCTTTTTCATAAAGTTTTCCCCGAGCTTGAAAAATATATAAAAGTATACCAGGGGAAACCTCCTAGCCACAGTAGAATAGGGTAATCATTTTTCGTAGCTAGTCTATCCCAGTCCAGAAAAGGGTTAAAATTATATTGGGTAGGCAAAAATTTGAGTAATTTAACGAGCGTTAAGTAGACAAGTTCACTCAACAATATTTTCTAATTTAAGGAGTCTGAAAAGAACTTAAAGGAAACCCATCCTAGAGTAATGAGTGGTATAAAGGATAGCAACTGGTTTTGGTAATGGTGGAACTTCTCATTACATAAAGGGGACAAGAGGTTGACTAATAGGACCACTCATCGCAGTGGTTCCTCTAAGAAAGGGTAAAACACCAAGTGAAAGAAAATGGGAGGCCAAGTAGATGATTATGATGGAATAGAGAATCCAACACTCAAACTACAAAAATAGACTGATAAAAGTGGAAATAACAAGGGATAAAGTGTGGAATCCTCCGAGGCCATGGCCATAAATATGAGGAAGAAGAGGACATGAGGCTCAATTTTGAAGGCATGGTGGGTCAGAAGGAGGAATTTCGAGAGGGATAAAAAATTACTGCATGGACATCAATTCAAAAAGTGGGTGCTAACTAGGGTATCAATGAATGGGTAAAATCTACTACCAGGTTACGACAAGCATACATGAAGTGGCGAAAGTTATAAATTTTATGGGGTTGGACCTAAGGAATAAATAGTGATGACGGTCAAGATGAAAAATCGGCAAAAATGACCTACCCCTATATCTCAATAGAAGCATCATACCTCAAGACTAGTATAGTAAATGGTAGCCTCCTAAGAGAGAAATAAAAGTTTAGTCCAAAGTTGTAATATTACTAATTAGCCATGAGCTAGTTGGAATATTATTTTTTGTTTTGTTGCTTTGTTTTATGAATAAGAGGACAATAGAGGTCCATAACTCTCCTTAATAATGAATAAATCAATGCCAATGTAAAAGGAAAACATGTTGGCAGCGTAATTAAGAACCCTTAGGTGTGAAAAGGGGTTGGAACATCTTGATTGGGTCAATTTTGACCAAATCAACAACTTTGTCATGGAGGAGTGGCAATCAATGAGGGACAACGCAGTTTCAGATTGAGACACCTTGCACGGAAGTAGGGTCATAAATGAATGGGGCTTAGGGTTTGGAAGCTCATATCTTATAAAAGGAAGAGGATGGCAGCCATATTGTTCATGTTGAGTTTATGACATTTTTATATATGGTATGTTTAGACAATATAGCTTTCTTTGGCTATTTAGCTAAGATTGCAAGTATTGTTTAGCACTGGGTGTTCCTGATCAGGAATCCCACCTCTTCCATTGAGAAGCTCTTGGAGAATTCTTGTACTGCACTTCCACTATCAGGCATTTGGCCAAAGCTTCATCTTACATCTACAGTGCGGATCTTGTTAAGGTTTGATTTGTTTTGTAGGTTGCAGTAGTGGAGACCATCTTTGGGTCACCTCATTACTTATTTTTAGTGGAGACGGGTTCCTTTCCATTGGGAGGATAGTAAGGAAGGCCCTTGTGCATATTTTCAGATCTTGGAATTAGGCCACTTATTTATTTTCCCCTACACCATAGTTTCTTTCTAGATTTGCATTATTTTGAGGGAGGAGTTGTAGGGTGGTTTTGGCACACCATTTGGAGAGAAGGTTTGAGTTGGCTTTAGGGGCCTTGACCTAGGTTCAGAGTTAAGGTTTTCCAAAAAACCCCTATACGACTGGCCCTTTCGGCAATGACCTACTTTCGCAGGCCAAGGTCTCACCCGAAGTAGTATGGGAGGGTGTTGGAACCAGGTTTCCACACCCTAGGAGAGAGTAGGTAATTAGGGCAGATCTTCGTTGAGCCTATTAGGTTTGCACAGAAAAAAGCCTATTATTGATCTCTCAATAGTATAATCAGCATGTAACCATAAACAAATCTATCATCATTAACTGATCTGATCAATACATTCTTATCCACGTGTGCATTAGCAATTATCACCACAGAACATTACAATCGCAGCTAATTCATAGATCACAGATACATTTGTAGATTAAATAAATAAGACAGAGGCACTTCAATAATAAACACGACCAGTCTAGATATCATAAAGATACTTCAAATAGGTTCTGCATTCATTAGTATCCAAAAACCCAATTACAAACCCAAGACACAGCTCACGCACACATCCAGCGGGGTCCGCACACAGCAGGAATGAGGATCTTCGTGCAAACATCTGGCAAGATTCCTTACCCAAAACAACCCAAGAAAGATCTCAACAGTTTGTTCGCAGCATCAATCTTACTTTTTCTTACTTACTATACCCAACTATCTATCTATTTATAACATCATAGCCTTTGCTATCCTATGGTCCACAAACCGTGGTTTGCAAACTCTAGGTCTACCCTTTGACCCATTACAAAAAATTGGGGGCTTTGACCCACCCTAAAACCCCTACGTAAGACCACTTAATACAAAATTATATCAGAAATGTAGCTTAGGGAATGTTGTTCCAACAGGCCCCCAACACAATCTTGTGACTCGTCCCGAGTCATAGTGGCCATGGGGTTTGCATCTCCACTTGAAGCTGCTTGATTGCATTGACCAAAGGGGGCAACACTCATTTTCTCTATGCGGCAGCGTTCTGTGCAATATCCACCAACTTCTGTGAAGTTGGACCTTCATTAGCAGCAGTGACACTTTCTAGGGTCTGGTTCAGCTGTTTGACTGCAACATCCACTTCCTGAGAGAGCTTGAGGGCTTAGTCGGCCCATGGCTTGAGGTGGTCACTCAGAACCTTATTCTCATGGCACAGCTCATCCAAGTCATCTCTGAGTGCATGGCTAGCTCACAAACATGCTAGAAGTTGAGGGGGGATCAGAGTGGGCATAGTAGCTTTAAGATTCTCAAATTCGTCTTCCTTCTGGCGGAGTTCTTGAGTGAATTTTCATAGGGAAGGATCACGCTCCACCTTAGACCACAGCTGCATAGTTGTTTCCAGAAATTCTGTGCCCTGAGTGATTTGATCTGTAATGGCATTCGTAGCTTCTGTGACCAGCGTGGTTCACTGTGCTCGTACCTGAGGCCGAGTTTCTGGCTACAATTTGGCCTGCTACGTAGCAATCTGCTACTCCATCTCAGTCTTGAAATTACGAATCTCAGTCCTAGAATCCTTCAAGTTTGCAACGAGTCCCTCAATCTTCACCTGGGGGGTAGAAGAGGTTAGGTTATATTCAGTCACATCTGTGCATAGCCTTCTGATTAGATGTTCCAACTCTGTTTGTTGTGTGGCAGCAAGGGTGCATGTAGCCTGCACCTGGGACAACTCAGTGTTTTTTTCAATTATTGTCTACTCGGATGTACTAAGCTGCTGATGCACTCGGTGGTCTCTGTGTTGGATCTCCTCAAAGAGGGATGTATGGAGGACCTGCAGTGGTTCATGTGGAAGCTGGGCCAAATCCAATTGTACTCCTGTGAAAACCTAGACTTGCGCACATAAGGCAGGCGGGATTAGGGTGAGTGTTGTGCCTGGTAGGGAGTAGAGGTGACTTTCAGTCATGACGATAAATTCACTGTTGGTGGTTGGGGGTGGCATCGTCTAAATCATGCTTGTCTGCAGGGTATTGGTCTTGAGCTGCAGAGCTTGGAGCTCAGGCTGTAGTGTGGTGACCGCGGCCTTCTGATGCTCTTCCAAATCAAGCCACTTGTCTTCTGAGGTGAGGGTGACTGCATCTGCAACTTGCTACAGGTCTTTCTCACATTCCTCCATTGATATATTGTGGCAGTTAAAAGTATCCTGCATCTGTGTATCCCAAACTGGTGCCCCATAATCCATACGAGGGTGTGATTCATCAAATACTAGGGCATCTATATCCTGCAGGGCCTCGTCTAATGCCTCAGTACCACCTATCAACCCGAACGTCCCCACAAAATCGTCCCTCATGGTCTCCCAGTGGTGGGTACATTGATGTAGTTCTGCATCCAAATACCATGCAGTAGGGATTGGCCCCAAGGCATGAATAAATAGGTGGACCTATTCGTCCATGGTCCTTTCACACCATACCTCCATCCATGCGGCCACGTGCTTCTACTGGCCTACTTGGCCAAGGAAATTCTCCATGCGTAGGTGCACCAGGGGTTCAAACCATAGGATCATCATCTCGTGACATTCCTCCCAATCCTAGAACATCCCCTTATGATTTTTCCACCACCACGCAGGGGTTGCACGCATGGCTAGGTTAAGCACCCACATTCTTCGATCCCTTAGGACTTCTACTTCAAATGTTCTCAAAAAATAACCAACACTACCAGAACCATCAAATTAAGGTAGTTCTCTTACCTCTGAGGAGATACACTGGAATCTCTTCATGATCCTAAGACATCGTAGCACAGATACATCATGTAACCAATTTTTCCAATTTTCAATCTCCTCATCGGAGTCAAAGAGGCATTCACTGTCTTTCTCCCAGCAAAGCACATCATCAGCTGTAGGATTAATCCAATCCTTATCCCTGGTGATTAGTTTGTAAACATGATCCATGTCATTATCTTCACGCACAGGTTCTGTATATCGCTCTCCTTCCGCAGGGTCTAGAGGGACTATCACTCTTGTTCCTTCATTCTCAAAAACCATGCTCCTTTTATTCAAGTTGATAATGCCTCCCATGTCTATCACCCAATCCAGTCCCAAGAGTGCACGATAAGGGTTCGCATCTTCCACAATCTAAATTACTTCAAAATCCATGCGTACCTTAGCCCCTACGATATCTACCATAATCTTTTATAGTCTCCCCAATGGTATAATATTCTGTTGGTTAGCCATGCATAACTATATAGTAGACCATTCTAGTTTAGGTTCTCCAATCCTTTGCCATGTTTGTTTGGGTAGGAAGTTCGCATTAGATCCCAAATCCAGGATGACCTGATCCATTTCATAATTGCCAATCTGCACTGTCTGCCGCATTTCCCGACTAGTGCGTTTCTTATGCTTGTACAATTTGTGAGCATCTTTAACTTCTCTGGGAGGGTCATTTATCTCTGTGCCACTCTCTATCAGTGCTTGAAGATTTTATACTGCCTTCTCGTTGTGTAGTAGCTTCATACATGCCTATAGAAATGGGTTAAGTTCATCGTCTACTCTTAGGTTTGTTGGAGCTTTGGAAGTAGATGCCTCATCCTTGGTAAAGTCTTTGCAAGCTTTGATGAAGGTTTCTTTCTCCTTTTGTAGGTCCAAGATTTCTTATTTGATAATAGCTTTCTGAAAAATGGGTTTAGCCATCGCTTTCTCCTCAACTCCTCCAATAGCCATCCCGCTACGCATTATGACATTAATACTTGGTCCCTCATCACGCGGTTCTGCCTTAACCCTCTACACATTCTGCATTGGTGTTTGCTATTTTTCCTACATTTTGGTTATCAGCACTAGGCAATATTCGATCACATGATCCAATTGTCTACAATATTGGCAAGATTGTCAGGCAGGGTTTGAACAGTCCCCTTCGAAGTGCCCTATTTCTCCACAGTTGTAACATATCAATTTCCCTCTTCCCCGACCTGTGCCTCCACCTCTTCCCCCTCCCCCACCTCTAGCTGGGGAGCCTCCTCTGCCTGAGGGAGATAGTGGTGAAGAAGGGTCAGCTTCTACTCTGTATATTTTTCCTTGGTCAATTATTAAGTCATATGTCCCAGAGTTATGTTCGTCATGTCCCACAGATGAGAAGAATGGACACCATTGTTGCTTCAACTCTAGAACATAAACACCAAGAGGGGGAAATGATTGGTATCATGCAGTCCAGCTACGCAAGAGTCAGTGCACCATAATGTCGGGCTGCTTGGTCCCGCAGCTTCTTTAGGGCACAATGGGCTGGGTCCCCTAGCCTACATGTAGTCCACTGGCAGAGGGCACTAATCCTTGGTGTGGCCAGACACCCTACATCTTATGCACGATACGTCTGGGCTAGCTTCTTTTCCTCGCTCCTTCTAAAAATTCTATATTTCAAGGTGCATTTTCTCCAGCTATCCTTGGATCTGCTATACCCCAAACTCGGCATCATCTCTTAGCACAGCATCCAACTTCATAGCAATCTACAAGGCTTTCTCTTGCGTCTCAATCGCTTGCTGACCCATAGGTCTGCGCAGGTGAGGTAATAGCATGGCGGTGAACCATCCCTTGTGTTGTCTATCATCATAATAAAATTCCCCATCCCTGATAACCTTCTTCAGCCACTGATCAGCCTCCCATACCGACTCAGTGGGTCCTTGTCTAAAGTCTTTCAAGTCAACCCCCAGCTGAGAGTAGGACTTAGTCTTCCAAAATTGTTGTTTTAAAGCATTCTTAATCTCTTGAATATATGGATCCACATGCTTGCCTACGTACCCCATGTACCAATCTAGGGCCCTTCCTTCAAAGGTGAGGGATAACTGCACCCTTTTTACAACATCACTAGCCACATTCTGCATAGTCCATACTGATTCAGCTACGAACCAAAATTGGTCCATATCTTTGTCTCCTATGCCCTTGAAGGTGGGTAGCTTCATGTGTGCGGTCATATCTTCTTCTTGTGGTGGTGGAGGTGTGCGAGAGTTCTTGCCCTTATGCTGAGTCAAAGGTGGAGTAGCCGAAGGACTACTTCTTGCATGTGCAGCCAACTCTCTTAATGGTCTGTAGATGGATCTATCCCCTTCTCAGATGGTTAGGTAGTACTTACCACTTTGTGTTATACTTTCGCTTTGATCAGAGGTCATTCATTCAGTGTGGCTGCATAGAATGCCCTTTTTGCACAGTAATATTTTAATTAGGAATGGAAATGTTCATAAGAACTTACCCAGAATCCTTTGAAGAACCTCCGCTCCGCCTCAGAGTAGGATACGAACTGATCGATTGTGAATTCCATTACAAACCCTCCCAGCACGCTATCCACCGAATGATCTATCATATGGGTGATTGTGTTTTCAACCTTCTCCAACTGTTGAATCAATTCCGGAGTCCACTGTGTAATATCATTGTCTTTCCAACACATCTGGAATTCCACTAGCCTCGCTAGCCACTCCTGGAGCTCGTGCGCAAAAGTTACAAAGAAAATTTCATAGACTTCGGTGAAAATATACTTGTTCTTCCACTTCTCAGCTGTCAGCTTCATGCCACGATTCTCCTTTATAGAAAATTCCTGAATCTGTCTTTCAAACCAGTCTTCAAGTTCCAATTTCTCAGGTCTCCAACGACCTCGTGGAATTACCCGATCTCTCTCTCAAAATGCTCCTGGTCCTGGAAATGGAACCATTTGTTGGCTTTAGGGGCCCTGACCTAGGTTCAGAGTTAAGGTTTTCCAACAAACCCCTATACTACTATCCCTTTCGGCAATGACCTACTTTCGCAAGACAATGTCTCACCCGAAGTAGCATGGGAGTGTGCTGGAACCAAGTTTTCGCACCCTGGGAGAGAGTAGGTAATTAGGTTAGATCTTCGTTGAATCTATCATGTTCACACAGAAACAAGCCTATGATTGAGCTCTTAACAATATAATCGGCATGTAACCATAAACAAAGCAACCATCATTAACATATCTGATTAATACATTCGCATCCATGTGTACATCAACAATTATCACCATAGAACATTACAATTGCAGCTAATTCATAGATCACAGATACATTTGAAGCTTAAATAAATAACACAAAGGTACTTCAGTAATAAACATGACTAGTCCAGATATCATAAAGGTACTTCAAATAGATTATGCATTCATTAGTATCCAAAAACCTAATTACAAACCCAAGACACAACCCACGCACACAACCAGCGAGGTCTGCACACAGCAGGACTGAGGATCTCTATGCACACAGCTAGTAGGAGTCCTTACCCAAAAATCCCAAGACAGATCTCAACAGTTCGTTTGTAGAATAAATATTACTTTTTCTTACTTAATAGACCCATCTATCTATCTATTTATAACATCGTAGCCTTTGTTATCCTATGGTCCGCAAACCATGGTTTGCGAACTCTAGGTCTACCCTTTGACACATTACAAAACATTGGGGGCTTTGACCCAGCCCAAAACCCCTACGAAAGACTACTTGCTACAAAATTATATAAAAAATGCAGCTTAGGGAACCCCGTTCCAACAATTTTCTAGTGAAGGGGATCTTCCTTTCATCTAGGATATCTATTGGAGAAGGCTGCACTATTTCTTATATCAAATAAACCACACTTTCCAGATCTATTTGTTGTAGTGAATCGTCAGCCCTAGGGCTTTGATTCAGATCTTGTATATGGTGTATTTCTGAAAACCCTTGAGGGGTTCTTCATTGGAGGTTGTATAGTGCTAAGATATTTATTGGATCTATCTTTTGAGGCACATATCATCCCATGATCTTTTGCATATTCATTTTTTGTAGCAGTGCCTTTAAAACTGCGTTGTAGCAGTGTTCTAACATTTTGATATATAGTAGCAACACCTCTTTTAAGGGTTTTGTCCATTGGAGGCTTGTTCATCTCCCCCCCAACGTAAGTCGGGTGAGTTTTGAACTCGAGACCTGTCACTCTGATACCACTTCTTGGAATCATGATTGTCGTTAGACCAAAACCCATAGGCATTAGTCTCTGCTACAATCACCAGAGTTAGGATCCACAAGAGGCGGTTAGTCCATGTCATGAAACACACGGGGAGCGTTGAACCTAATGCCCAACAGTTATATCATATTTTACATCAGATGGCCCATTTATTATGCATATTGGGCTTCTATTATAATGATTAGAATGTCTCCATATTGGCCTCTTGCTTTCATGTAATGTTTATACTGCTATTTCCATGGTTTTTCACTATATTCCTACTTTTCCCATTTGGGAATATTGTAGTGGTATCAGAGCATAATCTTGGCACATCCTGTGCATCTTGAAAAGCCAATATGTCATCTCAAGAAGGAGATCCTCTTACTGATAGAGAGAAGAGGTATCAAAGAATAAAACACCAGAAGTTTGACTATACAAATGACAAAGAAGACAAGGGTAAAACCCCTTTATCTGGAGGAGAAGATGAAGAAAAGGAGTTCCCCAAGGTCCTTCTTAGAGCCATGCAAGACATTGCTAGAGAAATAAAGGAGATGAGTATGGATAGATACAAGGAATCCCCTAAAGGATTTCAAAATGGTGAAGGCTCCGAAATTTCTCATCACCGGAGTGATCAACCAGTGCAGCAACAACAAGTTTCCCAACACTCTACAATGCCTACATTCTTAGCAGTGGGAAATGAAGGGTTTCAAGAACAAGAATCTCTTGAAGACTATTTCATGGAGTATGAGTCTCAATCTCATAGATTCAAGGACAACTTGAGTTTTCAATAATTTTTTCAAATCAAGGACAATAGGAGACCTATGCATCACAATAGAGGTGGAGGATTCATTCAGAATTATGAACTACACCGCACTATGGGAAAAATTTTCTTACCCAAATTTGATGGGTCACCTGCGCTACCAAATAATGGGTAGAGAAGCTTGATATCTACTTCCAGTTGAACAAATTTCCAGAAATGGAGGCCATTAAGATAGCAGCGCTGTAACTTGAGGGTGAAGCACATGATTGGTGGTTACATGGCTTGTCTACATTGGGTCATGCCAATTTGATTGCATATTCAGAGTTCACAAGGAGGTTGGTGGAGAGGTTTGATAGAAGATATCCTGAAGCACCATTCATGAGGCTTGCAAAGCTTAAACAATCAGGTAATCCAGAAACTTATATTTCTGAGTTTTTGAAACTTTCTGTTATGGTTCCTGATTTATCTGCATCAAGAAGTGTCTATATGTTCATTGATGGGTTATATGAACCTCTTCATGGGTTGGTTAAGTCTACCAATCCCAATACACTTCAAGATGCCATTGAAAGGGTTAGAGATCTTCAAGATGCCTTGCCAAAAGCAAAGGCAACATTTCAGCATAGGCCCTCTTTTCCAGCAAAGGGAAAATATGAGAAGGCTCCTCTTTCAAAAGAGAACTAAAATAAAAAACCTCTTGATGATGATTTCCAAATGGACTTGAGGAGGAGGAAGATTTGATTCAAATGCCAAGAATCTTGGGAACTCAGACATAGATGTTCAACAGGAAAGGCACACTACATAGAGGTCTTCTTAGATGATGAGGAGGAAGAAGAAGATGAACCAAGAAGAGGTCATAGCATTGACACAACAGGAGATGAACCAACACCATCAGGATATGGGAATGGGGAATTTGCTCCAACTGGAGGGGCTATTGCATCATTGAGAGGAGTACCTAAGTACTTGACCTTGAGGGTTCGAGGTTCCATCTTAGATCAGAGGGTTTCTGTTTTTATTGACAGTGGGCCTATCCACAATTTTATTAATTCCCAACTAGTGCAGAGGAGGGAAATACCCACTGATGATTTTGAGGGATTTTTTGTTTTGGTCCTAGGAGATAGAACTATGAAATGCATGCATTATGTTCCATCCTTATCAGTCACCATAGGGACATACACATTGAATGATCACTTCTTTTTGGTTGACATACCTGACACCAATGTGATATTGGGTGTGCAATGGTTGATTACTTTGGGGAAAGTCACAATAGATTGGGAGAATTTGTAGATGGAATGGGTGGATAGAAAGAGTGGAAAACTCAAATGATAAAGGCATGCACACATATCCCTCACATACAACTTCCACATAGAAATCAGAGATGCATTTGCACAGTATAAGCAAGGAACTAATAGTCCCATCTATTATGCACATGACTTTGGCTCATGGGACATTATTGTTTTGTGGAAAACCACCTGGGACGCCACGTGATCCAGATTTGGTGAGACATGTCTCACATAATGATGAAAAATTCATAGATCTAGGAGGAATGGGAGCATTGGAATGCCATGATATAGTGCTGAGAGTCTTGGGTAGACTCAAGGAGGAGGGAGACATTCTCCCAACATCATCATTACCCACTCTCATTTTAGATTCTGCGTTGTGGGAGGAGAAGCATGGGAAGGATAGCAGCCTTCCAAATTATACCTTTGGAATGGGAGATTTCAAGGAGAAGGGAAGCCATATGACAAATTTTCTTTGTGATAGATCATCAGTAATGTCACTATGGAAGATTGATCCATATTGGAAACCCCAATTGTTGGTGGATTATTCAAAGGATATTTTCACATGCATGATACTTGATGACCAACTACATGAAGAGGGTTATTCAGTCCAAGATGAAGTCATCTATTATCATGGTAGTATCTTCTTATCTATAGCCTCCAAGCTCAAGGAGAAGTTTCTACAAAGAGAACTTGAAAAATAAATTTTCAGCCATACTTATTCTATGAGAGCTTTCAACACAATCATAGGGAGATACACTTGGGAAGGCTTTGAAGAGGAAATATATTAGCATTTTCAAAGATTCATGAACCATGTGGAGCTGGAAGAGGGACATAAATCAATGAAGGAGTTATCCCAACCACATCTTTCCTCTTTGGGAATGAGAGGGGATCTATCTATGGACCACTCCATTTGTATGAACATAAATTTTAGTGAGGAACATGCTTATGTACATAATGTTTTATTTGATGAATATTTTCATTCCTTTACCATTTATATGTAGGCCATAGCTCCAAGGAGGATCATTCTTCCATATAAACTTCATGGCAAACTTTGGGCCACAAACATTTCTGAACATGGCCACTCCCTTGGAGGATATAGGGAGATGTTGTATCATTGTGGGTGAACTCCAAAGGCACAAAACATATCTCACATTTTCAGCCATTGTGATAAGACTTGGGAAGAAAGTAAGTGGTTGGTAAACCACTTACCATATCACTAACTAATGCAGGCAGGATATTTTTTGCGCTGGTTCCACATGTGGAACTATGACCCACCTCCATTTATGCAAATTTCTGTTTGTATGTACTTGGTTTTGATCCCATACATTGATGATGTACTTATCCTTTTTATGGGAATGATTGGAGGGAGGATGGGAGGATTGTATGTGCCGTATGGTAGAGAGATTCTCCATGTTAATTATGCTACATGTTTGATGGAGAACATTGGGCCAACCATTTTTGTTTCATTGGATCTATTGCTTCCTTGTGGGATGAAGTACTTGCATCTCATGAGAACTTTGGAGGAGCATTTCATGAAGGGATGGGTTGATAGAAAATTAGCTTATGAGGGAATATTATCACATGATGGTGCCACCAAGGATAGAGGAGATGAGTTGTAGCACTCACCTTGTCAGTTTCTTGAGGACAAGCAAAATTTGGGAAGGGAGGACTGTACTATTGCCAATTAGCCATGAGCTAGTTGGAATATTAATTTTTGTTTTGCTCCTTCGTTTTATGAATAAGAGGACAATGGAGGTCCATGAGTCTCCTTAATAATGAATAAATCAATGCCAATGTAAAAGGAAAACATCTTGGCAGCTTAATTAAGCACCCTTATGTGTGAAAAGGGGATGGAACATCTTGATTGGGTCAACTTTGACCAAATCAACAACGTTGTCATGGAGGAGTGGCAATCAATGAGGGACAACGCAGTTTTAGATGGAGACACCTTGCATGGAAGTAGGGTCATAATTGAATGGGGCTTAGGGTTTGCAAGCTCATATCTTATAAAACGAAGAGGATGGAAGCCATATTGTTCATGTTGAGTTTATGATATTTTGATATATGGTCTGTTTAGACAATATAGCTTTCTTTGGCTATTTAGCTAAGATTGCAAGTACTATTTAGCACTGGGTGTTCCTGGTTGGGAATCCCACCTTTTCCATTGAGAAGCTCTTGAAGGAGTCTTGTACTTCACTTCCACTATTAGGCATTTGGCCAAAGTGTCATCTTACATCTACAGTGTAGATCCTGTTGAGGGTTGAGTTGTTTTACAGGTTGCAGTAGTGGTGACCATCTTTGGGTCACCTCATTACTTATTTTTAGGGGAGAAGGGTTCCTTTCCATTGGGATGACAGTAAGGAAGTCCCTTGTGCATATGTTCAGATCTTGGCATCAGGACACTTAATTATTTTCCCCTACAATGTAGTTTATTTCTAGATCTGCATTATTTTGAGGGAGGAGTTGGAGGGTGATTTTGGCACACCATTTTGAGAGAAGGTTTTCTAGTGAAGGGGATCTTCCTTTCATCTAAGAGATATATTGGAGGAGGTTGCACAATTTCTTATATTAGATCAGCCACACTTTCCAGATCTATTTGTTGTAGTGAATCTTTAGCCCTTGGGCTTTGATTCAGATCTTGTATATGGTGTATTGCTAAAAACCCTTGAGGGGTTCTTCATTGGAGGTTGTATATTGCTCAGATCTGTATTAGATCTATATTTTGAGGCACATATCAGCCCATGATATTTTGTATATTCATTTTTTTGTAGTAGTTCCTTTAAAACTGCGTTGTAGTAGTGTTCTGACATTTTGATATATAGTAGGACCACCTCTTTTGAGGGTTTTTTCCATTGGAGTCTTGTTCTATCTTCTTGTACATCATATGGCCCATTTATTATGCATATTTTTTTGCTGTTATAATGATTATAAGGTCTCCATATTGGCCTCTTTCTTTCATGTAATGTTCACACTGCTATTTCCATGGTTTTTCACTATATTCCTACTTTTCCCATTTGGGAATATTACAAAAGTCCTCCAACAAAAGGTAGACTGAAAAATAGATCATAAAGTTCAAAAAACCCCTTTTAACCCAAAAATTAAAAAAGGAATATTCCTCAAGATACTAAAAAGGGTTATAAAATAAACTCATACCTCTCTAGTTGGTCATTGTCAACTTGTGAAGAAAGGAGGAAAGATCTTACAAGGGTTTGAGAGCAAGAGCAAGGAGGAGCAAGTGGCCATATTCAACAAAGTAAGTAGAAAATATCCTTTCTCTTAGTTATTTCCTGCACTAGAGATCGACTCACAGTCATATACAAGTCGAGTTTTAGTTTTTAAGGAAAAAACCCCCCTGGTCGTGGGCTTGCTACGGGTGAAAATCTGCCAAAGAGTCCTAGGCACAAGCATGCCAAGGGCTACCCATGGCTAGGGAAAAATTTGGCCCCTTGCAAGAGTGCAACCAGGGAGGAAAATGGAAACATTTTAAGAATCTTCCCCTCAAATTTATTTTTCTATGTTTTTTCTCTTTATTAGCAGTGACTGATAATTATTGTGTGGGTGCAAGAGAAAATATGGTAGTAGAATGGAGAGACACGAAACATATGTAGAATGAGATCCAATCCATGGCCCATCGCCCAACCATCAATGCATTTAGGTACCATGGTCTACTCAAGTTATTCAAAATACCCAGCATGACTAATCAAGATCATCTTTTGTCATACATAATACGGTGGTGGGATGTAGACATCCAACACTTCATTGTTGGTCTAGAGAGAATATTCACTATAGAGGCCTCCGACATATATTTTCTCACTGTTTTATCAAGGAAGTGAGCTATGGTTGTGTTATCAAGGGTTCGCAGCCATATTGGGGCAACTGTCAAAAGTCTAAGGGCTTCCCATTGCAGGCAGGTGGAAGGGGCAAATAAAAATAAGATCCTCATAGAGAACATAGTGGAATTGACCCTCCAAACACTAGTCTATACTGTGACTTGAGTATAAGGGTATGTAGCACCTCATGTAGTGAAAATTCCACACCTGGAGTTGTGTATTCAATGCTTAGAAACCACCTTGTTCAACTAGTGTGACGAGATTGTGACCAATGTGAAGGCTCAAATTAAAAAGCTGAAGAGGGGAAGGAATGACACTTGTGGTTATGGGATCTTACTTGTAATATTCTTCTTTGAGAGGATTGCAGTGATGAGGCCCCAAACACTAGATTATCTAATCTCTCCACCATTAAGAGAGCCCCACATGGCTAGATGATATTCCATTTTGCCACGAGATGACGAAGTGCACAATAGAAATTGGTATCTACACACATATTGGGAAGGGATGAGAGTATTTTCATTTCCAGTAGATAACTACTCATATGATGGAGTGGACTTCATGGGAGGTAAAAACATGTTCTTGCCCCCTGGTGAAGATTTTTATTGGAGAGGTAACACATTCAAAATATTTTATGTTTTATAATTTTTTTTATGATTTTTGGAATATTTTGTTTTTTTGGTTTTTTTACTAGAGTACATAGGTCACTAATGATATGGTATGTGACACACAGAGCACCTACACACCTAGAAGGATATTCTCTACTACAAAGACATGTACCACAAGCCCTGCCTCCAAAAACACCGGAAGAGGAGATAGAATATGAAGATGAGGAACTACGAGAGTTTACTTGAAATGTCAAGGGATCGACAAAGGAAATTCCTCTGAGGAGGATGTATGAAACTATTCGACACATGCAGAGGTACATCGTAGAAGTGTCCTCATCTCTTCATCATGGTATACTCCACTGCATCCTGTTAGTCATTAGTAATTTTTACCTGTCTAGATGACTAAATGCTTGTCCAAGATTTCTAGAAACAAAACTCATAAAAGTCTTGTGAGTTCTAGAAATCTCACTGCCTTCATTATCCTTAGGATAATTTTTTTCACTATCCTGCTACTCTGTCAAGCCATGGCCATCTTATCACACCGAAAATACCAAATCCTAGATTGATGTCCCTCACTCTCACTATGCTTGCCACCTCTACCTATAACACTCTATCTCTCTTTTCCTAAACCCTCTATTTTCACACCTTGGTTGGCCAAGTAACCTAAACTTTTTCCTCCACTCACCAAATGTCTCAAGCAATGGTGATGTCAAGACTCCCTTTCCAAGATATTTAGATAAATCAAAGTTGTTTAGTTTTCTAGGATGGCAGTGCATAAAAGTGTGTCAAAACCCTGTTTCCACCTCCAAACCCTGATTCAACCTTTTCAGTCAAAAACATATTCCAAAGGACATCCAAATAAGTCATATAAAGTCTCCTAGGTTATGCATTGTCATGGTTCTAAATTCACTATTTCCACAGATATTCAGAGGTAAAGTAAAGAGAACACAAGGGTGAAACTTATCATTACCCAAAGACATCAAGAGCCTCCAAAGGTATCCTCTTGATCAAGCATTAAGCTCGCAAAAGACAGTTTTCCCATGTTAAAGCTTTTCTGCAGGAATGCTTTATACTGGTCAAGAGCAAATCAGATGCAAAGTAAGAGGCCGAAACCCATAAATGACATTCCACAGAAAGAGAAAGGACACAAAAGGCCTAAGTTAACAAGGGGATCTTGATCTTATAACAATTTATTGTAAGGTGCTCCCCATCAAAAGGCCCATGCATGAGGTCCTGAAGACAGTAGCACATAAGCACGACTGTACACCAATCCAAGAATCAATCAACCTAAAGACAGAATGGAAAGCCTTCTCGATGACTACACAGAGATTAGAAGATAAAGTCAGGGAATAATTTCTAAGGTTTGATAGGACAACATCATTTCAATACAGCAAAGGCCAAAATAACAAAGAGCATCAGTGGAGTTATAGTTTTTTTTAGCACAACAGGTGACTTTCTAGTGAGAGATCTATGAAAAAATCTCAAAAGGGATGTATCAACACTATGAAGTAAAACCACAACTCTTTTTCACTACAACCAAGGGTCATGCTATTCCATCAAAGAGACAAAGGGTTTTTCAGAGGACTTTTAAAGAATCCTTCTAAAGTTGAAGAAGATGAAAAGGGTATCAGCATAAAGGACACACAATTCTCAAAACAGTCAACATTCATCAAATGGTCAAGCAGAGAGGAAATAGTCTCAATATGAAAAGGTGGAAAAAACAAAGCACAACCACCAGTTTCCAAGGTTTTTGAAGAAAGTGCCAGCTCCAAAGGAGATGATAAGACCAAGAACACTGTCTTTTAAAAACACCACATGCCAAAAGAAAAAAGAAGGTTAGCTAAAGAAAAAGGGCTCAAAATAACCTTAGAAAAGTAGGTTTGTATTTTTAATTTTTCAAAAAAGTATAAAGGCAGACCAAACAGCATCTTCCATTCACCATTTGGCCATTTTCAAAAAGCAGTCGAGGGTTTCCAAGCTTTTCAAAATCCTAACAGAGTCTCGGTAAGAAATTTCAGGCACTTTGCTCCTGAGAAGCTGCGCTGTGGTCCTGTACCGTCTCCTTGTGATTTTTTACATTCAACGTTGCATTCCTGTGTAGAGGCGCTACGTGCCTACAAAAATTTCCATGTGCAGACTCTACCCATTATATCGTGCAGCCTTCGCCCAACCCTCCTGCCAACATCCCACCGCGCTGCACTCCTGCTGTCTGCCCGGAGGCACCCGACACCACGTTCAGCACCTACCCGCAGGCTCATGAAGGAATGGAATGATAGCATGCAGGAAGTGGCACGACAGCCTATTTCAGATCCACCCGAAGATTTCATGAAAACCCATGCAGGATTTTCCCACCGTGCGGAAGGGTGCACTGTAATATCACAAAACTGGAATTTCTACAACAATAAGAATACCTTAAGGTATTCCAAGGTTGGAGAACAAAAATTAATCAAATAATGTAATGTGTTTGAACACATGGCCATCATAATAACAATCAAAGCATCAAACTATGCCTTTATACACTTCACCGAGTGGGGAAAAGCAGCTATTTTTGCCTCAAAAATGTTATTTTCTGAATATTGAGTTAAAATAGTGGAAAATAACGGTTTTGTCTCTTAGAATGGAAAATATAGGACATGCATTAAAAATATTTTCATAAAAAAATGCCTTTAGCCTAGTTAAACAAGCCTCCCATGCTCAAGATAGCTAAAAATTGCCAAAACCCCAAGACTGCAAAATGCTGGAGCAGATGCACAAGTGACTGCGCAGCCTAAAGAGAGGTTAACTTAGAAAATAGATAAATATATCTGATAATATTATTATAATACTCAATTATGTACAAAAACATATATCTAATCTCTTTTACACAGATCCAAGAAGATCGGGCAAGGGTTTCTTGACAATAAAAGATGTACAAGAAAAAGTTGCTGCAAATATATGGCTGAATAATGCTGTATGGTGGAAGCTCTACAATATATGGCTGAACATGCAAATAAATGGGTGTAGAATCTCCCTCTATCTTTCCCAAAGAAAGGTTGATCCTCCTCTTGGGAAACTAGCTCCTTAAAATGGAGTTTCAACCACTTCCACTGCACACCTTAAGAAATAACGCATTTTTATGAAGGGAATACATTTTTTCTAAAGGTAGATGCTTGGCCCAACACCAGGTAGTGGAAATTTCATATCAGAAACCTCCTCTTATATTTCTCAAGCAAGATCTCCAAGAAAGAGTAGGGAATCCCCACTCGGGTAAACCCTTGCACTAAGCAGTGCAGCAACTTAGCTAAACAACTACGCATGCAGGAATTCTAAGTAGACCTCATGAAAATATAATCTCCAATATGTCCATATGCTTCCATATGCTTGCCATCTCCTTCATTATATAATTGATGAGCTTCCTCACCAAGGGTCCCACCTACTATGAGGTTGCTTCCATGCAAAGGTCCCCCACAAAAACTATGCTATCCATCAAGATGGTGCAATGTATCTAGACAACTTGTTGATTTAGTCAACCTTGACTGATTCTTTATGCCCTATCCCTTTTCACACTCAAGGTGTCTTCATTTTATCTAGTTGGGTTTATTTCTATTCACATTGAGCTTGCTTTATTTAGAATTCACTTCTTTGAGAATAAATCATGTTGACTTGGTCAAACTTGACCTTGTCCACATATTTTAGACCTTGTTCACACATGTGGATGCTTGAATTAGTTATTTCATGATCCCCTTTCACATTAGAGAGGATTTTTATTCATACATTGAGAAATTTAAGATCCTCCTTTCTCAATTATTCATGCATCTAGATTTCAAAAGAAAAATTAATATTCCTATTAGCTGAAGCTAAATTAGGAATATTACAGTCTACCCCTCCCACATGTTGCTTGTCCTCAATTAATTGCAATAGTGCTGCAAAATCTCCCCTCTTCCTCTTATGGCCCTCTCATCCCACAGTTTCCTCCATTGCATCAAAATTTCTACAAAAATTCCATCTCCCAATGGCTCCTCCCAAGTGTGCAAGTTGGCCTTTGGTGAATAAACCCAATGGCTCTCATCATGAAAGAATGGAAGGTTATTATGGAAACCTTCTTGCTGATCCATGGCCTTCTCAAGATAGAATCGATGACAACCATGGGGAATTTCATCATCAATGGATATCTCGCTCCTCCATGCTATCATCCAAATAAAATGAATCACCCTCCAGCTTGGTAATTCATAGAAAAGCCCCTCCCAATTTCTCATGAGAAGCATGCCCCAAGTGCTCCAACAAAACACATGGTCCACATCAGAAAGAAACAAGTGATATGCAATGGTGGCCATATAGTTTCTCATGCTCCCCTTGGAACATGTAGTGCAGGAAAAGTGGGGACTTTCTTTCCCCAAAGACACATCAAACAAGTGTGCCTCACCTCCAACTATGTCTCCCATAAAGGTAAGGACATCTTCAACATGTGGGATCATAAGTAAGATCATGCTAGCTACCATATACAATAAGGAAGAAGGACAATGGTCACTCATGTGCAACCAGCACAGTTTTCCTCCTAAATGCCCTAGGATATGATATGACAAGCATTCTTCCCAACACTTGTTTGCTGCCCCATCCTTCTTGCATACTTGGAGAAGGTGTATGATGGTGGGTTTTAAGGAAACACACCATGAAGAGTACATCATCTCTCCAATATCTCCCAAAGAATGGCCAACTTCACCATTGTTCATGGCCCAAAGTGGCTTATGAAGCCCATCAGCAAAAGTGCCCCTTCTTGGAGCCAAGACCTGCACATGAGTGTTAAGAAGATACAAGTATATTATAAATACATCATGAGATTCATAAATACAATGTTTTTCATACACTTGTTTAAAATCAGCAAGGTTGCTCGTGGATGAGCTCCCTCTCACACTCAATGAATAAGGAGGTGATAATGATAACTCTTCCCAAGAGCTATGTCCCACCTCAACCAGCAAATGATTCATGCACTTACTCATATGAGAGTGCACCTCCTCCTTGAAATTTTCCCACATAAATCCATCTAAGATAGTATGATATGTTTAATGAAGCTAGTGGGATTTGAAAGCAAGACCTCATAAGTTGTATCAAGTAGTTTATTCTTGAGTTTGTAATCTTTGGTTAAGTAGATCTGATAATGAACATAAATGATCCCATTAACTACCTCATACTCTCCATCCATTGCTTGCTCATCAAGAACCTTACATGTGTATAGGTCCTTAGAATATTCCATCAAGAGTTGGGACTCCCAATAAGGGTCTAGGCTTCCCAACATTGACAGCGTTGTAGAAGTATGAAATGATGCATTTGTCATATGATGGCTCTCCTCCTTGACATGCTTGATGTCAAAGTCACATTTTGGAGTATTCCCAACTTTCTTTTTCTTCCTTTCTTGCAGTTGATCTTGCTCAAGACAAGATTGAAGTTTAGGAAATTCACCCTTGCCTTGAAAGGTTCTCTTTCTCAAAAGCTTCCACCATTTTGCTCCTGAATGCAAGAATGAAATTATTTTTTTGTTATGTTCAAAAATATTTATTATATATTGGAGTATCCTTTGCTGCCCCAAACCTATGGAGTAGCCTTTTGATACTATGCTCATATCAGCACAAATTTTTGAATCTATTCCCTCCAACGCAAATAGATGAATGGAAGAAAGCTAGGTCAATTTCAGAAATTTGCCTAGCCTCCCATCAATGGTTTTCAGCGCTGTAGTGGCTCCTTCCAAGGTTCCCTCTTTAAAAAAATAGGTTGCTGCTGCATATAGTTGAGAGAACACTTTAGTTTCCTTCCAATCAGGAGGTCTTCCTGCTGAAATGCCTCCTTGCAAAGAGGCATCAAGGCATAGAGTAGGGTGTGAATGTAGGTGGACAGATTTACCCCTACCTTTATTGCATAGATCCTCTTGCCTTCTTTGTTCTTTAAAACTTTTAAATAGAGAAGGGTACATGCTCTTCATCTTGTGATGCCATTCCTCCTCTTTTCCTTTTCCTATCTTCAAGATCTCATCATTTTGCAATGAAGGTACATGCTGCTCATGTGTTATGCCAAGAGTTCTATGTGTGAGACCTTTCGGAACTCCTTGCAAGAGTGCGAGAGTTCTTTTCCTTGGAGCAATTTCTCCCTCCTCTTCTTCATGAGGTGCTTGAGGTGCCCTTTTCATGACTGAGTTATCTTCTCCTAACTCTCCTTTCTCTTCTCCACTAGTTGAAGTTGCCTCTCCTTCAACAAGAAACCTTAGATCTTGGTCTTTCTTTGAAGAAGGAATATTCATGTCTCCCTTTTGAGAAGAAAGCTCTTCATATAAAGGAGATCTTGCCCTTGGAAAAGTATCAAACAAGCTCACCTCTCCTTCATTGGTTTTTAGAATCGAGTTGGATAGATAGACTCTCCCAGCTCATGTAAAAGTTTGGTTTGATTTGGTTTGATAGTTACAATAGAAGATGCTTCACATGAAATATCATCAAAACTCTCTACTAATCTTTTAATGAACTTTTCATAAGTAGATGTATTTGCATTATTTAAGGAAAAAAATTCAAACAACCACCAAGCATAGGCCTTACCCTCAAAATGCAGCGCTGCTACTTTGATGGCTTCAAATTCTGAAACTTGATGTTGCTGCAGAAAGGTGTCTAGCTCCTTCACCCAAGTCCTAGTTGGACATAGAGGTGATCCATCAAAAGTGGATAGAAAGAATCTACCCTCCCCATGCTTCTTGCTCCTTGTGCTCTTTTCTTCCTTCATTTGGGAAAACCCTTGGAAGTTCAAGTGATCTTTGAACTCCTCAGATTGATCTTCATATTCCTGCAAATAATCACCAAGAGTATATCTCTTTGGCACATCTCTTTTCTTCCTCTTTATGAAGAAATTGATGATAGCACGTGGTAGATATAATGATATGGCTGAGTGCTCATATCCAAAATATTAGGACTTAGAATCTTCCTCTTGTATATATTTTGTTGAGGGATCTTCATGTGTTTCCCTCCTCATTTCTCTGATGCCCTTGCTTTTGCCCTGTAGATTTGTCAAGAGAAGTTTTGAGAACCTCATTTCTCTAGAAAAAAAGGGTTTTCTCTGATTTCTTCTAGAAATATCCTAATCCCCATGAGAAGACTCCATAATGCTTGAGCTCACAGGCTGAGCCAAGATTGTTGCTTTGATACCACTATAATATCCCATAACTGGAATTTTATACAACAATAAGAATAACTTAAGGTATTCCAAGGTTGGAGAATAGTAAGTAATAAAATAATGTAATTTTTTTGAACACATGGCCATCATAATAAAAATCACAGCAACAAGCTATGCCTTTATAAACTTCACCGAGTGGGGAAAAGCAGCTATTTTTGCCTCAAAACCGCTATTTTCTGAATATTGAGTTAAAAAAGTGGAAAATAATGGTTGTGTCCCTTATAATGGACAATATAGGAAATGCATGCAAAAGAGTTTCAGAAAAAAATGCCTTTAGCCTAGTTAAATAGGCCTCCCATGCTCAAAATAGCTAAAAATTGCCAAAACCCCAAGACTGCAAAATGCCGGAGCAGCTGCACAAGTGACTGCGCAGTCTAAAAAGAGGTTAACATAGAAAATAGAGAAATATATCTGATAATATTATTATAATACTCAATGATGTACAAAAACATAGATCTAATCTCTTTTACACAGATCCAAGAAGACCCGGCAAGGGTTTCTTGACAATAAAAGATGTACAAGAGAAAGTTGTTGCAAATATGTGGCTGAATAACACTATATGGTTGAAGATCTGAAATAGATGGCTGAAAATGCAAATAAATGGTTGTAGATGCTCCCTCTAGCTTTCCCAAAGAAAGGCTGATCCTCCTCTTGGGAAACTAGCTCCTCAAAATGGGGTTTCAACCCCTTCCGCTGCACACCTTAAGAAATATCACAATTTTTTGAAGGGACTGCATTTTTTCTGAAGGTAGATTCTTGGCCCAAAACCAGGTAGTGGAAAATTCAGATCAGAAACCTCCTTTTATATTTCTCAAGCAATATCTCCAAGAAAGAGTAGGGAATCCCCATTCGGGTAAACCTTTGCACTAAGCAGTGCAGCAACTTAGCTAAAAAGCTAAGTATGCAGGAAGTCTAAGCAGACCTCATGAAAATATAATCTCCAATATGTCCATATGCTTGCCATCTCCTTCATTATACAATTGATGAGATTCCTCACCAAGGGTCCCATACACTATGAGGTTGCTTCCATGTAAAGGCTCCCCCACAAAAACTGCGTTGTCCATCAAGATGGTGCAATGTATCTAGACATCTTGTTGATTTGTTCAACCTTGATTGATTCTTTATGCCCTGTCCCTTTTCACACTCAAGGTGCCTTCATTTTATCTAGCTGGGTTGATCTCTATTCACATTGAGCTTGCTTTATTTAGAATCCACTTCTTTGAGAATAAATCATGTTGACTTGGTCAAAATTGACCTTGTCCACATAGTTTAGACCTTGTTCACACATGTGGATGATTGAATTGGTTATTTCATGATCCCCTTTCACATTAGAGAGGATTTTTATTCATACATTGAGCACTTTAAGAGCCTCCTTGCTCAATTATTCATGCATCTAGATTTCGAAAGAAAAATTAATATTCCTATTAGCTGAAGCTAAATTAGGAATATTACATGCACGACGGCCTGTGTAGGAGTTGCCCGCCATTCAGAGGTGCATGTATGCTCATGGAAGGGTTTCCCAGTGTGCAGGAGGTGCACGCATACAAGTTCATAAGGTGACCCGACTCGTGCAGGAGGTGCATGAAGGTCTCGTGCAAGAGTTTGCCCACGTTCAGGAGCTGCACGCAGTCTCGTGCAGAGGTTGTCCACGTTCAGGAGCTGCACGTAGTCTCATGTAAAGGCTGCCCACATTCA
Organism: Pinus albicaulis; assembly: GCA_034641835.2. Lineage (NCBI taxonomy): Eukaryota > Viridiplantae > Streptophyta > Pinopsida > Pinales > Pinaceae > Pinus > Pinus albicaulis. The sequence continues at coordinate 437,582,905 of CM076573.1, forward strand.
AGAGCTGCATATATTTTCATTCAGGAGGTGCCCAACCTGCCCACAAGATATTTTGAACCAATTTCTTCAGCTGTGGAGATAATTTGAGAGGTATTTGAGCTTTTCCCTCTAATTTTCTGTTTTTCTAAGGGTATCATTATAAATAAAGTTGGATTTTGAGCTTAGAGAAGGAAGTAAACCCTCAAAAAAAATATTTTTTCTCCACATTGCTGAACCATTGACATCACTACAACCTCACCATCTCCTTTACCCCTTCCCACATCATTCCACAAGCAGTGTAAATTCTTTTTAAAGATCTTGAGGAAGGGATAAAAAAAAAATGTATGAAGAAGAGAATGTTGACAGTGGTGAGACAAACCAAAGGCCTAAAGGGTAGCAGAAGAGGAGTGGGAAGCCAAATAGGTTTGAACCTATAAGCATTGAAGAGTTGATAGCCTCTCCTAGTATATTTTCTTGTTTTCAAGAATTAGGATGCTACGGATTTTGTGAGAAAGTGAAAAATATCTAGAGTCACCCTCAATTGACCAAGCTCTTTGCCCTAAACCTTAATAACCACCAAGTATACCTAGCTGAGGTGAATTTTGAGCTGACCACCCATGCCATCTCTAAAGCCACTAGAATACCTTGCATAGGAGAAAGGTGGTTCAAACAAATGCATCTGGACCTAAGCCATTATCACCCATTCTTTAAACCAAGTTGTCAAGCTGATTGCAAAACCATGTTCCCCTTCTCTCATCTATTGGATAGATATGCTCTCCTAATGAAGATCATTATGAAATACTTCACTTGTGAGGGTAGGTTCTCCAGATTCTATTCCTACCACATAATACTCCTCATGCACTTCACCAAAACCAAGCTGCTACATGTTCCCTACTACCTTTATAAAAGTATTTCAAAAATGTCTTCCATCATGTAAAAGAGGCCTCCATCCCAACAACTGTTAAGCCTTTTTCATCATTCCCTCATTAAAGTGATTGTCTCACACCAACTAGAACAATAAGGCATCCCATGGGAGGTTTTCATCGCCCATGATTATTTCACAACTCCACATCTCATCCCTCTGCAAAGTCTGCCATCATCATCTCAGATTGCTCCTCACACACCTCCATAACCCTCCACTAACCTTGGTTCATCTTCTTCACATGAATCATTTCCTAAAATAGACCTTCCTCATTCACCTTCCCCTAAGAAATCAGAAAATGAAGAAAGTAGTCAAGGAGAGGAAGATGGCCAAGAAGAAAACAACGATGCAAATGAAGAAAGCAGTGAGGGAGAGGATGATGAAAATGAAGAAACCAGTGAGGTAGAGGATGATTACAAAGAAGAAAGTATTGATGAAGAAGAAAATGAAGAAAGCAGTCAGCCCAATGATGAAAAAAAAGGCCAAAACAGTGGGTCTAATGGTGAAGAGGATGACTCCAAGGACACAGGGACAGAGGCAACTTATCAATAGGAAAACAGTGAGCTACAAAAAGACCAAAACAGTGAGCCTAGTGACAGTCAAAAAACAAATGACAGTCAAGGAAAAGAAGTAGACAGTGAAGAAGGTGAAACTTAAAATACAAAGGACATTAGAGGTGAGGCATATGTCAGCAGGAAAGAGGACAAAGATGGCAAGAGCAGCCAAGAAACAGAGTTTGAAAGTGTTTTCAGTGGGAAAAACAATGAAGATCATGAACCAAGTAACGAAGATGATGAACAGGATAGTGAAGAAGAAACCAGCCTAGAGAACTCACCTAGTGAAGAAGAAAATGACCATCACAGTAAGGGAAAGACTAATGAGGATGCCCAAGACAATGAACCTAAAAAGAATGCAAAAAATGATACAAAGGCTAAGTTAGGCAGTGAATACAGTGGGTCAAAATATGAAGAAGGGGAGAGTCATAGAAATGAAGATATACCTAGCAATGATGAAGACACCTCTAGCATTACAAAAATAGAGGATGACAGTCCTAAATGTCTTAAAAATAATGATGGCATAAGAGATAATGTGAATGCTTATCAAAAGGGCAGTCAAGAGCAAGGTGAGAGAGATGCACACACAAAGGTCATCCATAAGGAAAAAATTAGTCCTAAAGTCACTTATGATCAAGGTTTGCAAGTGGAACTTGTTGTACCTTTACCCATTACCTATCAAAGAGGAGTGAGGCATGTGTTTTCTGCCTCCAAAGGGCAAGGGGCCATGTCATCCTCCTCTGCTCAAATGATTGACAAAGGTAAAAAAACAAGTGAAAGAGGAAGAAGACAATCATGAAGAGGAGAGAGAATTTGAGCTCATTCACATAGACAGTGATGAGGAAAATGAAACAAGAATTGCAAACTCCCTTCTACAAGACAGGAATGCACAGATCATGGATTTGGAAGTTGAATTAGAGAGAGCTAAGGATGTCATTCATTTCTTACAAATGCAGAACAAACAAATGAGTGGCCAGTAGGCCATCTATGAAGCAAGGGCGCTCAAATACTGGAAATAGACTCAAAAAGCACAGGTGAAGTTAGAGGAGTACACGGGCGCCTATGACTAAAGTGAGAATGATGAGGGTTAGTCTAGAAGGAGGCCTAGAACTATGGGTCTAAGAAATTCTTTGTCATGAGAGAGGGAGCAAGAATCAGCCCAAACACAACAATTTCCCCTCACGAAACTCCTTGCCATGGAAATTGAGCATAACATGGAATCATGGCTTGAGAGGGCGAACATACATCTTGAGACCAAATTGGAGAAGGCCAACAAATATTTGAACTTGCAGAGGAGAATGAATGAGCACTATAAACAAAGAAACCACTTTGCAAGGAAAAAAATCAAAACCGCCCAAAATGAGGGCCCGGCACTGAAAGATGAAAAATACCAAGCTAGCCTTAGAATTTTGGCCCAAGCTTCTCTACAAGTCTCCAAGGACCCATGAGGCTCCTACCTACCAAATTTGGGAGAAATTGAACAAGATTTTGTTTTTTACAAATTTTGAGGCTAGGAGCACAGCGCATCCTGTGTAGCGCTTTTCCCCAGGGCATCCTCAGGAGGAGAGGTTTATATTTTTGGATTCCCCATCATTAGCGGACTATTCTGACCAATTTTCAGTACAATTTGAGTTGTTTTGATTCCCCAAAAGGGTAAAAAACACTCGTTTTTCCACCATTCTGCCCACTTTTCAGAGCATGCGATGCGCTCCTAGAAATCTTGGAATTTTTACTTTTTTGAAAATTTGAAAAGGTCATATTGAAGAAATTAAGGTATATCTGGAACTTAGACTTCAAGGGCTTTCCAACGAGCCATCTCGGAGCCTTTTCTGACATCGGGAAGGCCTCCAAAAGACTGCTACAAAAAGGGTTATTTCTGCGCTGTGTTCCTGGCATAATTTCAATGTTTGACACAGTGTGCTATGCTCGTGCTCTTGTAAATGACTGGGCAGAATGTGCGTTTGGCATGTTTTCACATGCTTTTCTGGGCCTAAAAGTCAATATAATTGCTATTTTTGGCCGGAAAAGATATTTTTTAGATATTTTTGTGCCTTGGGCCTTGCAAGGCCTCAAGGACAACTTAGGATATTTCTTGTTGGCCAATAGGCTTCTAGATGATCTAGTTGGCTCTCCTCTTCCTTTCTTGTTATATAAGGAATGAGGATTCATTGTAAATTTTTGGGAACTTGATGTGTTTAAGAGAAATACATGATTTTTGGAAGTTGAAGAACAATTTAGTGTTGTGGAGCTTGTATATGGATTGCCTTGATTGATGGTGATGAAGGCTTGCTTGCAGGATCCCTAAGTTTAGTTAATGGTGATGTATCTCTCATATGTTCATGTTTTTTCTTGTTTTCCATATGTCCATCTTTCTATTTGCAGTAGCTCAGAAGAGTATAGGATGAGAAATGTTGTTTGAGGTACCTCAGTCCTCCTGTTAGCTATTGTTTTCATGTTTTCTTCTACTGGGTTAGCGTAAAGAATTCTTCATTGCTCCTTAGGCCCACCTAAGCTTGTCTATTTCATTATTGGATTAACATGCTAGTTTATAAACATGATTCATGGTAAGCCCTGCTTGTTTTATGCTATCTAAACTTTGTCTTGAAATCTCTCTTTGATGTATTGATTGTTAAGTTAAGTCAAAGAGGTCTTGTTTCGATCTTGCCCTTTGAATATGCTTATCAATTTGCCTTGAATTTCTCTATAGTTTGATGAATGATGCTTAGGCATTCCCTCTTCATTTATTGATGCTATTTGTTTCTTATATGTTTTCAAATCTTGAAATTTAAATCATTGAAGTTAGATAAGTTGTCTTTCTTCCGTGTTCTACTGGATTGTTTATCTTCAATGTTTATTTATTTAAAAGTATTGTCACTGAGTAAATGGTGTGCCCTATCTAATGATTAGTATATTTTTCTTATCAATATTAAATACCTCCCTGTTCATAGGTATTTGACAAAGGATTCTTAACTTCCCTTTTCCCTACCTTGGTTCCCAAACTTATTTTCCATTTCACCTCACACATAAACTTAAAAGATCCATTAACTATACTAAATTTTCCCTGTGATGTACCTCTATTCTCTACCAAGATATCAATAACTTCATAGAGTCCATTGATGAATTGATATGAAAACCTCTTACTCCACCTATCCTACTTGATCATATTACCCCAACCCAAAAGAAACAAACAAACCGACACTTTAACAACTAGCCTAAAATCAATCACCCAAAGTGAAAAATCTCACATCCTTTGCATATGAGAGAGAGCCCTCTCTGAGTCCAGGAGGGCTAGGTCCTAGGACTCCAAAGAAAGGTATGATGTTACCCTGTCATTTGGTTTACCAATCTTCCAAATCATGGGACACCAACACATCCTAAATTTAGTTCTATGTTATCATGAGTACCACTGAGTGGGGGAAGTAGCACAGGATTGTGCAGTTTTTGATGTATTAGCATATGTATGGAATAGAAACCAAGGCATGAGTTTCCTAATTTGGAACTATGTACTTAGAATTTTGATATAATAAAATACTGACTTCTTTGTGTTGTTTCTACAGTGTATATATAATAGATGTTTACTTGTTCATGTGAATGGTTTAAAATTTTATAAATGTGACAAATTCTAATCTAAAACATAATTAGCTAATGAATCAGCCAATATGATTTGGTCTCGAGGAATATGTACATAATAAATATAATCAAACGAACGTTCCAGAATACGTACCCTAAAAAAGTAACGAAGCAGAGTCAGGTTCCTTACCGAGTAAAAACAGTTGATCTCAGATGCTATGAGTTGAGAGTCATATTGAACAACAAGATGGTGTATGCCAAGACAACTAGCCTTGGTCAAGAGCTTGATGAAAACACTATATTTGGCCATGTTTTTTGTGACAAGGAAAATAAAAATACCCCTAGAACTCACAAGCTCATCAATGGGTTAAAAAAGGACCCAAGAGGTAGAAGCAACATTCCGAGTATAGTGACTTGCACCATCTCCGAAGCCTCTATTATGGAGTGAGGGTGTTGATATATGTACAAAAAACACCAAACACAAGAATTACACACATAAATTAGGTAAATTCTAATGACAAGGAAAAAAAACTGAGCACATTCACATGTATATATAGTATATACAAGCATGATGCAATCCAATAGGTCACGCTAAGGTGTGCCCAGATTTGGGCATAGACCAAGGGTTTATATACATGAACTTAAGGGAGGAAAATACCAAATGGTTCACTAGTGTAGAACCATGCCAAATGAAGTCAAACTTCCCAATTCTGAAAGGTTCACCATGCCATGGATAGTCTAACATAGTCCTACTATCAAAATTATGCTCAGGAAATAAGGGAGGTAGAAGATGCTTGTCGATAGGTGGTAAAGTAATTTTTTTATCAATTTCAGTAATCGAAGCCCAAGAATTGACTCAGTCCATAGGTGGCACTTCCAAGGAGGGCCGAGTAGATACTACCTGAGTTAATTGAAGATTTGATATGTTGAGCTCTACATGTTCCAAATCAGGGAGATTAGAGGAAGCAAGAGGCATAACTTCCCTATGATTATTAATGGATAGATCCATGACCTCCAAGTATACTAACTGGGAAGGCTCGTCATTAAGGGAATCATGTGAAACAAGCGAAGGGGCATCCCTCGTGGGTGAAGGATCCTGATCATATTCCATATGATGATGAAGTTTACGAGTAGTACCAGGAGATACTGACTGGACTGCTAAAGGGAAAATATCTTCCACAACAAGTGGCAGGGCTACTCACTAGATTGATCATATTCTATAATAAGTGGTAGTACTACCCACAGATTAGGAGGTCTATGGGGTCCACACGTGCCAGAAGAGATGATATTCATAGGATCAGTGGTAGGATTCAAGGGAGTGTTGGGTGAAGGGATTTGAGGATGATTCCCCATAAGAGTAAAACTTTTAAAAATTCCAATGCTAACACTATGAATTGACCAGGGTGGTCTCCCACAAGTCGGACTGAATTCCCCACGGTGGATATTTGAGCCGATGGCACGTAGTAGTCAAGCTGGTCAAAGGTGACAATCTTTCCTTCATGGGGAAATAAAAGTACATAGAATATGGATGAGACAACTATGGTCATGGCATAGAACCAACTACAACCGAGGAGAAGGCTATAGTCCAAAGGAGCATCGATGAATTCAACGTCTACATAAACAGTTTTCTCGCCTTACTCAATGGAAAAATGGGGAAGGCCCCCCTTGGGTACAAAATCATGACCATAAAAGGCTTGGAGGGTGATGTTGGAAATGACGAGTGTCAGAGAGCCAAGAGCCTTCCAACAGGATACTGACAGAACACACGTGGAAGAGCCCTCATCCACCAGAGTGCGATGGATATTCTTCTGAAAGATCCACACAATAATTTGGAAGGAAATTTGAAGGGAAAGGAAATGGGTGGCTTTCTCAACATTAAAAATGTTGAGACTAGAGTCAGATAAATCAACTCAACCAATGGCAGAAAACTAGGAATTAGGGGAATGTTGAGGTCTAAAATGGGCCTCCTAAGGAAATTATAAAATAATAGTGAAAATAATAAAATAAGATTTGATCACATCATAAAATTTTAGAGGTAAAAAAGGAAAAACTACTTTTTCAACTCGTATTTTCAACTTATGTCCTATGGGTTTACTCAAGTTTCAAGTGGAAATACTTGTTGGATGCAGAATTTGATTTACCATCCAAGGAGTACTGATGTTGCATACTTTCGACGGATATTGTTACATGAAAAATGAGAAATACTTGAAAAACATGATTGTAAACATGTTTTTTCATGTATTTCTCATTTTTCGTGTAGCAGGGTCCATCAAAAGTATGCAACATGGGTACTCCTTGGATGAGGAATTAAATTTTTCATCCAACGAATACTCCCACTCGAAATTTTAGTAAAAAATTAGAGAGATAAGTTGAAAATACGAGTTGAAAAAGTAGTTTTATAATTTTATTAATTTTTATTATTTTTACTTTTTTACTCCAAAATGGTGAATCATCCCCGATGGTTGATATCATCATCTTGAATCCTATTGGTTCTTATAAAATTTATTTTTGTTGTACATCTTTCTTAGGAGGCCCATTTTAGACCTCAAAATTCCCCTAATGGATTTACACTGCTGAGGATATCTTTGAAAGACCTCCAAGGTAGACACGGCACAAGGAGCCTGGACAATATCTCCAACAATATTGTAATTCCAAGAATCGTTGGCAGAAGGGTGGTGTGTTGTCTTACAGATAAAACCCTTGGATGGGTGATAGACAGGTTCTAGAGGCTTATCCAAAGTTAGCAGTCCAATGGAACTAGGTGGAATGGGTGAATCCTTAGAAGGTGAACTTGACTCAGGAACATCATACAATTTGGCTAGCATAGTCATGTTGATATGTTCCTTTCACATGAAAATGGAGGAATTCTGAGGGGGATGGGAGGAGGACCCCTCATTTCCCCCTTGTTGAGGTCGAGAAGGTTGAGAAACCATCTTCTGCTGGGGTTTTGCAAGGAATGGATGAATCAAAATAGTAGGTTGTTGAGTAGAAGGTGGTGAAATAAGTCTATGGACTTCATCCATTCGAGAAAACTCATGAGTAAGGTGATCACTTAAAAAAAAATTACAGGGGAACTTAAATTTCTGGTGACACTCACTGGTGCCCCCTCCCTAACTCTGAAGATTAGTTTGAGGCTCCTAAGCAGTTTGATTCTATTGTTTCTTTATTTTTTTATTCTTGTTTTTCTTACCACTAGATTGAGATTTTTTCTTCGGTTGAGTGGACTTCAACATAAGAACATCGGTGGACTGCTCAAGAGGGGGTGATTTAGCAGAGTGGGATGCACTTGCTGGGGCTTGAGATGTAATAATAAATTTCCCAAGGTGCACAACAAGTTGGCTCATGGGATCATAAATGGACCTAATCATACCATTAATATGTGGGCTAGGAACGAGTTTAGGATGGTCAATAGAATCCCTATGGGCATTAGAAAACACTTCATACAGTGTACCTGATTGTCAATATATGAGATCCAACTGTTGGGCATCTAAAATAGCTTTTTCTTTAGTAGTGGCTCGAAACATAAACACATCCTTTGAAATTTGAGGTCAGAGAGATTGAATGAACCATTTAACGTAAAATTCCATCGGGTAACATGGTTCTCACTAACCTCTTGCAGTGACGTCACTCAAGAATGTGACCAGAAATAAGCATGGCGTTGTCTTGTTTAAAGTTGTACAAAAGGTCAGAGTCACATACCGAGTAGGCAACTGGAAATGTGTAAATAAGGTTTGAGATAAAGAGGCAAAGTCATCATAGGATGCACTATTTAACTCAATAAACCACTTAGCGACATCCTTGGTTAACGTTCTTTGGAACAAGAGAAGTTTAATAGAATCATCCAATAAAGAATTAGATCAGCACCATAAATGGTAGGTGGTTATGTGGGTGGATGAATTCTCCCCAGGATTCCCTTCAAACTTGGGAATATCATATGGTAACTTGGCGGGCATAGGTGGCCACCAGGGATAATGATGAATGTGGTCATTAGTAAATTTAGCTAAATCTGGTAAATAGAGAGAGGATAGAAACATATTGTAAATTTGACTAAATGGTTCATAGGAAGGAGAAGCCCATGACCAACCTTGTGGTCCCCCCATATATGGATTAGATGAGTGCATTTTTTGGTGGATAAAAAGGTTCGACCCAATAAAAGGCTATTACGGGTCATCATAATTGGTAGATGTATGTTTCCCCTAAGGGTAAAAACCTCTAGAAATAAATGGACCCTGAAAGCATGAATTTTAATTGGGTTGTACCCAGGGTGAAAATAAGGACCACTATGTGCAGTAGGACCGACATAAGGATAATGACCCTGGTGGGACATGATATTGGCAGCGGGGTTGCCTCTAGGTAAACTAGCCCCTCCAGTAAAAGTACTGGTACATGGTGTGCCTCCAAAGAGCGAACTATACAAAGCTTGTGATATACTAGAAGCTACATTTCCCGCAAGATAACTAGGGACAACTGGCGATCCCCCCCACATATTCACGAGAGTAACCATCCTAACTGAGGAACAAGAATGGTTGGTTGGGAAAATGTTGGTGAATAAATTCCCGAACCTATCTACTGACTACTTCGGGGTACAATAGTCAGAATAGAGGATGATGTGGGCATGAAAACATTCTAGAAACTAGTGGGAACCATAGACGAGATTGGTGGAATGCCCCAGGAAAACATGAGAGGCATGAACGGAGGATTAGGAACAACCACACTAAGAGGTGCAACCCTGACATGGCAGCCGAGACTGCGATGGAGACGGTAATTAAGTCTTAGACTCCGCCATAGGGTAAATGGTAGATAAAATAACATAAGTGTAGGCCAATGTATAACCATTTGGGTTAAGCCGTAGTAAGATAGGCCCTAAAGGATCAATCAAATGTGGGTTGGAAAGAGCGTCAGAGTCATCCACCAAAGTCTCAATAGAGACCAAAACACTATCAATGGGGCAAAACACAGATTCCAACACTATGTGGTGGTTTAAGACTTGAGCACCGACGGGAACTCTCTGTGCAGGAGAAATGAATCCACTTTGTTGAGGAAGTAAACCTTGAAGACGACACGACCATCGATGAAAAAATTCAGCCATGGTGGTAATCATTAAAATACAATTATGTTAGTGAAAACACACTAAGGCCAAAACTACGGACTCAGACCAAACAACACACTCTATAAAATTCCTAAAAGATAGCACAAATAAACATAATACAAAGATTCTAGCGGTGAAATAGTTATACTATTGACCTACTTCCCAACCCTTTTAGTTGTGTACTCATCACAAGTGTCCCCACAAGATGTGGAACACACCCCTAGAGGACTGAGAGAGTATGACTAATATTTTTCCTAGGTACATACAAGACAACCCCCACACTGCACCTATGTATGAGCCCTAGAAAGAAAGGCCACTATGGTCACCACGTAAAATAACACGTGTTAGCATAAAATCTTAATGCAAGTGTACGAAAAGAGCCTACTTTAGTTGTATGTGAAAAACAACCCTAAAAACAAAAATGGTTGCTTAACTCTTTAGATCTACAATCGATAGTTAGAACAAATGCTGCAAAAACCCATATCTATGAAGTAAAAGTACTTAAACAGTGAAATGAAATAGTAATCACTCCATGGATCCAACAGACAAGACAAGATTCCGAAGAATGTTTTTCATATATTATTACACCTGGTGAAGGGAACAAATAGATGTTACTAGTCCCCCTCAATGGGATGGGTTCTTGGTTGTCATCAACACTTCACCTTCAAAAGCTTCTCTCTCTCGATGGTGCAGAAAACTAAAAATGTGTTGAACTCAATGGGAGATCAAGAGGAAAAAGAAAAATAGTGGCGACAATGAGAATGATCAAAGTGAAGAATGAAGGGAAAACAATCCTATTTATAACAAAATATTGAGTTATCCTCAATAATGGAAAATAATAAACTATTATTAGTTAAGATCTAGATCTAACCACTTGGAATATTTTATTATATTTTGTTGGAGGGAAAATGTATTTAAATTGGTTAAATATCTTTATTTAGAAATAATAAACAAATAAATGATTTATTTATCATTTTAGGAATGTGGTTAAGTAATAATAAACAAATAAGGATTTGTTTAATTATTCCTAGGTGATTTAGTCAAATTTAACAAGGAATAATAACTAAATAATGATTTAATTAATTATTCCTACAGAAAAATAAGAGAAATAATGATTTATCTAATTATTTCTCATAATTGGGTTAAATATGAACAATAATATTAGTTAAACAGTGGTTTACTTAATTATTCTTAAGGAAAATTGAATAAATAATGATTTATTTAATTATTCCTTGTGGGGTTTCTTTTTTTAATCAGAAATTACTTAATAAATATGGTTTATTAAATTATTTCGCATAGTGAAAGAAATTTTACTATGGTAAAATTTGTCTTACATGGTGTACTCCATTTCATCTAATAGGAAATGATTGAATGACCAATTTTTGGTGATAACAGGTTTCCCCCCAACGTGCGAGTGTTAGGACCTAATCGTATGTCGAAGTATGTTGTAAGAACACAATCACAAGACACTGAAGGGGAGTCAGAGAGAGAGAAACATGGATGAAGAAAAGTGAGAGAGGACATGAACTGAGGGGGAGAGACCTACAAAATGATGTAAGTCTCCTTTTATGTTGGAATACCTGCTCTCAATGAGGTGGGGGAGGCATACCTATGCCTGCCAAGATCAAAAAGTAAAAATAATAATAATGGGCTCAACAATATGAAACCGACAAATAATGTACATGATAAATGGTACACGACATACTGGCATAAATGGGCTAGATAATAATAAAATGAATCCCACATACATATTGCGCCTAGAAAAAACATGATCTAGGACTGAATACAATAATATATGAGTACATGAGACATAATGCCCCTCCATCTAATGTGGGAAGGAGCGTGGGTATAACAACCAAAGAAGCCCTGTGGAACAAGAAATGGATCTGAAAATATGAATGGATCATCTGAATGAGACATGTGTGATATGGGTGCTGCAAGCAGCGGAAACCAAACCCATCAAATCCTCTGAGCTGCATTTGAGGTTGTAGCATGATCTGAGGTCATCCAGGCATGTGGGGCGCTACCTGAAGGTCCACCCCCTCATGAGGTCTGAAACATCTCACACACACTCGGGAATCAATGGTACAATCTGTTGAATCATCAGACCATCAACTTTATGAATCTTAACATGCGATAATGAGCTGAGTTTGAGCACATGAGAAAAAACCAAGTGAAAGTTAAATGATGCATCCATTTTCTTGATCCAAGGCCCCGAACAAGAATGGAAGCCAGAACCAAAGTACATTGCCCTCTGGACCTTTATTCTAGAATGAATGTGCTGATCTCGATAGAAGAAAGCCTACCATAGCTAAGGAAATGAGGAATCCTCAACTAGGGCACAAGGGATAATAGTAAAGTGACTAATGGAATGACACCAGGGCTGATGCTAGAATAAGGGGATACTGAGTAGCAAATGGAAGACTTCTCTTGTCAGAGCATAAAAAGCATGGTTGACCTAGCAGCGACTGACTCAATTTCAAAGGGGATGGGGGACAATATGACTAGAGGCCAAAATGGGTGACATGAGAGGACTGCAAGGAAATGATAGATGGAATACTGTAAAGATATACAAAGGGACTTGTGATATACTCCATGAATGTGATGACAACTCAACTCAGATGCTCTAATCAAGGGCGACTCGATGATGCTGCCACACAGAATAGGCCTAGTGGGGACCATAACAACATGAGTAAAATATGGCTACTCAAGACGAAAATCGACAAATGAGGAGACAAGTATAGAGACAAAGCGGTTCCCCAAGTACAAGCAACACATATGAATAAATTAGATTTTAAGAGGTGACGAAGTGACCCTTCGGAGAAAAATGGCTTCCCGATGAAGTGTCAAATCACCAAAAATGAAAGAAGTCCAATTATAGTGCTTGGTGAGAGATTTCGAAAGGTGCTTACAATTCATCAAACTGAGCTACGGTTTGGTCACAGTTGGCGATGGAAAATTTGGGGATTTTCCATTAAAAGGGTGATTTCCCTCCAACTTAATTCATTTGCTAAGTGAGTTTTGGTGAATTTGGATAGGAGGAGAAGGCCCTAAATCTTACGATGATCATAGAAAACAATCTGACGGGTGGAATAAAAATATGTCAATTTTAGGTAGGTGGTCTAACCTTACTCTACATTTTCATCTATGTAGTTTTTTAGATTAGGTCCTTGGGGCTCAATAAGAGACCCTTGCCTCTCCTTATAGTCGGTTCGCACTATTATGAGCCTGAAGTGCGACCTGGCTCATAGTTTTCAGTGGGGAAAACTATGAGTTCATAGTTCCAGGGTAGAAAAAGTGTGATTTGGAGCTGGAGGTGGGGTTTGGTTTGCTTGTTGGCTAAGGACTAGGATTGGAATGTTTATGCTGTAGTTATATTTTTATGAACTTAAAAACATGATGATGTTGTGTAGGTATGGTAGAGTTAAGGATCAACTGGCATGAAAGAGACTTGGACCCTCTTCATGCTGAGATCGAGGGGGATCAAGTAGTATGGGGAGTGCTTGCTCGATATGGTATTCTGAAAGCCCAATCAAACACACTCAAAGCAATCAAACACTCTTAAAGCCAAAGTGAAAGAAAAAATAAGGCAATTTCAATCAAGCTAGGGTTGTAGCATAATGGCTCAAATAGTGCCAATTTTTTTCAAAGGACTAAACTGAACCCTTGAGGAAAATATGCCATAATAAGATCTTAATGAAAGTGATACAACATGACAAAAAGTTTTGAAAGAAATTGATCATATTACAATTACACAACTGGTCACAACACCACCATTTTTGACACTAACAACCAGAAAATTGAAGAGATAACTCAACAAGAAGGACTGATAATGAGAAATAATATAAAAATATGAATGTAAAATGTAAATCATGTCCAATCGATTGCTTAATACATCCAACCAAAACCGATAATGAAGTCGAGAAAAAAAAACTAAAAACTAAATCCAAGGCACCCAATAAAAAATCAAGAAAAAAATCAAGTAAGATTGAGTAAGGGAAGACCTTGAAAAAATTGAACAAGATAGATCAAATCTGAGAAATATGGCATCTGATAAACTACAACAAATGATAAATCCAAAAAAAAATATCAACAGATTGGCTAGCAATGATAAGCTTGATGTCTAATGAAAATGAAAGAGTCATCTAAACAGGAAATTACCCAATCCAAAGAAAAACTGATAAACAAGATAGATATGGATTAGATCTAGGCACAAAACTGCCTAAAATGGGTTGGACGTGGGCACAATCTTGCCAGTTAGTGGCTAAGGGGCTTACAAGGTCGTGTTTAGGGCTGAAAACTGAAAATTCCCTATGTTGGGAAAAATACTAAGAGAGGGGGGTGAATCAGTAATTAGAGCTTACTGAAATATTTTCCTTTTTCTTTAATGAATTCCATATGAGGCTTTTATGAACCCAAATTGCGTATACACGCGCATATACCAAAAGAAACTAGCATATACTAATATAATTTCATTGTTTAGAAACACTTTTCAGAAACAATATTTAACTCAGTTTATCAGTCATGCATCTATTAGATAATCAACAAATATGTGTAGTAACAGTAGAATAAAACATCACACAAAAGAAACACACATGAACACCAAGATTTAAGGTGGAAACCCAAGTTGGGAGAAAACCACCATTGCTATCATCTTTGTCTTCAATATTTATTATATGGAAAACTGTTTATAGTTTTGTACTGATGCAGACTCATATCAGTACGCAGGTATCTACCTACAGAAGGCTGCAACCTTCTCTCATTTTCCAGCTACTACTGGAAGGGAGCTACAACCCCCTAATCTCGTTTACCAGTTACTATTGGAAGGGAGCTTCAACCCCCTGATCAGAACACCAGTTTCTACTGGAAGGTAGCTTCTACTTCCCTCAGAATCACTGCAAACCTCATTTCATCAATTTTCACACTGGATCACACAACTTCAACACAACCCTTCACAAAGATCAACAATACTAACTTCACCTAGTATATCAAACTAGAGAGTGAGATCACTGTAACCAGATCTCAGAAATAACCTAGACTTCAGAATCAATATGCAAAATCTAACTTAACGTTGAACATTTATCATCTTAAAATTGATATACTACTTTGCTTTACTGAACCCGTGTGTATACGTGCTTTCCTTAACACCAACTTGTATATAGATCTAAGAATAGTGTTTTTCAGAATATGATCTATCTCAGATCTAGATCTGAGGCTTTCAATCAGACATTTTTTCAGAAATGCAGAACCTTTAAACAGTCAGTCACCATTAACCATGTTTACTCACTTATTGATCAAATTTGGACATATTGAACTTAGCAGCATGTACAGTATTCAAGCAACCCATATCTTCACGAAGACTTCATTGGCAGACAACATAAATAATAGCAGCAATAACAAAAACCTCTACAATAATCTTTAGAAAACCCTAACTTCCATACGCACCTTTTCTGAAGAAAACTGGTGTATATATGTGCTTTTACTAAGACGAACTAGCATATAGATATGTAAATATTAATTCAACAGAATGTTTTCAGATCTATAGAACTTACCCATATTTCTTCACTCCATGTCAACAAACATGCGCCATGTCTCAGATATAATCATCTCTTCAATGGATCATGCAAGAATATAGTCATTTCAGGCCTAGAGATCTTGATCCATCTATCCAAGGGTGCATTATAACTTCATATTTATCAATAAAATAGAGTTCATCCTATGCAGATATACTTCAGAGAGAAATATTAGTGATAACCCTTACACTTGCACACTTTGCACGATGATCTTCTTCTCCTTATATAGATTTAGCCTTTATCAATACCATGAGTCAAAAACACATAACTACCGATGGTATTCTTTGAACGGAATCAAATAGATGACACAATGCTAAAAACTGTGAGCTAATACCATGGTAATGCCCCTTGGTATCATAATTTTATAGCACAAAAGGCATATGCGACTTGGATCATTCTTATCCGCGTGTATACGCAACTGTTCTTCATAAAAACTGCATATATACTAATTATAAATGTATACGCGGGTTGCCTTCATAAAAGTAGTGTATACATTGCCTACATACGCGGGTTACCTTCATCAAACCTATGTATACATTGAGAAGTACTTCCTGTTTCATTTTTCTGCCACTTTCTGAAATTCATTTCTCTATCACATCTGAATTGACATGTAGAAACATCATTTTTACATCTTTAAAAAATAGGTTTCTATCAAAATGCAACTCATCGAGTAGGTTTCCATCAAGGACAACTTCATCAAGTAGGTTGCCATCAAGGACAACGTATTTCATCATATTGCCAACAATCTCCCCCTTTGGACTTGATGGCAACCATGATGGTGTTTGATCACCACAACAGATAAATACATTAATCATAACCATTATTCAAACACCAAAATACTCTCCCCCTTTGACATCAAGGGAAAAGGGCAGATCAATACCGATACAAGGTTTCTCTTTCTTTGTATAAAGAAGAGCTCTGCTAATTTGATGTGCACTGTATTGACCATGCTCCTCCTGAGTTCATGCTAAATCTTCATACATATTTTTCAATGAAGTTAATGATTCTATAACTCAATCGAGTATGAAATTTCCTATCACCAAGGACTCATACTTACATCAATGATCCAACCAAATGGAATTACATATTTGACTGAACTGCCCAACCAAGTGGGTTTACAAATTTTGTCTCAACTACCCAACCAAGTGGGTTTACAATCTGACAAAGTCCTTACATGACTAAATATAAAAATTTACATCATGAGTACCAACATTTCCTTTTGCATCAAATTATTGAAATGGCTTTTCATAACCAAGACCAAAAGATCTCAAGAGAGAAATCATAAATCAGAAACCAAATCAGAATGCCAACAATGCATCCTCTTCAACAAGGCAGGTGCTCCCCTTAAGCTTGTGCATCCTGAACACTTTCAACAACCAATTCATCAAATCATCTATATCAAGGAGATAAATATCATAGAATAATACAGAAATATGAATACTGGCTCAAAACAAAGATTACCCAACAACGCCACATCTGGTCTAAATGCTGACCCAGATAATATCTATCAGCAAACCCATATGCGGTTTTATTCACAAAAAATCACGTATATACGCAATTCACATTTATTAAACCCGCGTATAGAATTTAATATTATGAAATTAAGTAGATTTGATCAAAGAGGCAGAGACAACTCCTAGCTTCTATCTGAGATATTCGAATGCTACCCTGGGAATAGGTTTAGTAAATATATCAGGAACTTGTTATATGGAGGGAACATACTTCAGTTTAACCTTTTTTTCAAGCACTTGTTCACGTAGGAATTGATACTTTATAGGAATTTGCTTGGTCTTAGAATGCATAATAGGATTCTTTGAGATACTAATGGCACTTGCATTATCACATAAAATGGAGATGGGAGGTGAACATTTGATTTGAATGTATTGTAAAGTCTACATCATCCAAAGTAGTTGTGTGTAACATGATGCGGCAGCCACATATTCTGCTTCTACTGTGGATAAGGCAATAGAGCTTTGTTTCTTGCTGAACCAAGATACTAATCGGGGCCCCATATAGAATGCACCACCACTTGTGCTTTTTCGATCATCAACATTTCCAACCCAATCCGCATCAGTGTAAGCATGAAGAGTGAGATCAACATTATTTGGATACCATAGACCAAAGTCTTCAGTCCCTTGTAGATATTTGAATATTCTTTTTATGTCCTGAAGGTGTGACTCTTTTGGATTAGCTTGGAATCATCTAACAATCCCAACTGCATGCATAATGTCAGGTCTTGTCCCGGTTAGATAAAGTAGACTTCCAATCATGGATCTGTATTCTAGTTGATTCACCGTGGGAGAATCATCATGAGAACTAAGGTTACACCCAGTTACCATTGGTGTACTTACATGTTTGAAATCTTTCATCCCATACTTCTTCAAAATTTGCACAAGATATTTTTCTTGTGATAAAAATATGCCATTTGTTGCTTGTTGCACTTGTAAGCCAAGAAAAAATGTTAGTTCCCCAAGTAAAGACATTTCAAATTCTTTCTACATAACAGAATCAAATTTCTGACTCATGGACTCTTCATTACTCCCAAAAATGATGTCATCAACATATACAACTACAATCAATAGTTTATTATTTTCAATTTTTGTATATAAGTTGCTATCAGTAGATCCCTTTGAAAAACCTTGTTGATGAAGATATTTGTCAAGACGATAGTACCATGCCCTTAGAGCTTGTTTGAGACCATATAAAGCCTTTTTAAGTTTGCAAACAAGTTTTTCATCATTTCCCAAAATGAATCCTTCTAGTTGTTCTATATAAACTTCTTCTTCTAGATCACCATTGAGGAAAGCAGATTTAAAATCCATTTTGTTCCAATAACATTTTTATCATGAGGTGTTGGAACTAGTTCCCAAGTGTGATTCTTTTCAATCTGATCAAGTTCTTCATTCATGGATTGAATCCAACATTCATCTTTTCTAGCTTGATTGACATTTTGTGGTTCAATAGTGGATAGAAATTCCAAATAGCTAGGAGATCCTACAAGATTTCTTCTTATTTTCACACTTGATCCTTTTTCTCCCAAAATTTGAGATTCTGGATTATCATTTTGAACATACCTGGATGGAGCTTTTTCAGATAGATCATCTTATGTTTCTTCATAAGGTTCCCCTTTCATGTTGTTGCTATTTGATGTAGGAGGATATACATCATCATCATCTTCATTTGTTGTTGGTATTTCCCTTTTAGCAGCTGAGAGAGACTCATCAATTACAACATCAATGCATTCAGCAATCTTCCGAAGTCTTTTATTGTAACATTTATATGCTTTAATTCTAGAAGAATAGCCAAGAAATATTCCTTCATCTACTCTAGGTTCAAACTTACCAATTTTTTCTTCATTGTTCTTGATAAAACATTTGCTTCCAAAAAATCTAAAATGCTTTACAGTTGGAAGATTACCATACCAGAGCTCATAAGGAGTTTTATCACTATTCACATGAACATGAGCCTTGTTAAGAATATTTACTGTGGTATGTGTTGCTTCTCCCAAAAATGTATCAGGTGTTCCAGAATCATCAAGCATAGCACAAGCCATTTGTTGAATTGTTCTATTCATTCTTTCTGCCACTCCATTTTGTTGTGGGGTTCCAGCTACAGAAAACTGTATTTTTATGCAATGTTATTCATAGAAATCAAAGAATTCATCTAATATATATTCCCCTCCTTGGTCAGATCTAAGACATTTTATTTTCACATCTAATTCATTTTCATCCAGGACTTTGAAGATCTGAAATTTTTCAAATGCTTCATCTTTGTGTTTTAGTAACCCAATCCAACACATTCTAGAAAAGTCATCAATAAATAGAATATATTATTGTTCTCCACGGGGTGAATTTTTCCTCATAGGTCCACATAAGTCAGTATGTATGAGTTCAAGGGGCTTACTTGCTGATCCTTCTTTGGCATTGAATTGCACTCTGGTTTCTTACCAAATTGGAAAGATTTGCATATGGTATTTTCAGGCATAGTGATGTTGGGAAGATCACGAACAGGTTTGAGTTTGCTAGATTTTCTGGTTTGAGAGAAGCTCAAGTCCCCCAATCTTTGGTGCCATAACCAATTTTCTGAAGATTTACCCAAGTAAAATTGTTCTTTGCAACCTTTCAATACATACAAATTGCTTGGTGCTCTAGTTCCTTTTATTACTGTTTTTCCTATGTCAAGTTCACGTACCACACATTCTTTTGAACTAAAGACAACTTCATTTACTTGATCAAACATTTGACTCGCACTTAACAGGTTATATTTTAATCCATCCACATAGATAACATTTTTAGCTTTTACTTTTTATTTTAGAAAAATAGAACCTTTTCCTTTAATGACAGCAGGAGTATCATTTCCAAAGGTAACATTATTTTCTCTTTCTAGAGCATTGTATGCAAGGAGTTTATTTCTATCACCTATCATGTGTTTTGAGCATCCGCTATCAATGTACCATTGATTTTCTTCCCCTTATGCAAATAAGGCTATGCCACAGTTCTCAACCTGTAATTCCTTCTTTCTCCATATCTTATAATTTGAAGATATATGCTCTTTTGGTTGAAGTTTGCTCCTGCATTAAGATTCTCCATGATCAAATTTATTGAAATAAGCACATTCAATTTCATTTTGAAGAGGAGAAAAGTTTTTATAAGTATTCTTCTTTATTCCAGTCTCATTTCTTTGCTTTCATGCTTCTCTGGTCATGATGGTTTTGTATGCAACACATTGAACAACTTTAAGACCAAAATTATGACATGAGAAACATTGCCCATTAAAGAAGAAATTTCTGCGATCATGGAACCTTCTATTTGTGTTTACCTGCTGATTGGTATTTCTCTGATTGATGTTTATGTTATTTTTCTTTGTATTGAAGTGGCCATGCTTTACGTGTGAAGTTTCTCTGTTCTCTTGTTGAGTGGCGGAATGTTGTAGGCTAGCTTTAGCTGCATTTAGTTAGCTTGGTGCTGAAGACTGAGAGGATTCTCCAATATATCCAAGACCTGTCTTTACAAAAGGAGAGCGTTGAAGCTTGATAATTTCATCTAAGGTTTCAGTTCCTTTAGAAAATCTAAGATTTAAAGTTTTCTCTTTCTCAATTTCCTTTCTTATACTTACTATTTCACATTCTAATTTCTCATTGTGCTTCTCCTTTTCTATAAGTTGATTCTTTAGGGTATCTATGGAAATTTTGTTTTCTTCCAAACATATTTTGAGCTAATTAATTTCTTCAAGAAAATCATTTTCTTCTAGTGCATCAATAAAGGTATCTTTAGCCTCACTAGAGACTTTTTCAAAAGCCATGAGTAGTCTAACATCTTGATCATATTCTCCTTATTCACTATTTGACAGCCCATCACTATCTTCATGAGTATAATAACTTTTTATATTGATAAAAATATTCTTATTTCCTTTTTCCACTTCCTTTCCTTTTTCATGTTTTTCTTTATGGGGACACTTAGCAGCATAATGACCAACTCTTCGGCAAGAAAAACATTTAAAAGGAAGCTTACCTCTGAACCTTCCAATGCCAAGTTGTAGATTCTTTACAAAATTTATCTCATCTTCTTCTGAAACATACCCTGATCCTTCTTGTTCTTGTACCTCTTTTCCTTTTGCAGCAGCTCTAAAGACAACTTCTTTTACTTCATATGGAACTCCTTTTCTCATTTCACAAGCAGCCAAAATACCATGAAGTTGAACAATAGTAAGAGTTTGTAGATCCTGCTTCTCTTCAATAGCAGACACTTTTGACTCGAATTTGGGAGTTAGAGATCTTAAAACCTTTTCGACCAGAGTAGTGTCAGTTATGGTTTCACTCAAATTTCTCATACGATTTACAATATCATCTAGACATAAAAAGAAACTGGCAATGCTTTCCTCATTATGGATCCTGAGATTTTCATATTGAATTCTGAGAGTTTGGAGTTTAGCACTTTTTACCTTGGTATCACCTTCATAGCTTAGAATGATTTTGTCCCATATCTCCTTTTTTGTATTCAACTGCATGACTTTGACAAATTCTGATTCAGTCAGAATTCCCAATAATGCATTGACCGCCTTTGCATTGGTTTCATATTTCTTTCTTTCTATTGCATCTGTTGGAATTGATGTTGGATATTGATAACCTCCTTCAACTATGGCCCATACATCTACTCCAAGAGACTGAGGATAGGATCTTGTCCTTGTCTTCCAGAATATTAAAATTGTTTCCATTGAAGAGAGGAGGCCTGATAGATGTTGTCCCATCTTGATTTCTCATCTTAGCTGATCTTCCTTATAGCAATTAAGCTTCTTTAGAAGGGCTTGCTCTGATACCAATTGTTGGGAAAAATACTGAGAGGGGGGGGGGGGGGGGTGAATCAGTATTTAGAGCTTACTAAAATATTTTTTATTTTTCTTTACTGAATTCCATACACAACTTTTATGAACCCAAATTGCGTATACATGCGCATATACCAAAAGAAACTAGCATATACTGATATAATTTAATTTTTTAGAAACACTTTTCAGAAACAATATTTAACTAAGTTTATCAATCATGCATGTGTTAGATAATCAGCAAATATGTGCAGTAATAGTAGAATAAAACATCACATAAGAGCAACAAACACGAACAGTATGGAAAACTATTTACAATTTTGTACTGATGCAAACTCATATCAGTATGTAGGAATCTACCTACAAAAGGCTATAACCTTCTCTCATTTTCCAGCTGCTACTAGACATTAAGCAGTAAAAATAAGGATTTTCTCCATGCATCCAATAGACAAGACAAGAACAATATTTTTTAAAGAATTTTTATATTAAGGGAACCTGAGAGGAAAAAAAGAAAGGTGTTTCCAATTCTCCTCAATGGGATGGGTTCTTGAAAGTCCTCAGTGCTTAAGATCTAGCATTTCTCTCTCTTGTTGGTGTAGAAAACCTAGACAAACATAGAACTCAAAGGGATCTCACAAAGAAAATAATGGAGAATGTGACAATGATAATGGCTCAAAGTCAGACCAAGGGCATAGATCCAGAGTGATCTAATGGGCAACAAAAGGTGACAAATGAATGGGAAAACCCTTCTATTTATAGCAAAATATTAGGTCATTCTAGATCTTGGTGCATGATTGAAATAATTAACCAAATCTAGATCCACCTTTTATGGAATATTTTATTATATTTGTTGGAGGGAAAAGGCATTTGACTTGGGTCAAATCCCTTTATTTTTAAATAATAAATAAATAAATGATTTTTTATTATT
The DNA here is from genome assembly GCA_034641835.2 of Pinus albicaulis. NCBI lineage: Eukaryota > Viridiplantae > Streptophyta > Pinopsida > Pinales > Pinaceae > Pinus > Pinus albicaulis. Next base: position 437,605,838 of record CM076573.1, read on the forward strand.
TTAAGGGAGTGGTTGAATGATAATTAAATAAATAATTATTTATTTAATTATTTATAAATGATTTAGTCATATTTAACAAGGAATATTATTTAAATAAGATTTAAATAATTATTCCTAGAAAATAATAAGATAAATAAGGATTTATGTAATTAATTTCCTTGTTTTGGGTTAAATATGACCAGGAATAATAATTAAATTATTGTTTAATTAATTATTCCATGAGGAAAATCAAACAAATATAGATTTGTTTAATATTTCCCTTTGGGGTTTCCTGTTTAGATCATAAACAACCTAATAAATGCGGTTTATTAAGTTATTTCACATAGTGAAAACAATTTTACATAGGGTAAAATTGGTCTTACATGGTGTACTTGGGTCCATCTAATGATAATAGGTTAGATGACCAAAAAATGGTGTAACATATTTCCTCCCAGCGTGTGAGTGTTAGGAGCAAATCGTATGACCGAAGTACGTTTTAAGAACTCAATCACCAGACATCAAAAGGGAAGTGAGAGAGAGAAATGTAAGGTAGCCTATTGTGCTGGAGAACTAGACCCTGAGGAGACGAGACTTATAGGTGCAACAAGTCTCTTTTTATGAGAGGGTACCTGTGCTAAAGGCGGCGGGGGAGGCATACCTATGTCCGCTGAGACAAAGTACAAAAGAATAGTGTGTCCAGTAAACAAGGAACCGAAATGTAAAGTACATGCTAGCATAAACATGAGCCAGATAAAAGATATAATGATGAATCCCACATAAATGCTATGCCTGGGATAACAGCCAGGACTTATACAAAAATGTCTGAGTACATAAGATACAAATACAACCCAAATGCCCCCTATCAATGGGGAAGGGCTTGCAAAATCTGACAGATACATGCAAATCAAAGAGGCGCTACAAGCGGCTAAGGCCGACATCATCAAATATGTGGAGCTGCACCGAAGGCTGAAGTGAAGAAGTCATCCGGGTATGTGGGGGGCTACCTGTAGGGCCACCCCATCATGAGGGTTGGGACATCTCTCACACACCCGGGAATCACTGATATTAGCTGCTACATCACTGAACCATCAAGTATATGGATCTCAATCATGCTGAAAGGAGCTGGAGCTGAGAAACAATCAAGTCAAAGGGAAATAAGGAGTCCCTTTGCCTGATCCGAGGCATCGAACAAGAGTGGAAGTTGGAACCAAGGTACACCGCCCTCTAGACCCGTCTTCTGTAAAGAATGAGATGATGTCGACAGAAAGAGATCCTCCATAGGTGAGGCAATAAGGAATCCTCAACTAAGGCATGAGAGAAAATAGTAGAGCGACTGACAGACTTACACCATTGATGAAGATGAAATGGGGGGTACTGAGTAGCGAATGGACGACTTCCCTTATTAAAGAATAAAGGGCATGGATGACCTTGCAGTGACTGACACAATATAATGAGGGATAGGGGACAGTGGGACTGAAGGCCATAACGTGCGACACGAGAGAGGGACCAAGCAATGAAGGATGGAAGACTATAGCGGGATACCAAGGGACTCAGGATAGACTCCATGAATGCGGTGATGATTCAACTCGGATGCTCTAAACAAGGGTGACTTGATGGTGTTGCCACACAATAATGGTCCAATGGGGGACCATAAAAACATGAGTACAAGATGGTATCTCATGATGAAAATCAACACGAACAAGGACAAGTATGGAGGCAAGGTGGTGCCCCAAGTACAAGTGTTGTAAGTGAGGAAATTCGATTTGGAGGAGAGATGAAGAGACCCTTCTTGGAAAAAATGTGTCCTAGTGAAGTATCAAGTAACTAAAAGGTCACAGGTACCCAGAGCTCATCAATAGGCCAGGTAGCACTTTTTGGGGTCTGTTCTGTGACCTGGGTAGCAGGTATTGGGAAGAAAACTGCGACCTGTCCCAGGAAATGACTTGAGAAGTGCGACCTGCCAGAGAAAGGTGGTTTTAGTGTTGTTTTTGGTTGAGATCTAGGATTTGTATGGTTGAGGGGCATAGGTGCCCCCAATCATGTTGTTTTCATGCCAAAATGCATTTAGAAAAAGGGGATCTAAACACATTTTAATGATATGGTGCGCCATTTGTTTTTGTTATGGTTATGCAGTTTGAGAAAGGAAATGGAGGATTACCAATCTCTTTTAGTACTGCATATATGAATCAAATGGACTTTAAGTTTCCAGGTTGGCATACCTGGTGTCACTGTCCCAAAAAGAGGATTTGGAGATAATGAACTAATGTTCTCCTAGAAAACCTATAGGTTGGTCAACAGCAATGTCAAAGAGACTGGGTTGCTGATGTAAGATGAAGGAACGATAAGGGGTATCATCCCTAGAGTGATTTGAAGTGATATGGGACTCTAGAGGTTCTTCTAAATGTGGAAGAATAATGGTACTAGAGTTGACACGACCAGATACACTAGGAGATTTGTGCAGAATTGCTTCTCTTGGTCTCTCAAATATGGGTGCCCCCTTACCCAAACTTTGGGTATCAATGTAATGGCCACAAGGTGTATGTGATTTAAATGCATGTGTTCGATGTAAGGGGGAATAAATAAAGTCATGAGAGGTGAGTCCTTCCATAATTTCGTCATCATGATAGAAGATGGGGTGACTGGTGGAAGAAATACCACCTGATGCGGCGAAGCTACCTGACTCATCATCATGAGAAGAGAGGGTCACATGCGTATCATCACAAGGGGTGACAGAAGAGTAAGTATATAAAGGATCTACCAATTTTGAGCCCAGGGTGATCACTGAAATGAGTTCAAGAGAAACATCGGGGGAAGTTTCCAAGGGGACTTCCACCGAGGGTCTCATGGATGATGATAGGTAGCAAATGGTGGTAGCAGGCTCCGTCATCTCGACATCATGAGGGAGAATGTCAATGGGAGAGGGTAAATCCTCAAGCTGACCTGAAGCATACTGCGCAAGTATGGGAGAGGCAGATTGATTTTGTTCAATATCGTACTCTCGAACTACCTCTAAAGTGGCACGGTAATGCGTCAGGTGGGGAAAATAGTGGGAATAATGGCCATGGACACCACACAGAGCACAGGGTTTGTTGGTACGAATAGTCTTTGGGTTCTTGGTTGCAGTCGAGGAAGAAACAGAGGTTTCAGGGACCGTAGACTTAGGGAACGCGACTTTAACCATGGGTTTAATACGGGGCAACTTGGGACAAGTATGGGTGGCATGACCGATGACATCACACAAGGCGCAGGGCTTGGTGGGCGGAGGAGGAGCAGGGTCAGTTGGGGTGGCCTTCTCTTTGGATGCCCCCATGCGAGCTTTACATTTCTTTATTGGAGCTGTCACAACAGGAGAAGGGTCTTGTTGAGATGCTGGTGGCACTGTAGCAACGGAAGAAGCTAGGGGAACCGATTGAACTAGTGTCAAAGCAAGGTAAGGTTTTGGGTGACCAAGTAGGCTAGCGACTGGAGGATCAAGGTACCAGACAGGTATACCTAAGGTCAAATTGGGGAGGGAGAGGGTGGCCATGATGGGAATCGAATAAAATATGGGAGGGGGAGAAAGGAAAGGTATCTGACCAGCAGAGTAATGGCCAGGAGGGATGGCTCCAAGATGGTTGAGACCTGGTGGAACCGACCTAGGAGGATAGAGGGGCTCATGGGTACTAGCTGTAGGAGAAGGGCCAGAAGGAAGAGGTCCGGCTGGCTGAGGCGAAGGGCTAGGAGCAGGTTGCGGTGAGTGAGGTTGAGGTTGAGGTTGCTGACTAACCAAAGTGGGCCGCTTAGGGTCAGCTCGAGATGATTGCATCATGCAAACATTCGCTAAGCTGGGATTAGAGGCAGGAGGAGGAGGAAGACCAGGGAAGATTCCAAGCAAGGAGGAGTCTTTGTAGACACCGGGAGAGACACTGGTCAAAGAATTGATGGTTTGCTTATTGGCTATAGAAGAGATGGTTGACTTAGGGGAGGTCTGAGATTTTGGCTCATGATATGTCAACTAGTCAATGGTGACTATCTTTCCATTATGAGGGAAAAACATCTTGCGGTGGAATGCAGATGGGACATCAGACATGGCATAGGTGTAGCTACGCCCTAAAAGAATGTTATAATCGAGAGGGGCATCGATGACTTCAACGTCAACGCAAACAGTTTTGCCTGCAAGAGTAATAGGAAAATTACGGAAGAGACCAATGGGTTGGGAGGCGTGGCCATCCCACTCACGAAGGGTGATTGTGGAAAGGGCCAACTCAGGAGATCCAAGTTGTTTCCAAACCGAAGCAAACATCACACAGGTAGATGCCCTGTCATCAATAATACACCGAGACATGTTAGCATTCCAGATTTTGACTGGGATTTGGAAAGCTACAGAAGTAGGAAGGGGAGGATGTTACGATTGATGGGCATCAAAAACAATCAATTGGTGATCAACAGGATCTACAGTGCCCATGGCGGATAGTAGAGCCTTCTTTTGAGAAGGACATGATTGGAGGAGTTCCGGTGTTGAAATGGCAGTAGGAGATTATGCCAAATCATCTACTATGCTATACAAATGAGCAGCTCGACCAGAAGCAACATTTTGGCGTAATGGTCCCTTAGGAATCTTGGTATGAACCTCAACTTTGGGCTGAGGGATATGCAAGGGACCATTGGATGTCGAAAGAGGCTCGGTAGAACCTGAAGAAGATGACTCGGGGACAGATGGAGTGGGAGGCTTGGGGTACTGACGAGATCCAGTTTGAAGGTTAAGGTCGACGGGTAAAGGTGTATCAGAGTTCATCATGAGGAGCTGGTAATCAGAGGAACCAAAAGGGGAAGGTTGAGTGGCTACCAGCCCATGAGGTGGTTGGGTAGCCATGAATCCTTGCTGAGGGAAAGGATTGGTAAACATCACCGGTTGAGTAATGGCCACATTGGGGGGAGCAGTAGGGAGGCATCCTGTCCTTGAAATGTGGCTTGAGACTCCCACATCTGCCACATCTGTGGTAAAAGGGGACAATCGTGAGTGTAATGACCGGAAACACTGCAACACGAACAAGGCTTATTTGTACAAATAGGCCTGTCCAGCTTGGGCTGAGTGCCCTGTTGCTGGTTAGAAATTTTAGAGGCAATACCTTGAGGATTAGGTCCATGAGTACCAGGGGAAGATTGGTTTGGATTTATTTTCCTCTTTCTTTGAGAAGAAGGAGGATTAGACGCGCTCGGTTGTGCAAATACTTGCCCCAGAGGGGGTGGTAGTTGTTGTTGTTGGGGTTGAGAAGGCAAGGGAGGCGGAGGTGCAAATGCTGGAGGAGCTGGGCCACCAAGCTATGGATAAGGATAATGGTTAGGTTGGGTAACATTGAGGTAAGCAGGAGGTTGGGCAAAAGGATGAGGCATGCCATATCCTGGATACATGCTACCTGGAGGGGAAAAATTGCTGGAGGTGCTGGCCCCTCCCAGAGGGAGACCATAGCCCATAAGAGGTGGAGCGTATGGATGAGAAAGAGCTCCATTACTGCTAGAATTAGGCCCTGGACCAGACATAGTGAAGGTGAGAGGGGGAGAACTAGAAGTAAAAGGAGAACCCAATGAATCAGAAAAAGAGTCGGGGTGCGGACTTCGAGGAGGACTAAATCGATGAAGGCAGGAAGGAGCAAGTTGACCAACCAGAAACTGAGGGGGAAGGCCAAGAATTCTTCGGGATATACGCCTTGGGGACGCAAAGTTGACGACACAAAGGGAAGAAGAATGACCAACAAAGGCAAGGAGGTGCAAAATCAAGTGATTACAATGTCGAAACAAGGGCAGAAAGGTGCAGGGTCAATTGATTTTAAAGTCTTTGCCTGGCGGTGTTAACTAGGCTCTTCTTCACTTAGGGTCAGTGTGTGGCATGTGTTAATTTTAATTTTTAAACCCAGATGTTTTGAGAGTAAAAGAAAAAGTGTGCTGCGTAACTCAAAATAAATCTGTAGAGAATGGTATATAATGCTGAAATAATAGAAAATTAACAGCTAACAATGCATCGATCTAACCCAAGAAGGCGTGTCTCTCAAAAATAGTCTAAAAGAGGGAAAAAATCTAGTAAAAACACACTAAAATGGGGCCAATAGATCTAAGGTCGGGAGGGACAGGGATCTAAAGGAGAAATCTTCTGGAAAGAGGTGCAGAAAACAGCAAAGAGGCAGAGGCAAGGTTGCTACAAAAAGGAGGAAATCAGCTAAAGGTAGAAGGGACAAGGAGGTGACCCTAGAGGCAAACCCAAACAAAACTATATGAGGTGATTTGAAAGGGAGAAGAGCTGATCTAAAAGGGATTTGAAAGTGAGGTATCAGATCTGAAAAGAAAAAGGCTGAAACTCTGAAAATTCAGACGGCTAAAACAGCTAAAAATCTTCCACAAAAAGTGGAGGGTACTAAAGCCCTAAGGGGCTATATTCCCACTTATTTGAGTAAAAAACATTAGAAACAGGTCTGAACGGGTTGCGACAAAGGCTGGAAAACCCTGACAGAAGCTTCAGACAAACCCATAAAATTTATTGAAAATTTGCAGAAAAAAGTGCAGGTCGCAAGTTTTGACCTGCTTTCTATCCAGGTCATAGATTCTAGGCTGAAAAGTGCGTCCTAGAGTACAGGTCACAGGTTCTGAGCCGAAAATTGCAACCTGCAGCTCTGAGTGTCTCGACGGTAGATTTCAGAAAAAATTGCCATCTCAGTTGCGGCTGATGTATGTTACCTGCGCAATAGGGCCAGAAACACATGGAAGTTAGAAATTTTAATGTTTGAGGGTTTTAAAGGTAAAAAATGACATAAAATAGAAAAAACAAAAATTTGAAAAGAACCCCTAGGGTCTGAAGTAGCTGGATATGCAGGAATAGAAAAAACGACAGCGGTCGTAATTGAAAACCCATGTGGAGTCGCCAATTGTTAGTATGAATATTTTGTCGAAGCGTATGAAAAAATACCACTTTAGCTATGCATAAAAAATAGCCCTAACATCAAATATAGCTGCCAATATCTTCAGATCTGCAGTTAGTTGATCAAGACAAATGCTGCAAACATCCAGATCTATGAATAAAAAGACATTAAGCAGAAAAAATAAGGTTTTGCTCCATGCATCCAATAGACAAGGCAAGAACAATATTTTTGACAGAATTTTTATATTAAGGGCACCGGAGAGGAAAACAAGAAAGGTATTTCCAATTCTCATCAATGGGATGGGTTCTTGAAAGTCCTCAATGCTTCAGATCTAGCATTTCTCTCTCTTGTTGGTGTAGAAAACCCAGACAAACATAGAACTCAAAGGGAGCTCACAAAGCAAATAATGGAGAATGTGACAATGATAATGGCTCAAAGTCAGACCAAGAGCATAGATCCAGAGTGATCTAATAGGCAACAAAAGGTGAAGAATGGTAGGAAAAACCCTCCTATTTATAACAAAATATTGGGTCATTCTAGATCTTGGTGCATGATTAAAAAAATGTTAACCAAATCTAGATCCACCTTTTATGGAATATTTTATTATATTTGTTGGAGGGAAAAGGTATTTGACTTGGGTCAAATCCCTTTATTTGTAAATAATAAATAAATAAATGATTTATTTATTATTTTAAGGAAGTGATTGAATGATAATTAAATAAATAATGATTTATTTAATTATTTATAAATGATTTAGTCATATTTAACAAGGAATATTATTTAAATAAGATTTAAATAATTATTCCTAAAAAATAATAAGATAAATAAGGATTTATCTAATTAATTTCCTTGTTTTGGGTTAAATATGACCAGGAATAATAATTAAATTATTGTTTAATTAATTATTCCATGAGGAAAATCAAACAAATATAGATTTTTTTAATATTTCCCTTTGGGGTTTCCTGTTTAGACCATAAACAACCTAATAAATGTGGTTTACTAAGTTATTTCACATAGTGAAAGCAATTTTACATAGGGTAAAATTGGTCTTACATGGTGTACTTGGGTCCATCTAATGATAATAGGTTAGATGACCAAAAAATGGTGTAACAAAAACCACACAACTGTCGATGGTATTATTTGGAAGGAATCAAATAGACGACACAATGCTAAAAATTGTGGGCTAATACCATGGTAATGATCCTTCGTATCATAATTTTAGAGCGCAAAAGGCATACACAACTTGGATCGTTCTTATCCATGTGTATACGTGAATTTTCTTCATAAAAACTGCGTATATACTAATTTTGAATGTATATGCAGGTTGCCTTCATAAAAGTAGCGTATACATTACCTACGTATGCGGTTTGCCTTCATCAAACCTGCGTATACATTGAGAAGTATTTCCTGTTTCATTTTTCTGGCTCTTTCTGGAATTCCTTCCTCTGTCACATCTTAACTGACCTATACAAATATCATTTTTACATATTTAACCAATAGGTTTCTATCAAAAGGCAACTCATCAAGTAGGTTTCCATCAAGGACAACATATTTCATCATATTTCCAACGCCCTATTTTCACACGCATTGGACAACATACAATCAAAGCACATAGATATTAACCCTGAAAAATAGTCAAAGATAGTCAGAACAATTTGAGGAAACTCAGCAAATAAAAAACAAGAGGATCTGATTAGGATCTAAGGCAAAGTGAACACAAAAGCGAGTGTGCTCTCATTGAAAGCACCAGTTCTATTGCAATGGAAATCACAAGGAGATCTTGCTCCTTGATCTAGGGTCCAATTAGATCACTAGATAGAGACAAGACTAAAAAGATATGACAGATCCTGTTAGCATAGTTTCTTGCTAATTCATGAGCCGATTCCATATTTTTTTAGGATTAAAGTTCAAAACTCCTTTGTTATGCTTTAGGCTGCTTTATTACATTTCTATTATTTATCATTTTTTCACTTTAAAAGCATTAATGGGACATAATTCATCACAAATAAAAAATTCTTGGTGCATTCACTTAATCCTACCTTCTTAAATCCTCGATTGCGATAATAGTGGGACCTCCTACCACCACATCATATTGCACTATCGTATCGCTTTGTGGACCCACCTTACCTTACTTCGCAATTTCCATTTCACAATTCCTTTGTTAGCATCTAATGCCACTTCCAAAAAACCCCCGATTGTGATGACACTAGGAACCATTTCCCTGCCACATCACTTCACTTATCGTATATCATAAATCTTATTGCTAACCATCCATGTTGCCCCCTCCAATTGCAAAATGCGATAATATCTTATCCCCGATTTGTGATAACTCCTCCGTCTTGCGATTGCAATATATAGCATTACAATTCCGCCACATTGTTACCACTTTATGATGCCCGCTCCTAAAAACCCCAATGCGATTGGTAGGACCCACCTTACCGCCATGTGAATTATCATGCAATCGAAAATTTCAAATCATTTTGTTGTTTCCTTATGTCCTCTACTCCTAAACTACCAATGCGTGATGGTTTAATGTAGTGACTGATTATATGGTTATGCATATACATGCTGCCAACCGAAGATTATTAGGATTTATTAAATTTTTGAAGTACAGCAAACACCTGGAGAAAATCAAAGATTATTAGTGAAGATTTTGATAGGAATAACACTCAGTAAAGAGGATGATTAGCTTCTAGATCATCAACCCTGGACACATCATCAACTAGGCTAACACATTTCCAAAATTCAAGGAGCAAACCCTTAATGTCAGTTAGTTGTTATTTGGTTCAGTCATGATCATTGCCGCCTCAAGCACATGATCTTTTCGATATATATAAGCAAGAAGGGGGCTACATGGTTATTAAATGCCCAAGACACAAGGAGAAAATTCAGCAGAAAAAGGGGCAGCATGACAACACACTCAACATTCAAGCCCATAATTCTTCTCTTCTTCTTTCTCCATCTGTCCTTTCTGTTAGATTTCGAGGGGATAAGGATGTAATGTATTTTGACACACATGTTTTGTTATAATTAATGTTTCCTTATTGTTAGAATAGATGGATTTTGTTCCTCTCTTGCTATATATAGCACTTGTAAATACTATAACATGAGGGGATGTTAGTCTACTTAAAGACTGAAAATAATAGAAAGAACCTTTTTGCTTCATGTTGGAGGATTTTTTTATTCAAGGAACATCTATTGTGTGGTGTGTATCTTTTCTTTGTTAACTTATTCTAAAATATGAATTGCAGTAACTAGTTAAGTGTGAGTGAGAAGTTGTTAAAGGATTTAACAGTAAAGTATCTACTTTCAATTTTCTGCAAGGTATATGTGTGTAATAGAACATGTCAATGAAGGTTTCATAAAGTATTTGTGGAATACTTTATGCATGCAATCTATTTTCTAGTTATGTTTGTTTAACATAAACAGAGTTTGTGTTAAAGATCATCATCATAGTTGGGTGACTCATTTAGGATAGGAATATTTCCTAAAATAGGTACCATCTATTCACCTTTCTTCCATTTTTGTACTCTGCTCCCTATACTACCTTTTACCCACACAATTTATACTTGCCACAACTTGCCAAATGCATGAATGTCTTAAACAATATAAAATCATTTAAAAATCTTTGAGAAAACCATCCCACAACTCAAACAACCCCATTAAAATTTGAAATGAACTATGATATGTAAGGCTTACTACTTAACAAGTCAAGGAGTGACTTCTTACGCTAACAGATCCCATTCCCATATTATCATCAAGCAGCATGCAATCGAATTTATGCTATGAGGAAGAGAAACATACCTTGCGCCCTCACAGGTTGGTGACAGATATTGAGTTCATAGCAGAATCATCACACTCCACTCAAGTGATATACTTCATCTCCTCATTATCTCAACACCTGCACACAATGAAAAACGCTCATAGACGACAAGAGATATTCCTCATAAGATTGTCAGATAAACAAAAATATAAGCCAATCACAGGATCTGTTGAAACATAATTATGTAAGGGAGAGGACATAGATCTTCATTAATCATATAAAAATTACACAATGCTTTTATACCTTCGCTTCCAGCATCTCCTCTCCATGATTCGGCAGAGTTTCCCCACTAGATCCAAGGATTGAGCATAAAGAGCACTCAAATAAGACTAAGACATCACAAGCTCTCTATATGGCATCAAAGTGGAAGCATAAGATCAAGTTCTCAGCTCATAAAAAATATGGCATGGATCTCCAAAAACTCACATGGCCCTCCAAAACTAGCTCTACCAAAATGGTAGAGCTATCTCCCTATAGTTTGGATACCCTCCCCACACCCTCTCCTCTTGGTGAGATTATATAGGATCATTCAAGACTTTGGGACAATGTATCTAGACACTTAGGGGCTTGAGAAGTTAGGAAACTTATACAATAATGAACCCCTAGCCAACTCATACACAAGTGGGTCAAGTTGATCTCCTTGCGAACATGAAACTCTAGAAACATTTTTCACAATTATGAGATTTTTCTCAATTATCTAAATTATTAAATAATTATTATCTCATAATTATAATACTTTGGCAAAATAATTATGAGAAATCACTCAATTCTGTAATTTCACCCTTTTATCATGGGATAAATCTCACATAAATAAAAGAAAGGGTGAAAAGGGGATGCATTTTAGCCAAACAACTAAGGTAAGTTGAAATTTGGTTTCTATCACTATAATGGAGTGGAAAGTAGGGTTATTACACTTGTAATGTTCATATCCTACGTGCTACAGGTTTGGGACATATAGTTTTATCTCACCTAAGTAGCAGTGGGTGTTTTGTTCCAATTGATGTGAATATGGTGGTGAAGCAGCTCATCATCCATGGCTTCTGATATTTTGGGTTTGAGTTTGAACGTGATTTAGAATTCTTGAGGTATGATGTATGTTTTATTGGAAATGATAAATGCTCTGGTTTTTACAATCAATGAGTGGTGCAAGTTGCGAATACAACTTCGAATGAAGAGCTTTTTTGTCTAGGACTAGAATTGAATGTCGACCTCTAGCGTATCGTTGGAAAAAATGATGCGATTGATTTCATATTATTGGTTCCATCAGAGAATAATTCAATCACTTAAGCAGTCTAAGGCTCCAATAAGGTTACAGGAAGATTCAAGGAAAGGCTTTCATCTAAACTCACATTGTCGCTGCGGAAAGTGACTATTTTAGTCACCATTTTCAAAAGTGGCATCCGACAAATGGAGTTGCATTTTGGAAACCTGAAAGAGGTTTTTCTCAAGAACATACCAAAGAAAAAAAACCTCCTTCAATTTATGCACATATGTCAAATATTGGGAGATTCAAATACATCTTTAAAGCCTATTGTTCAGATTGTGTAATTTATTGTTTTAGTCATAATTTTGGGGAACATATTATGAGGATTTGGGGCAGAATTTTATGAAACAAAGAGAGGTTTTTCTCAAAAACACGTTCATATACAAAAAAATATCTTTGTTTTTACATAGGTGGTATATTTTGGGAATTAAAGGTGTCACTCGGAGACCCATTTTCACAATTCCTTGCTGATAGAATTTTGAAATTTTTGAAATTTGATTTGTAAATGTGAGGATTTTTGGAATTTTGATGCTTGTTGGAAGTCATAAGGTATAGGTGATGGATTTTTGGAAATTTATTTGTCTTGGAGTGGGAAAAGATATTCAAACCTAGAAATTTCAAATTTTGTTGCGCAAGTGGTGACTAGGCGTTTCTAAGGTTTGCACATGTGGAAGAAAGCATTTAGCGAGTCCTAATCCAACACAACAACAAATTTGTCATTATACCCATAAGCTTGGTTTCATCTAGTATGATATTTGACTATGTTGAGTTGGAAGTATACTACGCAAATCCCCACTCAGTTGTTGTGTACTTTGGTTATTTGTAGATTTTCTATAATTATGTTAGTGATCAAGATAAGATATCAGTGATAAAGACAGGGATGAATAGGTAGATAAGGTTGGTATTCTCAAAGTGATGTTGTTGAGTTTTTATCCTAGCTTTAAGACTTGATGTTTCTAATTTGAGTTTGTTTCGATCCTCTTAGTGGATAAAATATGCATTGTATCTAGTTTTGATTTTCCATTACACTTAAATGTATTTAAAAAAAACAAGGCATGGAAAAAGGGTTCAGATTTGGGAGAAGGCTTGTGTGTGTGTTTTATTTTTCGGAAATAAAATTATCAATGCAGATAATTTTCCACTTGACAAGAGATTCTTGTGGTATAAACTTCAATTTTCTTTGCCTCTTCTTATGGACATGTTGGTCACTATGTATTTGTTAAATTTTCACTTTTAAATAAGCTCTAAATAGTTTTTGGAATTCATCTATGTTGATGCTCTAAAAGATTGTTTTCCTTTCTAAACTATCATGGAATTCACCCATAGTTAAGTTCTCCATTACGGTATTCATATTGATATTTGGTCAAGAAATATATGTTTCATAATTCATTTAATTCTTTGTTACATGAGATTAGATATCTTTGTGTCACTACCCCTCTGGCCAGATATCGTTTATGGCTTCCCCTCCTAGAGTATTTTTGGCACCTATTATGGCCACCTTATCTCTTCCTAAAATGACCCTGGGGATCCCAGTATGGTACATTGATCCCCCGGCCACTACCCTGCCTGGTCAACCCACACCTTATCTTTCTTTGAACTCGGTTCAATCGGTCCCCGTGACCCCTCCCTTTGATTTCGTGCCTCAGCCACCTCAACAAGAACCTACTCCTGTTGTGAAATATTTGGGTGAGGGGGGAAAAGCTCGTAAGAAGGCACCTAAGGACAAGGCTGCCTAAAAAACCACCGCTCCTTCTCAACCTCCAAAGCGTACCACCTAGTGTGCTTTTTGTGATGTTGTAGGTCATGCCACCCATACCTATCCTAAATTGCCTCGTCTCAAGCCCTTGGTCAATGAAAAATTTCTGGAGTCTGATATCCTAGAGGTCTATGTCACTATACCCAATTCTGTCCCGAAACTCAAGTATTTGCGCACAAATAATCCTTGTGATTTGTGTGATTTCCATGGCCATTATACCCACCTTTGTCCCTCCCTCGATGAATACCATACCTCTTTAGAAGCGGTCCACCAATTCGAGTCCAAGCACAATGAGTCCACCTCTCCCTTGTTTGTGCCTTTTACTTCGGGAGAACCAGAGGACACACCTGCTCCCATTGACATTCCCACTCCCGATGTCGAGATGACGGAGCCTACGGCCACCATTTTCTACATATCATCATATATGAGACACACAATGGAAGAACCCTTCGAGACTTCCCCTTCTGTTTCGCCTGACCTCCCTTCAATGATCACCCTGGGCTCAACATCGGTGGATCCTTCATATACTTATTTTTTGGTCACCCTTTGTGACGATGCACATGTGAACCTCTCTTCTCATGATGATGATTCAGGTAGCTTTGCCGTGTTAGGTGGTATTTCTTCCACCAGTCACCCCATCTTCTATTGCGATGACAAATTTATGGAAGCAATCACCACCCTTGACTTTATCTATCCCCCCTTACATCGAAACCATAAATTCGAACCACATACACCTTGTGGTCATTACATTGGCACACAATGTTTTGGTAAGGGGGCACCCATATTTGAGATTCCATGAGAAGAAATTCTCCACAACCCTTATAGTGCATCTAGACGTGTTGAATCTAGTACCATCATTCTTCCTCATTTAGCAGAACCTCTAGAGTCCCATATGACTTCAGATCATTCTCGGGATGATACCCCCATCATTTCTTCCTCTTACATCAAAAACCTAGTCCCCTAGACATTGTTGTTGACCAACCTGTGCGTTTTATAGGAGAGCACCAATTCATTATATCCAATTCCACTCTTTGGGATAGTGACACCATGTATGCCAACCCAAAAACTTAGTCCATTTGATTCATATATGAAGTACCAAAAGAGATTGGTAATCCTCCATTCCCTTTCAGGAACTGCATAACCATAACAAAAACAAATGGTGCACCACATCATAAATGTTATAGGTCAATTTGGGCACCATTCCCAATGACTTGGTTAAACTGGACATCATCCCCATAACCAATGAATAGGGTCTATCATCCCCTATCATTTCAGTTGCTACATGCCCTAAGACAAAGAACAAGAAAAAATCATCCATGACTTCCATTGCGAGGTTTCCAAGATTTGAAGTACATGTTATATCACCTATGATCTCACCAACGCAGTCTCTCAAGGGACTAACTTCTTTGCATATGCAGCTACCTCCATTCAAATGTGCTCTGCAAAGCACTTCCCGACACTCAAGGGTGTGTTGGTCAATTGGGAGTGAAATTCTCATTGTTCTGGAATCTCCACATGGCCAGTGCCTTCTAGAAGACTGCATATGTGTCAAAATTTGAATCCATATGTTCATTCAACACCTCTGAGCTTGGGAACATGTATTTCCAATTATTAGAAAGTCATTGATTGTGAAACTACCTTCAACTCATCTATATATTGAACACAGATCCTAGTGCTTGAAAAGGAATAAATTTAGTAGAGAAATGTTGTTGGAATCTCTATTGAGGGTTTCATTTGAGTGATATGCTGCTGGAGAGATGTTCATTGTGATGAAGCTGGGATGATGCTGGAGTTGGTGACATCAAATCAATCGCTGGTTGTAACCTCCCCTTCTATCCATTAATAAAGATTGCTTCTTAATTTCCCACATATGTATCTATATAAGCTTTTGTCTTTCATATTATGAATTCTTATCTAATATATATGTGTCATGTTTCATTGATTTAACTGAATAACTTCAGTAGCCATCTGTATATTGCAATATCTTTGTTGTTTCATGTTCATTCTTGTAGGAAATATTTTTGCGATCTACCTTGGATTTGAAGCTACATCAAGAGTGACAAAAGGAGAATTGGAAGCGCTTGGACTCCAAGTAAGTTTCTTAATCTATTCTGTGTGTCTATTTAATTTCAGGAAAATTATCTACAAAGAATTTAACCTGTTGTTCTAAATGTATTACACCTCATTTAGGGAAGAATGTTTTATCCATAATCCATAATTCCACATAACAAATTGGCGACTCCACTGGGGAGTTTACCCTTCATCCTTGGTGTATTTTGCCTCTATTATCCACCCAGTAGCATCTACTCTCAATTATTAGGCTTTTGAAAAAAATAATTGCATTAGAAGTGTGTCTGTAGTTTGAGATTTTTGTTCTCTATTGCGCCCAATGCACTGTTGGTCAAGACACAGTGCTTTGCATAGCATTGTCTCCCACTCAGGGGTGCTTTACAACACATTGTCTCCCCTTAGAGACTGTGTTACCCCCTAAGCCAACCAAATTCCCTTTGAATTTTCATTACCATTTCTTTAAGCCTTTTGTTTGCTGTGTTTTCAATTGTCTATTGCCTCATAGAGACTAGTGAATCTACCTGAATATTCCTCCTTTGGAAAGTAAGTTTGTTCAATGTCCCTTTAAGTGTTTTTCTGTATCATTGAAAAATTAAATTCAAAGTATTTTATTTTTGCATTAGATCCATTTTTTTCGTAAAGGAAATTAGTGTTAAATTCTTCGTTTCCTGTAGGAAAAACTATAGTTCCATTCTTCATTTTTCCTAAAAGAGAAATTATTGTTAAATTCATCATTTCTCAAAGAAGAAAGCATTTGTTTTTGTTGAATTGATGCATATAGTTTCCTTTTTGCATTCACATTAAGGGGACTGAAAAGAAAAACATACATTTGCATATAATGGATTGTGTGTTTTTCATAGGAACAAATTAGGAAAGTTGCATATCAGTTTGTGCTCTTTGTTGTTTGCTCTCAAAACTCATTGCTCTTTACCTTTATTAGCTAACACTTTCATCGAAAAATCTAAAAGTGAAAAGTTTGCTTATCATTTTAGTTTCATTTTAGGAATTTCCATTACATCATCGTGGTGAATCTTAAAAGGCAAATTGATAAACAAGATCAACTTAAAATTTACATCAATTTACCTAACAAAGCATTGGAACAATAACGATAACATTTCTAAGGTCTAGGCTAGAGTCATGTTTCGGCGTCGTAAAACATAGCAGCTTTCTTTACTTGTCTGTGATACATTCCGAGTGTGATACCTCACTCCACATACGTAAGTATATCGTAGCTCGTCCACGTACTTTCGGGTATATCGGGCAGTGTTACAGTACGAAAAGTATAAAGGGGTGCTCTCACTGTGCAGTTTCACATCACATAGCACTAATACGAACTTGGGCCTCCACGTACCTTCGGGTATATTTCGGAGGACAACTTTAGGTTTCTATCCATCCATAGTGAAACAAGTCGGCTTCCTTGTAAATTTTGATACACCAAACACAACATTTGGGAAGTATTCTGCAGTTCACAGTTTCTTGGTAAACCTTCTTCCTAGCATTACCCCTTTAATTTTTTTATTTATTTTTGGTCATAAAATAAATCAATCATCATGGAAGAAGAAAATCCCTTTCCCTTTCATTCGATTAGACATGAATTGAAACCACATTTACCACCAGAAGCCACTTCTATGCGGCGAAGGCGACATCGCTCTACTGAAACTAGTACCATGAGTAGCTCTAGTGAAGCATCATCTTCCCATATTCCTAAGTTGGCACAAGTTGATTCAAAAAATCCTGGTTTGTCTACTATTGTCAAGACAGAGTCCTCACAGCTACTAGTGGTTACAATCCATCCAATCAGTGAGACCATACCTCCCGAACCCGATGTTGTTCAACTAGAAGTTGATCTAGATCCTATCTCTTTCTTGCCATAACATCTGCATCCCAAAGTCGAACGAACGGAAGTTGTTCTTGTATTGGTCATCCCACATTATATTGTAGCCATTGAGTCTCCCATATCACGTAGTCAACCTCTTGAAATATAATTTGGGATTGACATCAAAATCCTTCAACCAGGTTTAATTTCTATTGAAGAAACCCCACAAGATGAGACACCATTAACTCCAATCCATTTTGGGGAGGATCTTTAGTTGTACGAGTCTTTTCCTCAATCACCATCCTCTGCTTTTTTTTATCCTATTACTATTCAAATTCTCGTAGATTCAAAAGGGTATACATTTGGTCAAGTAACCATGCCTAAACCAACATCTTCGGTTGGACCATATGTTCCAATTGCATCAGCACCTACTCTTGCTACACCATCTATATTCACAACTTCACTAGAGTCATATTTTCATGGTGGCCCTTTGGTCCCACTAGCTTATAAATCTTTATCTAGAATTTTCACTAGTGCATCTTCAAACTCATGGACTTCACCAATGTCATCGTCTGTTATTCTAACTGGTAAACCTATAGTGAGTACTGAATGACTTGATTCTTTATATACATCATCAGGGCAATATCTAGCTAGTCCTTTTGGGTCTTTTCCATCCAGTACCATATCAACTAGACTCCCTGCACTTGGAGAACAATATTTTCCATATTATTATCCTCCTGATGCTGGGGGGAAACCTTTGGTCACCCACTTTGACAGTGCTCCATCATCTTTTGATCAACCTAATGTCAGAATGAATGTTTGTCAATGGCAGCCCACTCTCCCTATCCAACCACAAACGGTTGTACACTCGTATCAACCGGTTCAACCTGTTTCACCCAGATCAATTCCACTTGTTAATACATCTTTACCCTTGTTACAGAATCAAAATGTTGTACAAAAACTGTTTCAAGTAGGTCCTTCAACTCAATACCCTCAAGTATTAAGCCCATAGACTCTAAATCCTTAGACTAATTTACAACAACAAATTGTATCTGGAATCATTTATTCACAAGCTGGCTTACCATATTATGGGATGTCATAGCCACAACCAGGTTATACCTATCCTCAACCAAATCCAAGTTATCCTAATTTGGGTTATAACATTGGTGGATAGACCCCTTGGCAGCCTCAGGCGCAAATGCATTAAACTTCATTTCAACAAGTATCATATCCAAGTTTTGGTCAACAGAATTCTCAAGTGTTAGCTTGTCAAAACAACCCCTATCTTGGTTACCAGCAGCAAATTCCTTATGTTGGTGCTCAAAGGCCTGTTTCCCAAGCAATTCCATCATACCATGGCTATGATAAACTTCACCTTAATCGACATTTACCTTTTGTTGCAAATTTAGAGTTACCAAATTTAAATCGGCTTACCAATGATTCAATCAACTATGCTCCTTGGTGGCTTGTGATACCCCATAAATTACCCTAAGATATTCCTAAGTTCAATGGAAACCCTTGGGAAGAATTTTTGACTCATGTTATGACTTATCATTTGTGGTGTTCATCATACTCCCAGAATGATGACGTTGTTCGACTATGTCTTTTCCAGCGTATGCTCACTGGTCCAGCTACAAAATGGTACATTGAGTTACTTAGAGATTCTTTTGATAATTTCATTGCCCTAGATACTGTCTTTTTGACTCACTTCCAGCTACCCATATGATATGAAACTGGAATGGAACCCTTGAATAATTTTAAACAGACTAATGCTACTCACATTTCTGATCATATTCATGAGTGGCATTGTCGTCGCAGAATGGTTAAGACATTTGTTCCTCATAAGCTCCTTGTTGAGTGGTTCATTAATTCCCTGTTACCATATATAACTGAGGATGTGGCTAAGGGTGGCATCATCACTGAAGAGTAGGTCATTTCTCATGTCCAATATTTAGACTTGATTTATACTCAGTCTGGCACACTCTACGAAAAAATTTCCTAACGCGCTGCGATCTAATTTTATTGTTCCTCCTCCATCAAAGGACTCTCATGTTGGAGACGGTATGACTAGTATTTCAAGCGCACATCATACTATTGCATATGATCCTCCACCTTCTTCTAAAATCAATGCCATGTCATTTGACAAAGGAAAAAATTGCAAGCAACCCAGAAGTAAGAAAAAAGGGAAATCTAAGAAAAAGAAAACTTCTAACTTGCGGGAAAGATCATCTGATCAATCATCTGGAAATAGGAAACCTCGTTATCAATGCATAATTTGTAATGAGGAAAATTTTTTTCAGGATTGTCCTCACCACGCTGAAGTCTCAAAAATGGTTAAGACTTCACATGTGTCAGCTGTGTTGACAGATCCGTTTCTGAATCCAAACACAAATTTGGTTGCTACGGATCCAGCTTCTAGTTCCCAAGTGCTTATGCTATCTGTCACAAAACCTTCAAAAGATATTTTTGTCTCAATGCATGATAAATATTACAGTATTCAGGTCACTGATCAACCTACTACCTCCACCACGAATCCGTCTACGGAATCGGTACCACCTACTGCTATTCCTGAATTGACGAATAAGCCACCGAAGGGAGTCGTTAATAAATCAACATATAATCCTCAAGCAAGAGTTGCTAAAAAATATAATATAGTTGAAGATTTGGCTTAGTCCCCTTCAGCTATGTCAACTCTTAAGGTATTACAAAATTTTCCCTGCCAGAAATAGGCCTTATTGTCGGCTATTGGTGGAATTGATCCAACTGATTCTAATCTCGTAGTCTTTAATCATACGGGCTATGTGCCACAATTACCAGTAGAATTGGCATTCTCCATACAAGTAAATGTTCTCAAGAACCTTGTTCATCATACTATGATTGATGAGGGAGAATCTATGTGCATTATGTCTCTAAACTGTTGGAAGTCACTTAGCTCGCTGCACTTATCTCAATCATCAACGATGTTGAAGGCTTTCGATGGACGTACATATAAGCCCTGCGGTATTATCAATAACTTTCATGTTGAAATAGGGGGAAAAATAGTGAATGTTGATGTTGAGGTCGTTGACGGACCCCTTAACAATAATATTCTACTTGGAAGGCCATGGGTATATGCTATGATTGCAATTGTTTCTACATATTTTAGAATGATCGCCTTTCCATATAAAGATACCATCACAGTCATCAATCATCTATCCTTCTTTTCCTCTGCTTCACAGGTAACTGGAAGTGTTCTGTTCGTTCACACACCCCAACTAGCACTTCAGAACATTGGTGTAGGACTCTTAAAGGATTCCACTCTCATGGGAACCTTTGCATCACAGTCATCAATCAACTATCCTTCTTTGCCTCTACTTCGTAGGTAACTGGAAGTGTTCCATTCGTTCACGCACCCCAACTAGCACTTCAGAACATTGGTGTAGGACTAATAAAGGATTCCACTCTCATAGGAACCTTTACATTACCATCGCCTGCGACGTCGATAGAAATTGCAAGTATAGAGACCTGCTACATGATCTCTTCCACTCCATTTAGCTTAATCAAGAGTACGAGTGATTATGAAATTGTTACGTTGGATGAATTTCTACTGCCCAACCCTATTGTGCTGGCATAGCAATCAATCTATCTAGCTTAGGCAGCAAATTTGAAATCAGCGTCACCAATTGTTTGGGTTGATCGTTCCTTATATTTTCGTACTCCATATGATCCTTTTTCCTCAACTTTCTTGACAGATGAGAATATTTTGGAAACCATGATGTCAAAAGGAGAACCATGGGAAGATTATCATCATTGTTCCCATCTTCCTGATTATGAAGAAAATAATCTTAGTGAACTATATAACCCATCGATCAAAAATTTCTTTTCGAATTATTTACCAATTAATGCAATCAATTCTGAGAAAAATTTGTCAAATATTGAAGAAACCATTTCTATCGATATTTCGACCAAACTTTGCATTGTAGAAAATATTCATGTCGGCGTATCTTGTTCTCCATCAAAACTCGAAACATACCGCTCTATTTTTCATGAATTTCATGATGTATTTGCTTGGTCTTATTAGGAATGCCAAGAATAGATACTAGTATCTTTGAACACACTATTAATATGTATCTTGATGTCAAACCAGTGCATGAACGCCTTCATCTTGTTCATCCAAAGAAGGCCACTGCCATTAAAGAAGAAGTTGAAAAAATTTTGCATGCTTATTTCTTATATATCGTCGCGGCTGATACGACCATTGTTATGGTATTGGTCCAAGTAGAAAATGGGATAGAACATCTAATCTATTATTTGAGTCATAATGATACAAAAGTGAAGTATTTATACATAGAAAAGCTTGCCTTGGAAGTTGTTCAAGCTATCCAAATATTTCTCCACTATATCATGTTCTGAAAGACCATTGTTAATTTGGATTTCAACCCCAAGACTTCTATCTTATCACGTCAAATTCTAGGGGGAAAGTACTCAAAATGGATTGTCATTTTGCAGGAATTTGGTTTGGAATTCATCAAATCCAAGTCAAAGAAGTCTTTAGTTTTGGCTGAGCTTCTCTGTGACCTTCCCTATGATAGTACGACTACTACGTCAGAACCATCTATTCCTGATGATTCTTTGTTTATTATCGGATCATCTAATCCTTGGTATGAGGATTTTATCATTTATCTCTAGACCCAAAATTTTTGGCCTGATACCTCTCGCTCTAACCAATGACATATTCGATACCAAGCCAAATGTTATCTGATTGTCAGCGATACACTTTATATTCGTGGTGTTGATACAATTTTAAGAAGGGCCTCACTCATGAGAAGGCCAAAAAGGTTTTAAATGATTGTCATGTTGGGGCTTGTGGTGGACACTTGTCTAGATACGCTACCACACAGAAGATACTCCGTGCCGGTTACTTTTGGCCTACCATATTTCACGACTGCATTCTCGCGGTCAAAAGTTGTCATGCGTGCCAGATATTTGATCATAAAATCTACAAATCGCCAGTGCCAATGCATCCTGTTGTCTCTATGGGACCATTTTCGAAATGAGTTATTGACTTCATGACCTGTAACCCTCGTTCGTCTGGGGGGCATGGTTATATTATTGTCGCAGTAGACTACTTTACCAAATGGGTCGAAGAAATGCCTACATTCAACAACATGGGACAAACAACTGCATTGTTTTTCTTTAATCATGTTATTGCATGGTTTGGGGTCCCACAAGCTATAGTCATAGATCATGGGAAGCATTTTCACAACCATATGATGACTGGATTGACTACCAAGTTAGGATTGTCACATGATAATTCTACTCCTTATTATCCATAATAAAATGGAAAAGTTGAGGTTATTAACAAGATTATTAAACGTATGATTCAACGAATGATAGGAGTTGGTAAAATAAACTGGCATTTAATCTTGTACTCAGCCTTGTGGGTGTACCGAACCTCGGTGAGAAACGCAACCGGATTTACCCCCTTTCAATTGGTCTATGGTCTGGAAGCTATCTTACCAACCCAATGTGAAATACCATCGTTCAAACTCGCAATGGACTTGTTACCTAACACCTCAAAATAAGAAGCATGTCTTTTTAACCTCATCCATCTTGATGAAACACATCGTGAAGCCCAATTGGCCAATGAAGCGCATAAGAGATGTATAAAGGTGCAATATGACAAAAATGTCTAGCCTCGCATTTTCTCAGAGGGTGACTTGGTCCTTCTTTATGATCAAGAAGCTGATGTAATAGGTACAGGGAAATTTCAACCATAATGGCATGACCCCTAAATTGTCAAAAGAGTTCTTGCTAAGGGTGCCTATGAGTTGGTGGATTACAATGGAATTTGGTTGGCGTAGCCCATAAATGGGTTGTACCTAAAACGTTACTGTGCTTAAACATGAGTGTAGTGATTTTTTGTATTATATCGTATATATATGCTGTTGATTTGCATTCACTGTCTTATTTTGTTTTTTAGAGTTTTCTTGACGTTAGTAATCTGCTTTACATTTCATTTCATATGTCTGAATATTTGGAACCTATTTGTTGGATATGCTGCTGGTGTTAGTCATAGTATGCAGACTCTATCCTCTGTAGCGTGGGCCATTTTCGCTTGAAATGAAGGGTTAGTGAGTTTTCAAGGGATTTGTATTGGTAGATCGACAAACAATATCGCTGAGTATAGTGCGTTGATGGAACCTCTCTCTGATGCCATTTCATTTGGTATTAATCACATCATCATAAGGTTAGACTCACAACTTGTGGTATTACAACTTACTAGTGTTTATGCTATTAGAAATCCAACACTGCATTGTTTTTTCCTAAGAGTTCGACTTTTGGAAAGACACTTTTATTTTATTAAATATTAACACATTTCCAGAAATTTGAACACATTGACTAATTCTTTGGATAATCAAGTTTTAGATAGACATTTGCAACACATGTAAAGAAATATTCACATAATTGAATAGGATTGCGCAATAAAAATAGGAAAACACTGAAATCAAATAGATAGATAGTTATAGGTTTTTACAAAAAATTGTGCTCGAGACACATTGGTCATCTAACCTCAAAATGTATGCAAAATTTCAAAATTAAACTAGCGATGCTAAGTGTAACATGTTATTTATGTAGCTATCCTACGCAGTAAAAAAATTCAACAGTTAGGAATGCCTATAGTGTGATGCTGCAGTTGCATGGGTAACTCTTTGATCCAGTAATCCAAAATCCCGAAAGTCAACCCCTCTATGTGCTGCTGAATCTTAGACATAGTCTCAGCCATGTCTAGATCCTAAAGGAATTCTCTCCCGACAACCCTCTCTGCTGGCTCATTCGCTCCATGCTCTGGTTCCTCTACTAGTTGAACTCAACCAAGATCTGCATTACATTAAACCCTTATTTTAGTCTCGGGAAAACATAAAAATACAAAAACATTGTATAAACCTTAGAAAAATAAAAAAACATGGTAAAAACATTCTTACCTATTATACCCCACTGAGCGCCTTCTCGTAAAGCTAAGTTTGGATCTCCTTGGAAATTGATTCCTATGCATGCATACTCATCAATGGAGACAACTCATTGCCTAAACTAGGCTAAGAACGCAGTTGAGAACACAATGGAAGATTGGCCTCTATGCCGAGCCATTAGTTCTACCCATATCTGCATCCTCGGATCTCTAGGGTTAGATATACCCATTGTCACATGCTATGGCTGCATCAGTGGAATCCGCTCTAAGGCAAATGAAATGAGGATTGAACCATAACTGAAGTTTTTCTTCCTTCCTCCCTTTGGCTTGTTCAGTTGTTCTTTTATCTGAGAAAGTATAGCTTCAGACCAGTTGAAGACTGTTGGCTCCATGCACTCTAACGCATATATCATATATGATCTATTCGCTAGATTTAGTGTAATGGTGCCGGCAATTTTTGTGATCGTGAAAAGAATGGTTCTCAAAGGAAAATATCAAGTGTCACTGATGTTTATTTTCCCATCATTTCTTGGCTCTGCCCCTGGATAGAAATATTGCAAAACATAATCTCTCACAGTCTCTCCTCGGAGAGCAGACCCTGAGAGGGAAATAGGAAAGCCTCTCATCGACAAGCCTGTAAGAAAGTATACATTCTCCACTGTAATAGGAACCACTTTGTTCCTAATGTGAAATGCCTCGATTGCTGGATCCCATGTTCGAAATAAGAACTCCAAGAGTTCTATTTTTCTTCATCCCTCACAAATGGAAGTACTTTAACAAGCCACAATCTCTTAGGGCTCTTACTATACCTGGATCTTTTAGGGCAATCATATTTTGTTCTTCATGCTCTCTTTATCTCCAAGTAATCATCATTCTAGTCTGATGGAATCCTGAAAAATAACCATAAGACCCATTAGACTCCTTTTCATGCAAAAAATTAGGCAAATTTTGGATAAATTTCAAGAATAAAAAAAAAAATTTGTGCCCAATGCAATCTTGAACAAGGGACAGTGCATTGCATATGCACCTAGGCTTTAATTTAGGTGCTCCAAAATGCAGTTTTCGATGCTCAAGGGTGCGTTGCCTTATTTTGAAAGATAATTTACCCTAAGGGGCCCAAATCCCTAAAAAATTGCAATGAAAGGAAATCAATTGACTACTGAAAGAAAGAGATGGTTCATGGCACTAACCTGAATCAAACAGCGATGAAAACCATCCACCGAATCGATCGCAATCAACGACTGAAGTTCGGGGGCAAAAACAGGTTCAAAGCTCCAAAATGAAAATGGTAACTTTCAAATAGTAAAAATGAATAGTAAAACTCTTTTAATTAGTCATTTTATTATTTGCAAATCATATTCATTGTTGTGACTATGGTTTTATTATATTTTAATCATGAAACAGGTATTTTTAAATCCATTTGATGTTGTTCTGAACAGGTTTTACAATTGATGAGTAAATTAGTCGTGCAGATTTATTTCAAGAATGATTTGAACATAAAGCATATTTTTATCCTTATTTTTCGAGCTTTGTTAAAAATGAAAAAGGACTTGAAGCGCAATTTTTTATCTTTTTCGAGCTTCCATAACAGTGAAAAAGGGAGCGAATATCACTTGGGGGGCGGCCTGTTACGCTCTGCATTAGGTTTTTAGAGTTTGTGACGGCGGCCTCGGCCCTCTGGGCGTCTGGGAGGGATTTGCTACCCTCTTCCTGTGAACAGGTTTCATTTCCTGTGCTGCGCTGCGCCTCGTTCCTGTCTAGGCGCGTCGAGGTCAACTGCGCAGCGATTTGGCCCTCGGTATTTTGGATTTGTAGGGGCGCTGTTTTGTGGGAATGGATTGAGTTATTCACTTGCTACGAACCATCGCTGCCGCCATGGGTGAACCCAGGGGTGGGGAAATCTCTCCCACCCCTCCGCTATCATCTGAAGAAGCCTTCCGTCGCTTGTTATCACAGAAAGGGAAGAAGCGTCCAACCCCTGAGGTTCCAAAATTCATTAAAAAACTTGAGGAAATCCCTGAGATCGCTCTGCAAGAAGATCAGCCGATTAAAATTGCCCTTGCCCTTGCTGACAGAGGGCTGGTTGGGCAATTTATGGGACGATGGCCATCTACAAAAACCACAGATGATTGGATTCAACGCAATTGGAGGCCACAACTCAAAAACAGTGTGATCTGCTATGCGGTTGGCAGAGGCTTTTTCATTTTCGATTTCACCTCCAAAGAAGACCGAGATCTGGTATTTAGAAATGGTCCGTATTTCATGGGAAATCAGGGTCTGTATCTCAATAAATGGACCCCTGACTTCGATCCCTCAGTGGATGTTACTAAGGAAGTACCAGTCTGGGTTCGGCTCCCCAACCTCCCGATCCACTGCTGTAGCTATCAATCATTGCAAAGGATTGGGAACGGTCTGGGTAGATTCATTGACAAAGAAGACAATAAAGGCCAATACACCTGTGCAAGAATTTGTGTGGAAGTTGACTTAGAGGCTGGTCTCCCCGAGGCGATTAAACTTACAGTGGGAGAATGGCAACACTACCAAAAGCTGGACTATGAGCAACTACCTTTCAAATGCAGAACCTGTCATGAACATGGACACTTCCAACGGAATTGTCCCAAATCCCCGGCCGGGACTAAGGAGGACGAGGAAGGATGGAAAGAAATCAAAAGAGGCAAGGCTATTCCAAGGCCAACAGAGAAGAAAAATTCTGGAACAGTGGGGAAGCCTTAGACCAAGCCAAAGGCCAATGAAGACCCAAAAGTTGGATCCTCCTCAGGTGGGAACGTAGAAACCATCGGGGCTCAAGAAGAACCGGAAGACTTGACGAAGGAAGTAAAAGAAACTGGTACTGAAACAATCACCCCCCCAGCAAAAGGTGGCAATGAAGGAAATATAGATAAAGAAGAGCATATCAGCCTGGCCTCCGAATCTGATGAAGATTCAGAAGAAAGAGCCTATGAATCAGACAGCTCACAAGTCACCCCTATCAAATCAGCCAGGGGTCGAAAATCCAAGAAGAAATAGAGAGAGGAGAAAACTTATCTGGATGTTCTCCAAGGCTCTCAAAAAACTCTCAAGGGAATGATGAATACTAGATCCAGGCGCAAGCATGGCACGGCTCCAAAAGGAGCCACAATCTCCCAAGCCAATAAATAATGAAATACGTCTCCTGGAATTGCAGAGGATTAGGCAGCAAGCTAAAAGAAGATTCCCTGAAAGATATAGTGAGAATGTATTCGCTTGAAATCCTTCTCATCTAGGAGACAAAGTTGGAGGAAACTCCCCTCCTCCATGCTAGCAAAACCTTCTGGCGTAAAGGTATTGGGAGTGTTGTCAGTGCGAGAGGCGCCTCCGGTGGAATCGCTACCTTCTGGGATAGCTCTATCTATGACCTGATACAAAAAGATAGCTCCTCCCATTGGCTTCTCACGAAGCTCCTTCATAAAGACTCTGACCAACAAGTAAGTATGTTCAATATATATGCTCCATTTCTTCCATTTGAGAAAAAATATTGTTGGGATTCGATTTTGTCCTATCTTTCGCTGCACAATCCAGAAAACATTATCATAGCTGGTGATATGAATGTCACTCTTGCTGTAAATGAGAAAAAGGGTGGCTCCCCAGTCAGGGATCCAGCTAGAGAATGGGTTGAAGACCTTATGTTGGGATGGGAGCTGGAGGATATCAAGCCCACATCTGGGAAGTTCACCTGGTCTAACAAAAGGGTCGGCCCAAGCCATATTGCAGCTCGTTTGGATAGATTTCTTGTCCAATCCTCTTTCCTGACTTGCGGTCTAATGGCCTCTTCCAAAATTCTGCCAAACAGCACCTCTGATCACAAACCCATTCTCCTTGAGATTTCCACGGACGAAAATCTTGGCCCTATCCCCTTCAGATTTAGTTCATTATGGCTTCAGCATGATGGGTTCCAAGAGATGGTTTCAGATGCCTGGAACAGACCTGTACATGGTTCCCCTTTCTACGTGTGGGAAGAAAAAATGAGGGGGATCAAAAGAAGGCTCAAGGAGTGGGCTAGAACGCAGAAAACTCCCTCCTCCAAAAGAAAGGAGGCCCTGGACAGTCTTGCTGCCCATCAATTATCTTTGGAAAATTCTGTTGTTTCCCAAGACCTTCTTCATAGAGAAGCTGACCTGCAAAAATATTTCCATAAAGCAAGTAGGGAAGAAGAAGAACTCTGGAGGCAGAAATCCAGAGCTCTCTGGTTACAAGCCGGGGACAAAAATACTAGCTTCTTCCACAAACAAGCTGAAGCTCGCAAGCAATACAAAACTATTAAAGAAATTCATCACCAAAATGCAGTGGTTAAGGATTTCGAAGGCATCAAGCGGGTAGCCCACTCTTTCTTCAAAGATCTTTACTCTGCCCCCGATGATCCACCAATGGATCCCCATGTCTACCCAATGAATTTAATTCCTCAATGTGTTCAAGAATCTGACAATTCTATGCTGACTACTCTAATCAGCATGAATGAGCTTAAAAATGCATTGGACAGTATGGAACCGGATAAAGCTCCTGGCCCGGATGGGTTTCCCGTTAGATTCTATCTATCCTGTTGGGCCACAATAAAAAATGACCTGTTGAGAATGGTCAGGAAATCTCAATCTTCTGCAAAGATCGGAGGCGGCATCAACTTAGCATTTCTGGCCTTGATTCCGAAAGAGAAAGGAGCATCTGATTTCAGCAGATTCAGGCCAATCTCATTGTGTAACTCTAGTTACAATATGATCACTAAAATTATAGCCAATCGTCTCAAGAAAATCCTACCGATCATTATCCCTGAAAACCAAGGAGGATTCATCAAAGGGAGAAAGATTCTGGACAATATTGTGCTGGTGCAAGAAGCTGTTCATTCAAGCTATCACCGAAAGGAGAAAGGTATGGTGATCAAGCTTGAATTGGAAAATGCCTTTGATAGGGTGAAACATGAATTCCTGTTTATGGTAATGAAGAAAATGGGCTTCTCTTCAGCCATCATTAATTGGATAAAAGCCTGCATTGCCTCTCCTTGGATAGCGCCGTTGGTTAATGGGCGACCTTCAGATTTTTTCCAAGCCTCTAGGGGCCTAAGACAAGGCTGCCCATTGTCCCCGCTTCTTTACGCCATTCAAGCCTCAGTACTCAGTTTTCAACTCGACCATAATCAACAAACTCAAATCCTTCCTGGCCTTCGTATGGTTCACCATGTCAAAGACATAAACCATGCCCAATTTGCTGATGACACTTTATTGCTGGGTGGGGCAAGCATAAACTCTGCTAAATCCTTCAAGAAGGAGCTAGACATTTATAGAGAGGTCTTGGGCAGCAAGATCAACTTCCTAAAAAGCACAATCTATAGCTGGAACTGCTCGGTAAAGGAATTATCAGAAATTGCAAGGATTCTTGATATGGAAGGGTCCTAGGCCTGGGACTCTTTTAAATACCTGGGGATTCCAATCTTCAAGACCACTCCTAAAGTAGCCCATTGGATGCCCCTGATGGACAAGATTAAACTCAGAATCCATGCCTGGGGAGCTTCATGGCTGAATAATGCTGGAAAGATCATTCTGATGAAAGTTGTTCTCTCAAGTCTACCGTTATATCAGCACTCCATCCTCCTTGCCCCAAAAACCTTCATCAACAAAATGGAAGCTCTTCTAAGGCGTTTTCTGTGGGAAGGGGGAGAAAATAATGAAAGAAGGCTGCATCTTGTTAAATGGGACACTATTAAAGAACCATTTATGGAAGGAGGTCTCCAAATACGCGATCTGGCTGTCCAAAATCTGGCTTTGGGATCCAAGCTGCTATGGAACATTGTCTCTGGAAAATTAAGTTGGAGCAAGAAAGTCCTGTGGAAAAAATATTTTCATGGGAAGCGCCTTAGATGCTTGGACCAGCTTCCTAGAACCTCCAAAGGTTCTCCTATTTTTAAGCTCTGCCTCAAAGCCTTGGAGCATTTCAGCCATAAGCTGTATTGGATTCCAGGTAATGGGAAAAAAATAAGAATCTGGGATGATCCTATTCTAGGTGATCAACCTTTGAGTCAGATGGAAGATCTTACCAATATCAAAGCCTGGCTTCAGGCTCGCAATTTAAATACCCTCTGGGACATCTCCACTTGGACGGAGGATGCAACTTGTCTATGGGACAGCTGGCAACTGGGGGAGGTTCCTCAGTGGCTGGAAGGTGAAGCCTCAGTTCTTTTGGATAGACTTTAAGGGAAATCCCCCTTAAAAGCTTCTGCTAAGGAAAAATGAGGGTGGGGATCAGTCTCAGGTTCTTATTCAGCTTCTGAAGGCTACAAAAGTATGATGGCCATTCCGAATGTTCCTCCGAAACCTGCTCAATGGAAATTTATTTGGGATTCCCCCTCTCTTCCCAAAGTTGATTTCTTCTGCTGGACGTTAGCTCACAATAGTATCCTCACTCCTGATAATCTCCATAGGCGTGGTATGGAAGGACCATCCAGGTGCAATCTTTGTATGTCGGATGAAGAAACCGCTGATCATTTGTTCTTAACCTGCCCTTTTGCTCAAGAAGTCTGGAAGGGGGTCCTGATGCTAAATTATGATAAAATAGAGCTTCCTCGGAACATCCCAAATCTTTATCAAAACTGGATCAAATTATCTCCGTTTGGTCTCTCCAAAAAACACCTTCTCAAAACTTGCTGGCTGTGGATCCCCAAGTTTGTTTGCTGGAAGCTGTGGTTGGAGAGGAACAACAGATTATTCAGAAACGAAAGCTGCAATTCATCCAGAGTCATCATTAAAGTCAAAGCTTTCTTCGGAGAAGCTCTAGAAGCCAATTCTGCCAAAAAGATTGGAAAAGCTCTGGATAGTGAGGAGGATCTCTGGTTGAAAGGAATGGTCCCAAATCATAAGGACTGTTCCATCCTTCCTGCTAGTGCCCACTCCAACTGGGAAATTCGACTGGACGAGCAAGAGTTCATTAAGTGGAGGTCGGCTCTGAATGAACATTGTCTATTTTTTGACGGGGCCTCCAAAGGCAACCCTGGTATCGCAGGAGGCGGTGGGGTTCTCTTGGGTCCTGATGGTTCTGATGTGCTTCGGTTTGCTTGGGGTCTGGGCAAGGAATCTAATAACAGAGAAGAGGCTCTTGCTCTATGGCAGGGTCTAATTCAAGCGATCAAAGGTAACTTCCTCTCCATTGCTGTCTTCGGGGACTCCAGGCTCATTATCCAGGCGTTGAACATCCAAAATAATCCTTCTCAGCTCCATTTATCCGCCATCCTTAGGAAAATCAGACTTATTTTGCCTAAATTCCACAAGATCTCATTCTATCATATTCCCAGGAAGTTAAATTCCCAGGCGGACAAGGAAGCCAATCTCGGCGCGCTGCGGAGTAAAAGATCTCTTTCAGTTAATCATGTTGATTCCATCTGCAATATCCCTTAAGTCCGGTGATCTCTGGGCCTCTTCTCTTTTGGGTATTCCTCTGATTCCAAGCCCCATCCATCCTTCTTTCTGTCTAAACCGTTTCATTTTAAATGAACAGCTGTTAAAAAACTTGGTTCATTCCCTTAAGAAGCAGCCTGACCTTTACTCCCAGATTCACGCTCTGTGTCCATTCCCAGCTTTCACTGCTATAACTAATTGTAATCTGATGAGAGGAGGTTGGGCGATCAACTTCAGCATTAGTGGTAAAAGCAAATATGCTCTGTTTTCTATTCATAGCGGATCCACAGGAAATAGAAAGAAGGGATCTACTTACGGCCTCCTGAAACGCCAAATGATGGACCTGCTTGCTGATACAGAGGGATATCATGCCTCCGGCTCCACACATTTTCCAGCGCTCAACTGTGGACCTTTCGGCAAATTCAGAGCTTCTCCTTTCAATTCCTTCTCCAGCGCTCCCCCCGTTCAAGTTAGCACTGAATTTAGAAATCTGCAGTTGGGTGTCCTCAGTCTCTGCTACCATGATTACTGTCTCAAGAGAAAAACTCTGCTCTGCGCTCTCAGCCAGAGTAGTATTGTATTTTCTCATGGCCACTGTTTTGGCGCCCTTTAATAAAAATTAACCGCTTCTGTCTAAAAAAAAAAAACCAGTGAAAAAGGAACCCCTGGAGTCTTTTTTCAACTCTTTTCAGACTTTGATAATCTGAAACGATTGCCAAGAACTTGTCTTTTCAAGCTCGTAAAAGTAAATGAATTGATATCTACTCAGTATAAGTTTAACGCTTTTCCAGACTGAGATAGATTATTTATGAAAAAGGAATGCCTTATTCGAACACAGCTAGGAGGTTCTCTCAAATATTATTTTACACATTTTCGGATATGAGCGAAAAATTTACGAAAAATCACTTATGGAGTTTTCTTTCATCCTCTTTTTCAAACTCTCTAAATATGAAAAAGGACTGGGTTGTCACTATCGTTAGGCTCGTTAAAACATAAAATAGTGACGGACTTTTCAATCATGGAAAGAATCGAGTTTCATTCATCTCTACACTCGTAAAATTATTAAATAGTGATACATTATTCACCCAAAGGGCTGAATTATAGATCAAACATATGTTATCCTCCTCAAGCTTGTTAAAAAATAAAGAGGTATTGGTCAACAAATGATCGGGGAAAATTTTGGAAAGTGAACAGAAATTTTTATGGTAGCAGGTTGCTCTTAAACATGACACTTCAGTCCATCACTGTGACTATTTGGGTTGGGTAATATTCTTGATGGTTCATTCATACCTATGGTTCATCATACCTTCACTTCGGTTTTGGGTCAATGCTACCAACTCATCTCATTGTCATAGATATGTTTAAGAGAAGTCATCCAATGAATACTCATCCTTTTGTAATACTCATAAACCATCATTCTAATGACAATCATCCCTGAAAATTGCTATATCAAGTCATACTTTGTCTCTGAAATCAGTAACTCCTATTTTTCAATAAAGTAGCTTCTTGTCGACAAAAAATCACCATCCAGGAAGTTTACTTAGAAACATCATATTCCAGTACCATGAGGCTTGTTACAACATCGACAAGATACTTGCTTCTGGACTTTTGACTAAAATATTTTGTTTGGCATTTGACATCAAATCATCTATTCACGCCGTAAAAAATGTACTGCAGTACCTTGAGGGCCATTGACATTAATGTTGGTTCTCTTATGTTTGTTAACAACTCACATCATTGGTTGGTAATCAAATGATGTCTTACCATGTTCGACTACAAATCATATATTCGCATGGCTAGAATTGTACCTGAACAATTGAGTGAATGAGATAAGAAGACCCCGGATCTAGTTTCAGCCATCTGAGATGCAATTTTAGGATTTTTGTACACATCATCTGTACGGTGACCTTACATACAGATTGTCATCCAAACATGGGCCTATATCTATAGGCATGTCTGTATTGGGCAACATTTCAATATAGAGGACTTCATGCACTATGTACATGTTATTAGATAGTTTATGTGTTGAGCATGGGAATGCCTTCCCTCAGCAATTCGTGATCAAGAGGATATATCATGATGTAATGTATTGTAAGATTGATGCAGGTCACCACTCCACTTCAGCTCCAGCCCATCACAGTGTAAAGCATCTCATTCAAAAAACATTGTTATTATTATAATTCTAACTTCATGATTTAGGGGGCAATCTGTTATATGTCAATTTGGGCACCATTCTCAATGACCTGGTTAAACTGGAAATCATCCCCAGAACTAATGAATAGGGTTTATCAGCCCCTATCATTTCAGTTGCTACATGCCCTAAGACAAAGAACAAGAACAAATCATCCATGTCTTCCATTGCAAGGTTTCGAATATTTTAATCACATGTTATATCACCTATGAGCTCACCAACGCAGTCTCTCAAGGGAGTAACTACTTTGCATATGCATCTACCTCCATTCAAGGGTGCTCTTCAAAGCACTTCCCGACACTCAAGGGTGCGTTGGTCAATTGGGAGAAAAATTCTCATCGTTCCAGAATCTCCACATGGCCAGTGCCTTCTAAACGACTGAATATGTTTCAAATTTCGAATCCATTCAACACCTCTGAGCTTGGGAACATGTCTTTTCTATTATTAGAAAGTCATTGATTGTGAAACTACCTTTAGCTCATCTATATATTGAGCACAGATCCTAGTGCTTGAAAAGGAAGAAATTTAGTAGAGAAATGTTGTGGGAATCTCAATTGAGGGTTTCATTTGAGTGATATGATGTTGGAGAGATGTTCATTATGATGAGGCTGGGATGATGCTGGACTTGGTGACATCAAATATATCGTTGGTTGTAACCTCCCCTTCTATCCATTAATAAAGATTGCTGCTTAGTTTCCCACATATATATTTGTATAAACTTATATATTTCATATTATGAATTCTTATATGATGTATATGTTTCATGTTTCATTGATTTAACTAAATAACATGAATAGCATCGGTATATTGCAATATCTTTGCTATTTAGTGTTCATTCTTGTAGGAAATATTTTCGCGATCTAGCTTGGATTTGAAGCTACAACAATAGCGACAGAAGGAGAATTCGAAGCGCTTGGACTCCAAGTAAGTTTCTTAATCTATTATGTGTGTCTATTTACTGTTAGGAAAAGTATCTTCTATGTCTTTAGCATGTTGTTCTAAATGCATTACACCTCATTTAAGGAAGAATTTTTTATCCGTAATCCATAATTCTGCATAACAATAAAAATTTGTTTAGATTCCCCTTTTCTAAATACATTTTGGCATGACCATAACATGCTTGGGGGCACCTATGCCCCTCAACCCTAAAAATCCTAGCTCTCAGCCAAAAACAACACTGAAACCCCTTTTCTCTGACATGTTGAAATTTTCAGGTCATTTCCTCTGATAGGTTGCAGTTTTCTGCCCAGTACCTGTTACCCAGGTCACAGAACAGACCCCAAAAATGGTGACCAGACATGTTCCCTGCTTTGGGTGCCTAATCTGAAACTTTAATCCCCTGAATTGAAAGAGTATGGTTAGGCCTCTTACCTGCAACTGACGAATCTCGATTCCAACGATCAGTTCATCCACTACAATCACAGCAAGATTTAGGACCTTTTCTCCTCTCTACATTCACCACAACTACATTTGAAAATGAGTAAAATTGGAGGGGAAATGCCTTATTAAAAGATAAACCCCATATTTTTATTTTTACATTTGCGACCAAATCATAGCTTGGTTTGAAAAACCATCAACACCATTGGAAAGCTCTAACCGAGCTCTCAAATGGGTAACCTTTAGTTTTTTGTGATTTGATACTTCAACTTGACACATTTTTTCCAAGAAGGGTCACTTCACCACTCCTCAAAATCGAATTTCTTCACTTGCAACACTTCTACTTGGGGCACCACTTTTCCTCCATACTTTTCCATAGCTCATGTTGATTTTTGTCATGAGTAACCATCTTGTACTCATTTTTTTATGGTCCCACCAGACCTTTTCTGTGTGGCAGCATCATCGATTCGCCCTTGTTTAGAGCATCCGAGTTGAGTCATCATTGCATCCATGGAGTCTATCCTGAGTCCCTTTGTATCCCGCTATAGTCCTCCATCCTTCATTTCTTAGTTCCTCTCTCATGTCACACATCGTGGCCTTCAGTCATATTGTCCCTATCCCCTTTGATATTGTGTCAGTTGCTGCCAGTTCATTGATTCCCTTCATGCTATAACAAGGGAGGTCGTGAACCCGCTACTCAGTACCCCCATTCCACCATCATCCCTAGTATCAGTTTGTCAGTCGCTCTACTATTATCTCTTGTGCCTTAGATTAGGACCCCTTATTGCCTCACCTATGGCGAGCCTCCTTCTACCAACATCAACTCATTCATTCCATAATACAGGTCTACAGGGCAGTGTACCTTGGTTCTAAATTCCACTCTTGTTTGGTGCCTTGGATCAGGCAAAGGGACTCTTTATTGCCCTTTGAATTTATTATTTCTAAGCTCCAGCTACTTACGGCATGATCAAGATCCGTATACCTGATGGTTCAGTGATGTAGCAGATTGTACCGGTGATTCGTAGTTGTGTGTGAGATGTTTCAGACCTCATGAGGGGGTGGCCCTTTAGGCAGCCCCCCACATGCTCGGATGACCTCTTCATTACATCCTTCGATTCAGCTCCATAGATTTGATGGTTTTGGCTTCAGCCGCTTGCACTACCTTTTAGTTTGCATGTATCATTCATATTTTTAGATCCCTCTCTTGTTTTACAGAGCCTCTTTGGTTGTACTTATATATCATGTACTCAAATATTATTGTATAAGTCGTGGCTGTAATCCCAGGCACAATATGTATGTGGAATCGATTATCATGTTTTTATCTAGCCCATGTTTATGCCAGCATGTACTATATATTTCAGTCCCTTGTTTACTGGATGCATTATTATTTGTACTTTGTTATCTCAGCGAGCATATGTATGCTTCCCCCGCCTCTTGTAGAACAGGTACTCACTCATAAAAGACACTTGTCACACCTGTAAGTCTTGCCTCCTTAGGGTCTTGTCCTCTAGAAATTTAGGCTACTGACGTCACGAGGCACAACCGTACTGTTCCGTGTGCCTTTCTATCAATAATATCCCATTCTGTGTCTATCATATTCGTCGGATTCTTTGTTTTTCCACTCAATGGTAGATACAAATCTTTCTGATACAGATAATATTCCATCTGCATCTTCCACAGCGGGAAGTTTTGGCCGTTAAATTTCTCGACCCTAAACTTACCATCTTCCACCATTGCTCCCACTTAAACCAGGAACCCTTCTTTCTTGTGAGTTTATCAGCCAAATAGACCTTCGGCTCTAATACCAGTTGTTAGAAAATTGTATATATATTACAGAGAAATGAAACACATAAAATATGCGGAAAACACAAGCACAAAAAACACATAAAATCAGAGAGGCATAGATATACGTCGTTCACCCAGTTTGGGCTACATCCACCTCGAACAGCCAGTCCTTCCTTTCTATTATCCAGCAAAATGAAGAGACACAACCTACATCAGATCCACTGTAATATCCTCTGTTCTCTCTCACAGTCTCACTATTTTTTTCTCGCTCTGAGAAAATACTCATACCATACACAGTCGCAATACAATACCCTCATACAAAGAGACAGGTTGCCTTCTAGGGAAAAAAACCCTAAATTAAACATAACTTCTACCGTCAGATCATCCGCCTAATGAACAGCCCAGATTGACTAGAAATTACTATACTTTTAGAAGGAAATTTTATATATGATTTTAGCTTCGGGGGCACTGCCCCCGAAACCCCCCACCAAGGGGGGGGGCTCCATAAAGTCACAACCGCCCCCCATGGACCCCCCAGGAAGCATTTAATTACGAGTGGCATTGCTACCCCATTAAGTTATAGGGGTGCAACATTTTGATACAAAATAAACAAGATATTCAAGCTCCACACACAACAAGTAGTTTTAAAGAAATTTAAGTTTCACGTAAATGAATGGAAAGGGAGAATGTGCAAATCCTTGGTGATATAACAGAAACATGCCTTTTTTATGAGGTGGTTTATTATGCATAATATGGATTCTCGTAGTTTTGGTTAAGTCATTTTTGGATCAAAGCTTTTAGTTGGCAGTGGGAGAATTCTTTTGGTTTGTGTTTTGAGATTGTAAGACACAATTGCTTGATGTTGTAGAATCTTTATTTTACCATCATGTGGCGGCATTCAGGATGGGCACGATGTATGAGTTGTACATTATTCATCGCAGAAATTGAAAACATGAATAGCTTGTTATCTGTACATAAGTGAAGAGATGTAAGTTGATGTACCATTTATAATGTGCAGTTGTATGGTGCATGAAAGTATAGGTGAGAGATGGAACAAGATCACATAGAGATCTTGAAGGTGAGTTGATATTTTTTATCTTAACTCTAGTTTGAAGACGATATTTACAGAATACAGGTTGCAGACAGTTTAAGTAAATCTCAGCAAACGAAGATCACAGTTTTAAAAGTACTAATGAAAGAGACTAGTAATAGTTTCTGAATGAAAGCACAGTGTGGAGAAAAACCTTGAAGAATTCCAACATAGATTGGATAAAAAGGACAGCTATTTTCTTAAAAAGTGTAGATGAGTTGAAGCCTAGGAGGAGCATAGAGGATGCTTAAGAGGTTCCAGAGAATAGAGAACTAGTTCTTACCAAAAGACCAAGTCTAGAGAGGGGATTGGTGAGGTAAGTGGCAGTAGGGAGGAATTGCTATTGCATAGGCTTTAAGTAGAGCTCATGGTCGGTGAGTAAGGAAATAATGAAGATAAAGACAAATATGACTACTAAATTTCATTGCAGAGGTTCTGAAGAAGACCATAGCAGAAGAAAAGAGAAAGAATATTCCAAGTAAAATGGCACGAGAATGAGTCAAGAGCAG
The DNA here is from genome assembly GCA_034641835.2 of Pinus albicaulis. Classification (NCBI taxonomy): domain Eukaryota; kingdom Viridiplantae; phylum Streptophyta; class Pinopsida; order Pinales; family Pinaceae; genus Pinus; species Pinus albicaulis. The sequence goes on from CM076573.1 coordinate 437,644,752, forward strand.
ATTGACAAAGAGAGAGAGAGCTGAGATAAATTTATGTCTTGAGTTGTTGATGGAAATGTTACAGAGAAGTAAATTAGACCAAAGATATGGATGGATTATGAAGAGGAAAGTCAAATGGCAGAGATTGCAAGTGAAGTGGGAGCATAGAGTGAATGTTCAATTGAAGGAAGAGTTACGCAGTTTAAAGGGATATTTGATATGTGAGCAAGAATATGGTCCATTACTTTCTAAAAGTAATGATATGATAGAAGATAAATCTACAGAGGAATTGAATCAAATGAAGGATTCAGAGCAAAAACAGAATATGATAACTGAAACATCCAGTGGGACCACAAGGTATTGTGTTTTTAAGATTAATGATTTGTGTGTGATTGCAGGTACATCACAGGATGTTGAAAAAACTTTGAAGTTTGTTAAGGAGAAGAATTTGAATCTGGAATCTATTCAAAATGATGCTAAGATAGCAATATCTTAGAAATAAATGAAGATAGATGGGTCTCATGGAAATATTCAGTAGAAAATTGAAGTAGAGGAAGAAGGGCCATCTGATGATTGGTCAATAGCAAGTGAAGGTATGGAAAGCTATGTAAAGTTTCCAAGTTCTACCCCAATTGAGATTGTTGTGTTATACAGAAAGTTAGATATTCAAATAAGAGAGTTGGAAAAGCAGAGGATCTATACTTAGGGTGAGTTTCTGAAAGAGAAAGACAAAGAAATTTTCCTAAATAATAATCAGGAAACAAAGGATAAGGATGTAGGAATGATTCAGCAAATCAAAGAAGTTCATTATTATGAACCAGAGCAAGGAGACATTCTTGAAACAAATGATATGGAGGAGGGACTAACTAACAGTCTCATGGAGGATTTAAATCAGCATACTAATGTGCTGATGAAAGAGGAAATTTCAGAGTAGCATATTGAAATGTTTCCAAAGAAGAAAGAGGCACTGAGGCCTTATGTTTTTTATTTTAATAATTGTTTTTTGAGTACAGGTTTTATTGCAGATGTTGGAAAATATCTATTGGTCAGAGAAATTGAACTAATAAGGAGGATAATGATGAAAGTATCCCAGAAGAAGACAACAGTAGTAAAACAAAGAAGAAGCATCAAGATGAAGACAACGGAAGACTGTGAAAGCATAGCCAGTGGGGCAATGCAACATAAAGTGTGGAGACCTGGAGAAAAACAACAAACAAAAGAAGCGAAAAATGGAGAATTGCAGCACAAGATATGGGATCCAGGAAGACAAAGATCTGAAACACATGATCAAGCGATCATGGTTAATTTCAACCTTGGGAGTCTGATGGAGGAGCATCAAGCTCAAATTTTATTATTCATTTGTTTGAAATGGGGGTGAGGGTTTTTAATTATTTTATTAATTATTTTGCTCATTTTTTAATAAATTAAGAGAGAAAAATGTAAAGGTGAGGATTATTGTATATATTCTTTTAATAATTAAGGATATGAGTGGAATGGATTAGGTATATAATCTAGGGAGTAGGAATTCCATATACGGGACTTTGTTGAGTCCAAAACTAGAATAAATCTAATTTAGATTTAGTTGAGATTTGTGTGGAGGAATTTATGGAATGGAGTAAATTCATATTTATATATAAATAGGAGAGTTGTGTAAGGAAGAATTCAGAGAGAGAGTGAGAGGGTGAGAAGTGAGGAGAATGTGAGAAATGGTTTGAGAGATTTTGTAAAGGGCCAAGAGCCGAGAGAGGCTTTTCATTGTAATATTTGCCGAGGATTCTTATTTTATTATATATCAGTATTTTTTTGTATGTATAGCTCTCTTTCCATTATGTATGTATAAAGCTAATGGAATTTTAATGTGTTTTCTTAAGTATTTTCGAAATGAAGGAAGTGTTCATTGTTTTATATGTTGGGATCTGATTTATCCCAAAATCCCTGCATCAAGTTTCCTATATGAAAATGTGCCCTAGGGATAGATAAATGTTGTCTTATGTTGGTCATCTGGGCGGATATTGATTTGATTGTAGCCGGAAAATCCATCCATGAATGAGAATATTTCGCATCTAGCACAATCGTCAATAATCTAGTCGATAAAGGGAGCAGGATAGTTGTATTTTGGACAAGCATGATTAAAATCCCGATAATCGATGCACACTCTAATGGTTCCTTTTTTTCATAACAGGAATGATATTGGAAACCCACTCAGTTAGTGGAACAGGGTAAATGAAACCAGCACACAAAAGTTTTTCAACTTCTACTTTGATGGCAGTGGCTTTCTTTGGATGAACAGGATGAAGTCGTTGGCGCACCGGTTTGACATCAGGATACATATTAATAGTGTGTTAAAATATACTATTATCTATGCCTGGCATTTCCTTGTAAGACCAAGCAAATAAGTCATGAAATTCACAAAATAGAGAGTGATATGACTCAAGTTCTGATGGAGAACAAGATACACTGACATGAATATTTTCTGCAACACCCGGTTTGGTCGAGATATCGATAGAAATGGTTTCTTTGATATTTGATAAGTTTCACTCGGAATCGATTGCATTAATTGATAAAGAATTTGAAAAGAAAGTTCTGATGGATGGGTGATGTAGTTAAATTAGATTGTTTTCTTCATAATCGGGAAGATGGGAACGATGATGATAATCTTCCCATGCTTCTCCTTCTGACATCATAGCTTCCAAAATATTTTCATATGTCAAAAAATTTGAGGAAAATGGATCAGATGGAGTACCAAAATCTAAGGAACGATCAACCCAAACACTCGACGACGCTGATTTCAGATTTGCTGCCCAAGACAAATAGATTGATTGCTATGCCAGCTCAATAGGGCTGGGCGGTAAAAATTCATCCAACGTAGAAATAACAGAATCACCTGTACTCTCCCTTAAGCTAGATAGAGTGGAATAGATCATGTAGCAGGTCTCTATACTTGCAATTTCTGCCAACGTCACAAGAAGTGGTAATGCAAAGGTTCCCATAAGAGTGGAATCCTTTAAGATTCCTACACCAATGTTATGAATTTCTAGTTGGGGTAAGTGAACAAATAAAACACTTCCAGTTACCTACGAAGAGGAGGAAAAAAAGGATAATTGATTAATGACTGTGATTGTACCTTTACATGGAAAGGCAATCATTCTAAAGTATGTAGAAACAATGGCAATCATTGCATATACCCAGTGTCTTCCAAGTAAAATATTATAGTCAAGGGGTCCATCAACAACCTCGACATCAATATTCACTGTTTTTCCCCCTAGTTCAACATGCAGGTTATTGATAATACCACAAGGTTTATATGTTCTTCCATCAAAAGCCTTCAACACCGTTGATGATTGTGATAATCGCGGCGAGCAAAGTGACTTCCAATAGTTTAGAGACATAATTCACGTAGATGCTCCCTCATCAATAATAGTGCAATGAACAAGGTGATTGAGAACATTTACTTGTATGGAGAATTCCAATTCTGTTGGTAGCTGTGGCACATAGTCCGTATGATTAAAGACGACAAGATTAGAATCAGTAGGATCAATTCCACCAATGGCCGACAATAAAGCTTGTTTCTAGGAGGGAAAATTTTGTAATACCTCAAGAGCAGACATAGCTAAAGGGGATTGAGCCAAATCTTCAACCATATTATAATTTTGTGTAGCTCTTGCTCGAGGATTATATGTCAATTTATTAATTACTCCCTTTGGTGGCTTAATTGTCAATTCAGGAATAACAGTGGATGGTACTGATTCATTAGATGGATTCGTTGTCGAGGTAGTAGGTTGATTAGTGCTCAGACTACCATATTCTTTATTCCGCATCGACACCAAAATATCTTGTGAAGGTTTTGTGGTGGATAAAATTAACACTTGGGAACTAGAAGCTGGATCCGTAGCAACGAAATTGGTGTCCAAATTTGGAAATGGGTCTATCAACACAACTGATGCATGAGAAGTCTTGATGATTTTTGAGACTTCAGCACGATGAGGACAATCCATAACAAAGTGTTCCTCATTACAAAGTATGCATCGATAACGAGGTTTCTGTGGTTCAAACGGTTGATCAGATGATCTTTCCTATGGGTTCGAAGTTTTGATTTCCCTTTTTTCTTACTTCTTGGTTGCTTGTCACTTTTTCATTTTTCAAATGACATGGCATTAATTTTGGAAGAAGGAGCAAGATCAGATGCAGTAGCGTGGTGTGTTTTTGCAGAGCCTATCAAGCCATTTCTGGCATGAGAGTCCTTTATTTGAGGAGGAACATTGAAATTAGATCGTAGCACATTAGGGATTTTTTCATAGAGTGTGCCGGACTGAGTGTAAATGGGCACGAGAGATAACGTGCTCTTCCGTGATGACACCACCCTTAGCCACATCTTCAGTTATAGATGGTAACAATGACTTAATGAACCATTCAACAAGAAGATGATCCAGAAAAAATGTCTTAACCATTCGTCGACGGTGATGCCACTCATGAATATGATCAGAAATGTGAGTAGCATTAGTCTGTTTGAAGTTGGTCAAGAGTTCCGTTCCAGTTTCGTATCTGATCTATAACTGGAAATGGGTCAAAAAGACAGTAGCTAGGGCAGTGAAATTGTCAAAAGAAGCTCTAGGTAACTCAATGTACCATTTAGCAACTGGACTTGTAAGTGTACGCTGGAAAAGACGTAGTCGAACATAATCATCATTCAGGGAATTTGATTAACACCATAAATGATAAGTCATGACATGAGTCAATGGATCTTCTCCAGGGTTTCCATTGAATTTAGGAATATTGGAGGGTAATTTATGAGGTATCACCCGCCACCAAGGAGCATAATTTATAGGATCATTGGTTAACCGGTTTAAATCTGGTAATTCCAAGGTTGAAACAAAAGGAAACTGTCGATTAAGGTCAGGTTGAGCATAGCCAGCGTAAGATGGAATTTCTTGGGCAACAAGACTTTGAGCACCGGCATACAGAATTTGCTGCTGGTAACCTAGATAGGGGCTATTTTCTAGCAAACGCTTGAGGATTCTGTTAACCAAAACCGGGATATGTTGCTTGTTGAAATGAAGTTTGAGGCATTTGTGCTTGTGGTTGCCAAGGGGTCTGTCTGCAAATGTTATAACCCAAATTAGTATAACTTGGATTCGTTTGATATGTATAACCAGGTTGCGTTTGTGACATCCCATAAAATGGTACACCAGCTTGTGAATAAATGATTCCTGATACAGGTTGTTGTAAATTAACCAAAGGATTTTGAGTCTGTGGACGCAACATTTGATGATATTGAGTTGAAGAACCCACCTAATAAGGTTGATGTACAATATTTTGGTTCTGTAACAGGGGTATAGATTTATTTACAAGTGGTAATGAAGTGGGTGTAACAGGTTGAACCTTTTGATACGAGTGTACAACCGTTTGTGATTGGATAGGCAGAGTGGGCTGCCATTGAAAAAAATTCATGTCAACATTAGTTTGACCAAAAAGTGATGGAGTACTGTCATATTGGGTGACCAAAGGTTTCCCTCCAGCATAAGGAGGATAATAAGATGGAAAATAATTTTCTCCAAATTCTGGGAGTCCAGTTGATATGGAACTTAAAGGAATTGACCCAAAAGGACCGACTTGATATTGACCTAATGATGTATGTAATGAATCAAGTCGTTCAGTACTAACGATAGGACTACTAGTTAAAATGCCAAATTATGACATTGGCAAAGACCATGGTCTTGAAGATGCAACAGAGAAAGTGCCAAATAATGATTTGTAACCTGTTAGGACCATAGGGCCACCATGAAAATATGACTCTAGTGATGTTGTGAACATCGACGGAGTAGCGAAGGTAGGAGATGACGTAATTGGAACAGCAGACCCAACCGAAGATGTTGGTTCAGACATGGTTGTGTGACCAAATGTATAACCTCAAAAATCGATGGGAGATTGAATGGGAATAGGATCAACAAAAGAAAATGGAAACGATTGAGGAAAAGACTCGTATAGGTAAAGGTCCCTCCAAAAATGGGTTGGATTTAAAGGTGTATCGTCTTGTGGGATTTCTTCAATTGCAATTAAACCAGGAGGAAGAACTTCACCATCAGGCCCAAAATATATTTCAGATAGTTGACTATGTGATATAGGAGTTTCAATAGCTACATAAATTTGTGGGATGACCAAGGTAGGAACAACTTCTGGTTTTTCAACTTCAGGATTTAGATGTTCTAGAAAAGAAGAGACAGGATCTGGATCAATTTTTGATTGAACAACGTCGGGTCCAAGAGGTATGGTCTCATTTATTGAATGTATCATGACCATGGGTAGCTATGAAGACTCTGTTTTGACAACAATAGATGAACCGAGATGTGTAGAAACAATTTGAGCTAATTCTGGTTTAAAATATGATGTTTCACTAGAGGTACAAATTATACTTGATTCGGCAGATCGTGATCACCTTCGCCTACCAAAAGTAACTTCTGGTGGTAAAGGTGGTTTTAATGTTAATATACACGAACAACGGGGGATAGGATTTTGTTCTTCCATGATTATTGATTTATTTTAACCAGAAAACAAATTAAAACAAAGAGGGTAATTCTAGGCAAAAGATTTTACCAAGAAATTGTGAACTACAGAATACCTCCTGGCGAACCAAGAAGTACGGGTAGGTAATCTCCTCGAATGTTGTGTTCGGTGTATCACAATTTCAAGGCTGCCAACTCGGTTGACTATGGATGGATAGTACCTAAAAGTTGTCCTCCCAAATATACCCGAAGGTACGTGGAGGCCCAAGTCCATATTAGCGTTGTCTGATGCGAAACCGCACAGTGAGAGCACCCCTTTATACTTATCGTACTGTAACACTGCCCGATATACCCGAAAGTACGTGGACGAGCTACGATATACTTACATACGTGGAGTGAGGTATCACACTCGGAATGTATCGCAGACAAGTTAACGACAACTGCTATGTTTTACGATGCCAGAACATGTCTCTAGCCTATACCTTCTAAATGTTATCGTTATGGTTCCAATGCATTGTTAAGTAATTTGAGATTAATTTTATGTTGATTTTGCTCAACAATTTTCCTTTCAAATGTTCACCACGATGATGTGTATGAAATTTCTAAAATGCAAGCTAAGAATGATAAACAATCTTTCACTTTCAACTTTTTCAATGAAAAACATAGCTACTAAGGGAAGAGAGAAAATAATTTGTGAGCAAACAAATCAATGAATCACAAACTAAATGCGTATTTCATAATATTCCTTTTGTAAAACACACATTATTTTACATGCAAATGCAAGTCTTTATTTTCAGTTTCTTTAATTTTATGAATGCAGAAAAGAAACTAGGTGCACTAAATCAACAATTCAATTGCTTTTTACTTTCGAGAAATGAAGAATAAAAACAACAATTTCTCTTTTGAAGGAAAAATGTGGATTTCAACAACAATTTCTCCTATCAAGGAAATGAAGATTTTACAAAAAAATTCTATTTCGAAAGCAAATGATTCTTAATGTGACCATAAAAGTACTTTGAAATCAACTTGTCAATGATAAAGAATTTTTTTTTTAAAACAACATTGAACAAATTTTCAGTCAAAGGAGAAGAAGTATATAGAGTCACTGGTCAATTGAGGATCAAAATTTTCAAAACACAACAGCAAACAAAACTGAAGAAAATTGCAAAGGAAAATTCAAAGGAATTTGGGTACTTTCGGGAGTCAACATAGTCTCCAAAGGGAGACAGTGCTCTGCAACGGAGGCTAGGAAGGGAGACAATGCTCTACAAAGCACTGTGTCCTGTCTAAGGGTGCGTTGGGCATAGTATACAAAGAAAATACTACTGTTTAACTCACTGTGTTTGCTAATTTGGCTTTGAAAAAGTTTAATATTTATGAGTAACAACTACTGGGTGGATAAACAGAGCAAATGAGAGGCTTAAACACCTAGAAATAAGATAAATTCTCCCCAGTGGAGTCACCAATTTGTTGGGCCAGAATTATGAATTCCGGATAAATCACGCTTCCCTAGACAGGTGCTCATCTAGAACAACAGGTGAATGACTATATGACTATTTATCCTAACTCAAAACAGATACACAGAGAGGATTGGAGGCTTACTTCTTCAGTCACTTCCAAATGGCTCCTTCGGTCGCTTATGTTGCAGCTTCAAATTTAGGTGGTTTTTATGCTGAATGCTTCCTGCAAGAAGGAACATTGAAACAATAGAAGATGCAATAATATAGATATCAATTCAAGCTAGTTAGCTAAATTAGTAAAGAAAAACTATACACATCAACCAAGACCTTGCAATATGGAAAATCAAAGCCAATAAAGATGCATATAGGGAAAAATAAGAAGTACTCTTTATTGATGATAGAAGGAGAGGTTACAACCTAGTAACTGATTTGAAGTGAGTTTCCAACAATGTTTCCAAGCCTCATCACAGTATAAATCTCTCCAACAGTAGCTACACAAATCTAGCTCTCAATTGAAAATCTTCAACATTTCTCTACTAAAATTCTTCCTCTCAAGCACTTAGATCTGTGCTCAATTTATATATGAACTGTAGGTTTTTTTGCAATCAATGAATTTCCAATAATAGGCAAGACATGTTTCTAATCATGTAGATGTTAGATAGACACTTGGATCTGAAGCTTGACACATGTGAACTATTCTAGAAGGCACTGGTCAAGTGGAGATTCCGGAACAATGAGAATTTCACTCCCAATGTGACCAACGCACCTGTGAATGTCGGAAAGTGCTTTGCAGAGCAGCCTTGCATGGGGCTACCTGCATATGCAACACACTTAGGCCCCTTAGAGCTTGCGTTGGTGAGCTCTCATATGCTATATAATAAGCTTCAAACCATGGGAATTTTTTCTTGATGAAAGTCTTGCTTGATTTGTCTTGTTTCTTGTCTTAGGGCATGTAGCAACTGAAATTATAGGGAATGATAGACCCTTGATCATTGGTCCTGGAGATGATCTCCAGTTAACCAGGTCATTATGGATGATGCCAAAATTGACCTATAATACTATCCAATATGAAATATCGTCGTTAAAACTCGCAATCAACTTGTTACCTGACACCTCAGAAGAAGAAGCGCGTATTTTTAACCTCATCCATCTTGATGAAATGCATCGTGAAGCCCAATTAGCCAAAAAAGTGCATAAGAGACATATAAAGGTGCAATACGACAAAAATTTCCAACCTCGCATTTTCTCAGAGGGTGACTTGGTCCTTCTTTATGATCAATAAGATGATGTTATAGGTATGGGAAAATTTGAGCCATTATGAAATGGCCCCTATATGGTCAAAAGAGTTATTTCTAAGGGTGCCTATGAGTTGGCATATTACGATGGGATTCCATTGGCGCAACCCAGAAATGGGTTGTATCTAAAACTTTACTATGCTTAATCATGAGCGTAGTAATCTTTTGTATTATATTGTATATATATGCTGTTGATTTGCATTCACTATCTTAGTTTGTTTTTAGATTTTTCTTGACGTTTGTAATCTGCTTTACATTTTATCATAGATGTCTAAATATTCATAACCTTTTGTTGGATATGTTGATGGTGCTAGTCATAGTACGCAGAATCTATCCTTTGTAGCATAGGCTATTTTGGCTCCGAACGGTGAGTTAGTGAGTTTTCAAGGGATTTGTATTGGTAGATCGACAAAAAATATTGCTGAGTATAGCGCGTTGATCGAACTTCTCTCTGATGCCATTTCATTTGGTATTAACCGCATTATCATAAGGTTAGACTCACAACTTGTGTTATTACAACTTACTAGGGTTTATATTGTTATAAATCCAACGCTGCATCGTTTGTTCCTAAGAGTTCTACTTTTGGAAATACACTTTGATTTTATTCAATATCAACACATTTCCAGAAATTTGAACACATTAACTGATTCTTTGGCTAATCAAGTTTTAGACAGACATTTGCAACACATGTAATGAAAGCATTCACATAATTGAATAGGATTGCACAATAAACATAGGAAAACATTGAAATCAAATAGATATATAGTTATAGTTCTTTTACAAAATTTGTGCCCAAGACACATTGGTCATATGACCTCAAAATGTATGCAACATGTCAAAAGTAAACTATTGGTGCTCATGGTAACATGCTATAGATCTAGCTATCCTACGCAGTAACCGCATCCAGCGGTTATGAACACCAATACTGTGGTGCTGCAATCTCATGGGTAACTCTTCGATCCAGAAATCTAGAACCTCGAAGGTCAACCCCTCTATGTGCTGCCAAAGCTTAGACAAAGTCTTATCCATATCAAGATCTTGAAAGACTGCTCTCCCGACAACCCTCTCTGCTAGCTCATCTGCTTCATGATCTAGTTCCTCCACCGGTTGAACATGACCAACATCTTCATTACATCAAACATTTAGTTTAAAGTCTTAGGAAAACATCAAAATAAAAAAACATTGTATAAACCTTAACAAAATAAAAAACATACTCAAAACATTCTTACCTATTGAACCCCATTGAGCACCTTTTGGTAGTGCTAAATTTGGATCTCCTCGGAAATCAATGCCTATGTATGCATACTCATCGATGGCAACAACCTATCACCTAAACCAGGCGAAGAACGCAGTAGAGAACATAATGGATGATTGGCCTGAATGCCTACCCATTAGTTCTATCCATCTCTGCATCCTCGTATCTCTAGGATTAGGCACACCCATTGTCATATGTTGTGGCTGCATCAGTGGAATCCATTATAAGGCAAATGATATGAGGATAAAAACATAACTAAAATTATTTTTCCTTCCTCCCTTTGATTTGTTCAGTTGTTCTTTTATCTGAGAAAGTTCAACTTCAGACCAGTTGAAGACTGTTGGCTCCATACACTCCAGCGCACACTGCATATACAATCTATTTGCTACATGTGGTGTAAAGGTGCCAACAAGTTTTTCCATCCTAAAAATGATAGTTCTCAAAGGAAAATCTCTAACATCACAGATGTTTATCTTTCTATATTTTCTTGGCTCTGCCCCTCGATAGCAATGCTACAGAACATAATCCCTCACAATCTCTCCTCCAAGAGCATACCCTGAGAGTGAAATGGGCAAGCCTCTCCTCGAAAAACCTGTGAGAAAGTATACATCCTCAAATGTTATGGGAACCACTTGGTTCTTAATATGAAATGCCTCGATATCTGGATGCCATGCTCAAACTAAGAATTCCAAGAGTTCTATTTTTTTCCTCATCTGTGACAACCGGAAGTACTTTAGTAGTCCACAATCTTTTAGGGCTCTTACTGTGCCTGGATCATTTAGGGCAAACATATCTTACTCGTCATGCTCTGTTTCCCTCCATGTAATCATCATTATAATTCTATGAAAACTTGAAATATAACCATAAGAACCATTAGATTCCATTCAATGCAAAAAATTGGGCAAATTTTGGGCATAATGCAAAAAAAAAAAAAATTCAAGATTTCGCCCAACGCAAACCTAGACAAGAGACAGTGTGTTGAATATGCAGGTAGCCTTGATTTTAGCTGCTATGCAACGCACTTTTCAATATTCAAGGATGTGTTTCCCTCTTTAGGATCATAATTTACCATAGGGACCTCAAAACCCTAAAAATTTGCAATAAATGGAAATGAAATGATTACTGAGGGAAAGAGAGGGTTCATGGCACTAACCTGGATCAAACGGAAATGAAATCCATCCACAAAAACAATCGCAATCAACAGCTGAAGTGTGGGGACAAAATCAAGTTCAAAGCTCCAAAATGCAAATGCTAACTATGGAATGGTAAAAATGAATAGTAAAAATCATTTTAATAGTCATTTAATTGTTTGCAAATTATATTTAATGCTATGACTATGGTTTTATTATGTTTTTTATCATGAAACGGGTATTTTTAATCCATTTTATGTTGTTTTGAACAGGGTTTACAAACTGATGAACATATTAGTCGTGCAGTTTTATTTCAAGAATGATTTGACCACAAAGCATACTTTTTCTCCTTATTTTTCAAGCTTTGTTAAAAATGAAAAAGGATTTGAAGTGCACTTTTATCTCTTTTCCGAGCTTTGATAATAGGGAAAAAGGAAGCCCTGGAGTCTTCTTTCAGCTCCTTTCAGACTCCGATAATGTGAAAATATTTCCGAGCACTTGTCTTTTCGAGCTCGTAAAAGTAAATGAATTGATATCTTCTCAGTATAAGTTTAACCCTTTTCCGGACTGAGCTAGATTACTTACGGAAAAGGAATAGCTTGGTCAAACATGACTAAAGAGGTTCTCTTAGATATTATTTTACACTTTTTCGGATCTTAGCGACAACTTTATGAAAAAGTGCTTATGGAGTTCTCTTTCATCCTCTTTTTCAATCTCTCTAAATATGAAAAAGGACCGGGCTATCACCATCATTAAGCTCGTTAAAACATAAAATAGCGACAGGCTTGTCGATGATGGAAATAATCGAGTTTCATTCATCGCTAGACTCATTAAATTATTAAATAGCGATATATTATTTGAGTGAAGGGATGAATTATAGATCAAGAATATGTTATACTCCTCAATCTTGTTAAAAAAATAAAGAGGTAGTGGTTGACAAATGAATGGGGAAAATTTTTCACTCCATCACCGTGACTATTTGGGTTGGGTAATATTCTTGACGGTTCATTTATACCTATGGTTCATCATACCTTCACTTCATTTTTGGGTCAATGCTGCCAACTCATCTCAGTGTCGCCGATATGTTCAAGAGAAGTCATCCAGTGAATACTCATCCTTCTGCAATACTCATAATCCTTCATTCTCATGACAGTCATCCATGAAAATTGCTATATCAAGTCATACCTTTGTCTCTGAAATCAGTAACTCCCATTTCGCAACAAGGTGATTTCATGTCGACAACAAATCATTATCCAGGAATTCACTTAGAAACATCATATTCCAGTACCATGAGGCTTGTTACAACATTGACAAGATCCTCACTTCTGGACTTTTGAATGAAAGATTTTATTTGGCATTCGACATCAAATCATATATTCACGCCTTACAAAATGTACTGCAGCACCTTGAGGGCCATTGACATTAATGGTGGTTCTCTCGTGTTTGTTAACAACTCACATCATTAGTTGGTAATCAAATGATGTATTACCATGTTCGACTACAAATCATATATTCCCATGGCTAGAATTGTAACTAAATGATCGAGTGAAAGAGATAAGAAGGCCCCAGATCTAGTTTCATCCATCTGAGCTGCGATTTTAGGATTGTTGTTCACATCATCTGTACAATGACTTTACATACAGATCATCATCCAAACATGGGCCTATATCTATAGGCATGTCTGTATTGGGCAAAGTTCCAATGTAGAATACTTTCTGAATTATGTACATGTTATTAGATTGTTTATGTGTGGAGCATTGGAATGCCTTCCCTCAGTAATTCTTGATCAAGAGGATATATCATGATGTAATGTATTGTAATATTGATGCAGGTCGCCACTCCGCTTCATCTCCAACCCATCATTGTGTAAAGCATCTCAATCAAATTATTATTATTATTATTATTATTCTGACTTCATGCTTTAGGGGGGAATTGTTATAGGTTAATTTGGGCACCATTACCAATGACCTAGTTAACTGGACATCATCTCCAAGACCAATGAATAGGGTCTATCATCCCCTATAATTTCAGTTGCTACATTCCCTAAGACAAAGAACAAGACAAATCAACCATGACTTCCATTGCAAAGGTTTACAAGATTTGAAGTTTATATTATATCATATCATAGCTCACCAACACTGCCTCTCAAGGGACTAAGTGCATTTTATATGCAGGTAACCCCACTCAAGGGTGCTTTGCAAAGCACTTCCCAACACTCATAGGTGCGTTGGTCACATTGGGAGTGAAATTTTCATTGTTCTGGAATCTCCACTTGGACAGTGCCTTCTAGAAGAGTTCACATGTGTCAAAATTTGAATCCATGTGTCCATTTAACATCTCTAAGATTGGGAACATGTATTGCCTATTATTAGAAATTCATTGATTGTAAAACTACCTTCAGCTCATCTATAAATTGAGCACAAATCCCAGTGCTTGAGAAGGAAGAATTGAGTAGATAAATGCTGGTGGAATTCAATTGAGGAGTTGATTTGAGTGACATGCTGCTGGAGATATATGCATTGTGAAGAGGCTGGGATGCTGCTAGAGATGGTGACACTAAATAAATCACTGGGTTGTAACCTCCCCTTCTATCCATTAATAAATATTGCTGCTTACTTTCCCACATATGTATCTGTATAAGCTCATGTTTTCCATATTATGAATTCTTATATGATGTATATGGTTTATGTTTCATTAATTTAACTAAATAACTTGAATAGACATATGTATTATTGCTATATTTTGTTATTTAGTGTTCATTCTTGCAGGATATATTTTTAGACCTCTAGCTTGGATTTAAAGCTACAGCAAGAGCGACAGAAGGAGAATAGGAAGCGCTTGGAATCCAAGTAAGTTATTTGACCTGTTCTGTGTGTTTGTTTATAGTTAGGAAAAGTAGTTGCAAAGTCTTTAACCTATTTTTCTAGTAAGCACCATATCTAGGGAAGAATGTTTTATCCGTAATGTACAATTTCGCATAACAAAACCCCTGCACTCAATATCTAGCCTAAAAACCCTAATTTCTCTATCCCTCCTGGTTGTGACCCTTTTGGAGAGATCCCTCTCCGACTTGGTAGGTCAAGCTACCAAGTGAAAAGCTTGGTCTATGGTTAGCTCTGTTGGGATTCCTTCTTCAGCCTTGGGAATCTGGCGGAGTGCTAACAAGTTCTTAGTGGAAAAAATTACATGATCAGATCTTATAGGTAGGTCAGTTGGATAACAGGTACATGGAGATCAGGCACAAGTTACAACATAGTTCATGTACATGTATAGGTATTCATATAGGTACAAGTGCAGGTATAGGTGCAAAAGATGTGTACTATTGTCTCACAGTAGTTGGCATTATTAGATTTAGGGATAGGATATATGTTGCGAACATTAGTGATATCAAGAGGACTATCTTGAGAGAGTTTCATCCAAAACCATTTTCAGGTCACCTAGGATATCAAAAGACATTGACAACAATGAAGACAGTTTATTGTTGGCCGAATAAAAAAAAGGATGTGGCAGAGTTTGTGGCTAGATCTTGTACTCTCAACAGGTGAAAGAAAATCGTAAACATCCAGGTGCACTACTACAACCGATTTTGATTCCATAATGGAAGTGGGAGATCATTTATATGTATTTTATCACAATTCTTCTGAGAAATTATAGATAGTAGGATTCCATCATGGTTTTGATGGATAGGTTGACAAAGGTAGCACACTTCCTTCTTGTGAAGTCTACATATTCGACTAGATTCATCGAATATGTGGTCAAATTTCACAGTGTTCCGAACATTATTCTGTCAGACAAGGATGGTAAGTTCACTTCCAAGTTTTTTAAGGATTTGTTTACAACTTTAGGTATAGAGTTGGCCTTCAACACGACTTACCAATCATAGATAGATGGACATGCAGAGAGGTTCAATAGAATATTGGAGGACATGTTCAGGATGTATGTGATGCATCAGCAAAGGATATGGCAGGAGTACCTTCCATTGGTCTAGTCTACTTACAATAATGGTTAGCACAACTTCTAGAGGATGAATCTGTTTGAGGAATTGTATGGGTGATGTTCCAATAATCTCGTTAGTTGGAGTGATCTAGTGAACAAGGTGTTGATAGGACTAGACATGTTGGTAGAGATGGAACAGGAAATGAAAGTCATCAAAAATAATTTGAAGGTAGCGCAAGGAAGGCAGAAATTCTATGAAAATCAAAATAGGTTGTTTAAGGATTTTCAGGCTGGGGAACAGGTGTGCTTACACATCAAGCCCAAGAATAGCTCCTTGAGGATTAGATAATGTTGCAAGATGGCACTACAGTAATGGGGAACTTCCAAGATTCTTGAGAGGATTGGACAAGTAGCCTATTGACTTGCACTTCCTCCAACAGTGAAATTAAATGAGGTTTTCAATGTGGCATTGATTAATAAGCATACTAAAGATGTTTATTATGTTATTGAATGCTTTGTAATGTAGGTGGAGCCCGAAGGAGAATTCCAGCCAAAACCGCAACGTAGTTTGCAGAGAAAGATACTCATGCTCCATAATCGAGAAACAAATCAGGTTAAAGTATAATGGGAGCACTTTGGGCTTGATGAAGCTACATGGAAGATGGAGGAACAGATGTGGGATACATATCCTTCTATATTCACTAGTTGAGTGAATTTTTTTGGTATATGTTTTGATGTGATGTTTTGGTATATATAAATATGTATATGGATGTAAATATTGCCATGAGTTGTGTTGTAAAGCTCCAATAAGCGGTATCAGAGTCACGTCATTATGGTTGTTATGATTGTTTTGGATGTCACACTAGTTTTATTTTCATTCGGTTGATCATTGTAAATACTGCAATGAGCTAAGTTATAAAGCTCCATGGGTAGTATCTTTTGATTTCAGTAGTGTTGTTAGTTGTAGGTGTCATTGAATACTGAGGAAAATGTTCCCCCAAGGGGGAATGTTCTGTAACAACCTTTGTCAAAAAATCATGTAATAAAGTTATAAAGGTAAAATAAGACCATGGTCATGGGACACATATTCCAAGATGAATGTTGGGTGATTACATAGTCATGGGGATTACTGGTGATTAATTAATGTCTATGGAAATTGGAAAAGGAAATGGAAAAGGTTTTCGAAAGGTAAAGTGGCATCTATTGACATTTATTTATGAAAATAATGGAAAATAAGAGAAAATGAAGGTGAAAGGTCACACGTTGGATATGAGAAGGAAAATGAAGGAAAATAATGGAAATTCAAGAAAATAGATGCCCCATTAATAAAAAGGATTTTGAGGATTAGTTTGTACCATTTTGTCAGTTCTATGGTGGAGCTCTCTCTATTCTCTCTCTATCTCTCATACTCTTGGATACTTAGAGTTTTCTTCGACCACTCTTGGAGGAGTGTGGCATACTTGGAATTTGGAGAAAGAAGGAAAAGGAAGAGTAGGGAAGCACCAGAGGACATCAGGGTCAACATCTACAACAATATTTTCTTGAAGGTACCGAGTTGCATGTATGATTTCCTTGCTAGGTTTGGAATGCATGGCATATGCATGTGGTTTCTTGGCTATGATTTATTATTGGCATGGAGGATTTCCTGTATTTGCAGAGGTCTTTCCTAAACTTTCCATTTCCTGGATAGCCATGGTGTTATGGGTTTTAATTTTTTTTTCTAGTTGGTTCTCATTTACCTTTGTTTGTGGGTTGAATTACTATTTCCTGTAAGCCTTGGTTGGAAAATTTCTTTATAACCCATGTGTTGAGCCTTGAGAATGTCTCTATTTTGACATCCATTTCATTACCCTTTTCATCCTTTTTGTCAAACTCTAGTAATATTAATTAGTGTTGGTTTGCACATTCTCAGTTGGTAAGTTATCTAAATGATCTCTTTTCATATTTTAAAATGTTTCTTATTATTTGAATAAAATTTGTATTTAGCTACAAAATTCATGCAATTATGTAGCTAATATTTGTTAATACAACTACTAACATTGTTTAATAGGTTCCGAAGAAAGAATAGAGGAGAAAAGTACATGGGCAGTTTGGAAATGATCCACTCATGGATTTTATCCTACCTACCTATCAATTATCGAGAAGGATAATGTGTAAAATCAAGTTCAAAGGATCAGTCAAAGTAGAGAGCTGAGACAAGAGAGCAATAATATGAAGCTTTCACAATTTTCTCTCCATGTAGCAAATTGTAATATCCCCTTTTCAGGAATATCAACAATGTGCTCAAGAAACATGCTGTATAAGAAAAAATGTGCAACAGAAACACAAATCAGGACTTGGTTCCTATTATTTATGTTATGTGGGACTTATATATGGAATTTCATCTAAAAAAAATTAGTTTAGATATATTAAACAGATCTCCCAAAAACTAGAATAGCTAAAAAGCACCCAAAGAGGAAGGCTGCAGCCAAATGCAAACACTACTTCAGGAATTGTGCAGTTTTATTAGATATTTAGTGGAGATCAGCAAGGAGGTTTATATTTTAATAATATAGCAGAAAATCAGCATTATTATTAAACTCTTTCACTATACAATACAATGTATGAGGCAATATAGCAAGAAATCTTCAGAAAAGAGAGCTAGAACACATGTATACTTGCAAAATTGGCTCAACAGCTGGAAGTTACAACTCAGATCTAGGATAGATCTGTGAGAAAAAAATCAGATCTATTTCAAATCTTGGAACTAGATAGTTTTCTCTCCAAGATCCCCTTGGAATTTTGACAAAAGCATGCATAAAGAAGAGTAGATCTGAGAAACAAGTTGCAGACCTGTAAAATGCTGCAGTAAATTTCTGAACATAACATTTCATTACAATGGATCAGATTTAAACAGAACATGGATTAGCAAGCTCATCCATGGATCACCAAGTGGAAGGAAAAGCCCAGCACTAGAGATCTCTGATCTAAACTATGAACAAAACACCATAAAGAGGTTCACACCATAATAACGCAGTCTATCTAGATGAACATCGTTATAGCTCAAATGACATAGATAACCATTGCAAAATTGTAGATTTGAAGTAAAAGGAGAAGAGACACTCTTCCAAGAGGTTAAAAGACACACTCCATGAGAAGAGGCTCCCAAAAATACACTAGATCTTTGCAGATCTAGACTCCCACTTGCTGCAGCTTGCAGAAGCAGCAAAACCCTCCATGGATCATCACTGCTAATGAAAGTAGAGCTTGGCCTCAAGCCTGATAGTGGTTCAATTCAGCAAACACTCCTCCAAGAATCCTCAAAGGAAGAGGTGAAATCCCTGCATAGGAATTCCAAATACAATCCTCCACTAAACAGCAGAGAATGGTATTTGTCTAAGCAGACAAATACTCAGAAATATGATCAATCAACAACCTTCTCTTGCTTCCCTCCCTCTCCTTTTATAAGATGAGAAAGCCTTTGCAAACCCTAAACCACCTTGATGAGTTAGCCCTTTTCACATGAGAGGCTTCCTTCTAGAACTACGTTGTCCCTTTTGGAGATGCAATGAACCTAGACAACACTGTTAATTTGGTCAAGGTTGACCCAGTCTTTAGCTCAAACCTCTTTCACACCTGCAAGTGATTATTTACATGGCCCTGATTTGTATTTTTTCACATGGGCATTGATTTATTCAGAATTTTTAGGAGTTTTACATGTCATCCTTTATTCATGCAACAGAAATTAAAACAAAATTGAATGTTCCTCTTAGCTAAGGTTAAGTGGGAACATTACAGTCCTCCCCTCCAAAATGTTGCTTGTCCTCAAGCAACTGATAGTGTTAATATGAATCTTTAAATGGTGTAATAGATAGGGTAAGAGCTATAGTTCTTCTCCTTATCCATTGATGGCACCATCAAGGATCAAGTTTTCATCATGGGCCAAGTGCTCACTAAGCCAATACATCAAAAATTTCTCCTCCAATGCTAACATAATAGGGGCATAGTCCATCCCTTCAGGAGTGGCAAACACAACAGAAATAAACATGGGTGAAGCAATGCTACATCTAAAACATGTATCATGAATTACAAGTTGAAGTTCCATCCCATGTGGTACATATACACTACCCATCCTTTGACCATACAAACCCATAAACAATACCAATATATCATCTATGTATGGAAGCAAAATCACATATATGCAAACTGAAATTTTCACTGGAGGAGGTGGGTCACAATCCCACATAAGATGCCAGCGCAATGCACTCCTTGTCTTTAGTAGTTCTGAGTGTGGTAAGTGGTACTCCCACCACACCTTTGCTGCATGAGTCACTTTGACATGGCTGAAAGTGATACACAAGTTAGGTGCTTTTGGGAAGCACCCATCATGAAAAAGGATCTCCCTTTGCACCTCAAGGGAGTGAACAGATTCAGAATTTTTATTGGCCTTACCAATGCCATGAGATCTACATGTCATATCAATCCCTGTAGGAGCCGTGGCTTGCATACATATGGTAAGAGAATATGTCAAATTAGAAAAATAAACATGCTCCATAAGATCAGATTATTTACTATACAAGTCTCCCACACATGTGAAGTTGGGCATGGATATTTCTCCTCTTTCAAGAGAAGTATGAGAAGGCTAAAATGACTCCTACATAGAGTCCTTTGGCTATCCCCACTCCTCATAACTCTTGCACTCTTGAAGGTGCTGATGTAGTTCCTGCCAATCATAGTGCTGATGTAGTTCCTCCTTCATACCCTCCCAATCAAAACTCCTCATGATTAGGGTGTAGATCTTTGTTGACTGCATATAACTAGAAAGGAAATCTTTATGTGCCCTTTGTAGTATCTATTGCTTAAGCTTGGAGGCTTTAGACAAGAATACTCTACCAAGATGATAGATGACCCCTTCATGGACCAAATAGCCTCCCTCTTGCTTCATGCCATCTAGTATCATCCTCGTGTGAAGATATTTGGAGTACTCCGTGTTAGGGTCCCGTGATTTGGCTGATTGGCAAGCCAAATGACAGTGTAACATCAAACCAAGCTTTGGAGCCAGAGGACCTAGCCTTCCTGGACTCAGAGAGGGCTCTCTCTATATGTGTAAGGGATATCTGTTTGTTTGCTTATTATGTTCTGATTTTAGGCTAGTTATGAAGTAAGTTTTTTTTTGGTTTTTTAAGTTGTGAGGGATGAAACTGATCAATGATATAAAATAGATAACAAGATGTTACATTAACTGGGCTATGGGGTCAAAAGGTCAAAGAAGCTATTAGATGACGATACAAGGCTGTTGAAGGGCCAATTTGATTCAAGGTAGAAAGGATCTTTGGGCAAAATGGATTAAATGGACATCAAGTTTGTGAACAACAAAGGGTTTCAGGCATAAATAGTTTAATAGCAGACATAAACATGGTATGGCAAACCATTAATCATGAAAAATGTAACTATAAGCTAATCAATACATTGAAATAAACATTCAAGCCATGCATAGAAGTATATGACCCTCTAACTTTGGGAAATGGCTATCAGACTTTGGGGAAAACATTTAAGGAAAAAAAAAACTTAACTTACTTTGCCGGAATGCCTAAACACAGTACTTCAAGTCATTGGGCACTTTGAACAACAAGATTCGCATAGTTTTAGGCAAAGGGATAGATCGGAACTAGGCCTCCTTGGTTCAACAAGATGATAATCTAATCAGTCAAAGAGAAATTTCATGGATGGAACTATAGCTAGCCATAGGTAAGTAGGGAATACCGTAAGTCATACTTAGCATGTATAGAACTATGAATGAAACAAGCAACAATATCCTCAAGCTGTTAAAGAGCAGTTAAGAATTCTTTAATGCAACTAAGGAAGAAGAAAACATGAAAGCTATGAAGATTCAGGAAATTTGAGGTGCCTCCATGGGCATATCTCAAATTTGCTCTCTACTGATCTATAGAAAGCAAGAAACATGTATTCATGAATGAAAACTAGAAGACAAAACATAGAAAGAAACACTATACCATTCTACCAAGTCATGGAATCCATCAACAATCCTTCATCATTCATCCAAGAACATCCAAGAGGCAATCCAAAAGCATAACACAAGTATTTTCTTCCAAAGCTCATATGACCATATATTGCTTCTCTTCTCAAATTCAGCCTTTTTTACAAATGAGAGCTTGTGGAATAAATAGGCTCAAGTGAGGAAAACCTCATGGTTCAACTTGCATCCTCATTGGCCTAATCAAAATATCTAAACTTGTCCTTGAGGCTTTGCAAAGCCCAAGGCACAAAATATCTCATAAAATATCTAAAAAATGCTAAAAATGGGAAATAAATTGACTTTACATCACTTTCCATGTGCAAAAATAGCTAAACGCACATTTGGAAAAAGCAGATTTTAGAGGTTCAAAAATTACAAAAATATCCAAAATTTATATCAGCAAAAGGTCCGCTGACTTGCTAGAAACATTTGGCAGCCTTCCCGGTGTCGAAACGAGGCTCATGATAGCTCGTTGGAAATCTCTGAGTGTCTACTTTCTGGAAAAACTGAAATTATCTAGATCTGATACCTGGAAGTCCTCTAAAGCTACACCTGTGTGTAAAAAACCAGAAAATTACAGTCTGCTGATAGACCGGGCAGAGTGTGCAAAAAGTGAGCATTTTTCACCGTTTTGAGGGGGAAAAAGATCTCAAAATGACCTGAAAATCACTAAGGGTGTGCTCATGAAATTATGGAATCCAATGATACCATTATCCTCTCTTGACGAATCCTCAAAATGAAATGGCGAATTTATGAGTTTTTGACCAAAAACTCAAAAATGCCAAAAAACCAAAAATTGTCAAAATGTACCCAAAATTGGTGTGCGTGACCCTCAAGGGTCCTCGGAAACATGCTCCGAAACTGAGGCCAAAATGTCAAGTTCTGATGTGTGCTTCTTCTCTTTCCGTGTCCGGTGCTTCCCCTTTGCTTCCTTTAGTTTCTCTTGAGTGGCCTTCAACTTGCGCCGGGCAAACTGATTTAGCTTTTGATAATGTTTTTTCATCTTCCTTTGTAGCTCCAAGTCCCTGTTTTCTTTCTCAAGCTTCATCTCCAAATGTTTATTGGCTCTTTCTAGCCATGCCTCCTTATTGCTTTCAATCTCTTGCTCAAGTAGTGCAGTGAGGGGAGTGGATTGAAAAAGGGCTTGTTCTTCTTCCCTTTGCTTTTCAAGGGCTCTTCTAAGCCCTATGGTTCTAGGCCTTTTCCGCCTAGGCTGGTCTTCTTCTTCATCCTCGTCAAAATCACCTATGAGCTCCTCTATTCTCGCTTGTGCTTTGGCAGCCTCATTCTTGTATTTAATTGCTCGTGTCTCATAAACAGCCATATGGACACTTATTTGTCTATTTTGGATCTCCAAGAAATGATTGAAGTTCTTTGCCCGATGAAGCTCATTCTCCAATGCTTCAATTTGGCCCTCTCGATAGATCAGAAGGTTTTCCAGAATGTGGGCTTCATTATCGCTGTCATCACTTTGGATTGGGATGATAGCCAATGCACCTCCATGTTCTTGACTTTCTCCTATCTTGCCTTTTCCTTTGCCCTTGAAGGCTAATCTTGCACTCTTCCTCCTTGGCAAGTTAGTGAGAGGTTTCTTGGGCGAATTTCTTTTGTTCCGGATAGTTCTTGTTACTTTTGGAGTGACCACCTTGAGAATTTGCTTCTTTTCTATTTTGGGCTTAGTCTTCTCGGGAGAGGAAAGCATGATTTCTTTTCCCTTGTCACTTTGTTTGTCACCTTCCGGAAAAAGATTTTCCTCTTGAAACTATTGTGCAACTTGAGGAGGCTGTAATGTATCATGAGAGGACTGCTGTATGTTATATGGAGGCTGCTGCTGCTCACCTTCATCATGCTGCTCAAACTGTTGTCCCTGTTCATCACTATCAAGCTGTTGTTCTACCTCAATCCCTTGTTCAATTTGTGGTTCAACCTGCTGCCCCTGACCATCAAAATCAAGTTGCTGATGTGCTTCAACTCCATGCTCACTTAGTGGCTCAAGCTACTACTCACCACCATCACTATCAAGTTGTTGTCCTTCATCACTTCCTTCATGCTTGTCCTCCTCTTTTTCTACCTGTTCATGCCCCTCCTCTTCTTGCTGTCCTGACTGTTCTGTGGTGATCCTGAGCCTTCTAGGAGTAGGCCTACTGGAGGAAGGTAAAGGGCGATGAATAGGCGGGTTGGGAGATATATGGACCGGAGGAACAGTTGAGAAATCCGGGTGACTGATAAAAACATCCCAAGAAACACCTTTCTTCTCCAGATGATGAATAATGGTGATTTTGATCAGAGAATGATGGAAGAGAGAAGCTATTTGCTGAGATGGAGGCTTCTTTTGGACTAAGGATGCCATTTTCTCGATGCTCTTGCACAAAAAGTAAGGGAGATTGAGCTGCCTAGTTCTAGTGAAATGCATCAATAGTCGGACATGGTAGGCATAAACTTGAGTAAACCTCCCTTCATAAGTAAAATACTTCATTATGATATTCATAAGAGGAGCATATCTGGTAAGAAGATGAGAGAAAGGAAAAATAACAGTGCATGTTTCTCTGTGCTCGGGCTTGATGAAAGGCTTGTAGTCATCCAAGTCTAGATAGGCCTGCTTGAACCATTTCTCGCCAAGATATGGGATTTTGGTGGCTTTGGATACCGACCTCGGGGAAAACTTGAAATCAAGGCCTGCTATTTGGAAATGTTTGCTTTGGAACCTCAAGGTGCATAGGTGTGTCAAGGGCGAGAAACTTTTGACCTCCTGTACTCTCTAGCAGAAATCCAGACAACCCACCTCATGAAAATTGAAGAGGATGGATGGATGTGCATTGAATTCCTCAGTAGAAATTGGCTAATATCTCTTGTGTAATCCACTTCTGTTGTCTTGCCTGGGCGGCATCTTGGGCTAAAATGTGCTCTTGAAGCACCAAACTACCTCCCTGTCTTTAAACTACCTTCTTTAAGTCAAATTCTGTCAATCCAGTTTTTTGATAAGGAAACAGTGTTTCTGTGGATGTTTGTGCAAACTGCTCCCTTTCAATATAAAACCTCTACTCCTTTAAAAAGTGGCCTTCTCATCCTTTGATATGTAATTCAACAAGCAGACCTTGTTAGAAGAAAAAACACAGTGAAATGAAGATAGGCAGTCAATTGAATTTGTTGTGTATAGTGACAAGGTCACCCTGCTCTGTGATGTTTGGAGGTTAACAACCTATTTTTGTATCTTTGACCAAGGTAAACTTCTCAACTTCACAATCCTACCCTTGCCTTAGTATGCAAATCAATCAACAAGTCCACACCATATACACAGTCAATTTCACTGTTCATAGAACAAAGGTGGCAGAGCTTTGAAAAGCTTCTGAGGTTTTAACAAAAGCCTGTAGGAGCTTTATCTTTCAAACAATCAAAGCTCTCTTTCAATATAGAACCCCTATCCCTTTAGAAAACTGCCTTTCCACCTTCTAAATACCAACTTAACAAATAAACTTGAAGAACAAAAACACAGTCAAATTTTACTGTCCACAGGATGAGGTGGCAGATCTTTGAAATGCCTCTGAGGTGTTGGCAGAGGCCTGTAGGAATTTTCAAACAAATCAAGGCTTTCTTCAACCAGAACACTGCTCTTTTTATGCCACTTCACTAATTAATTCAAAAATATGCACACAGTCACCCACAATGACTTTATACAGTCCAAGGCTTACTGTTTATGAGGTAGGTTAACAGGGCTTATTTTGTTTTGTGATGTAGTAACCAGACCTGTAGCATTCAATAAATAAACCTGCTCTTTAACAAAAACCATGTTCCCTTATTATACTTCACTGCTCTCCATTGGTATGTCACTCCATCAAACAAATTCACACCATATACACAGTCAAAACAACAAGTCTTTGTGCAGTCAAAAGGCTATTGTGTCATGGGACTAGGTGACCAAGCCTTGCAGTTTTTAATGAACAATCGACCTTTCCAACAAAAACACTGCCCTTTATAATCCATACCTCCTTATATCCATTTGAAAAAACTTATTGTTTCACCTTGGTAGTGGGGGCGACCTCACAGTTCTTTAAAAAATACAGCTTGCAAGCATTTGATGTTTCATTAGTCAACAGGAGAATATCATTTCGTTTTCACACCACAGTTTGAACACATGGCCTTCTAACCCTTCATACCACTTAACATTTTCTTGAAAAACTAAGAGGGGCACATGGAAATACCTCTAAAACATGATGAAAATCATTTTCGTGAGTCGAAATCACCTTGGAGGAATTTTGAAGGCGTTTTGGAGGCCGAAAATATGCGCGGCACTCTTAGGACGAAGAACGCCGCGCAGGTTGTTAGTTGTCGGGTCGATGTAGGGTGCCTGTGACCCGCAGCTATAGCAGTGCCGCGCGCGGCTACAGGAGCGCCGTGCACGCTTGTTGCGCAGTGTAAAAATCACACCCAGGAGCGCCGCGCGCTCCTACAGGAGTGCCGCGCGGTTGAAACACGCTGAAAACTTTGCAAAGTGACTTGACAACTTCTTTCAACGCTTTGAAACTGTAGAGGGATGTCCGATTTTTCTTGGAGAATTTAAAAATGGGTTTGCCACGTCCCTTATCCCTTTGAAAGCATGAAAACCAACAGTCACTTTGCAAAAATGAAATCAAATTCCTTGGTTAGTCTTCTTAAGGGTTTCAAAGGTTATGTTTTTTGGAAACAATGCTTGGACTTGTTTTCTTTCGAAACCTGAATGATATAGCCTGCATTTGAGAGGGGTCTATCTTTTGAAATGATGTTGGAAGCAGGTCTTTCACATTCTTAAACCGTGTTATCATGTACCAACATTTTTTTATAAAAAACAAACCTATTTTGAGAAGGTCAAAACTGTTTCACTCATGCATATAGATTTGAAAAGGTGATTTCTGCTAATATTGTCCCTTTGGTGATAATTTAGCACAGAAGATCCAACTTTGAATAATTTCCTAATAACCTGTAGACCATCCATTTGCCACTTGTTTAACACTTTTGGTGACATTCATTATGTGAAATCCACTACGAATCTGTTAAAAAGTATTGAAAACTGCTTTGTCTTTTTGAAAGGAGGGGCTCCAGGTGCTTCATCAGTTTTTTCTCCAACTGTAGGTGCCAAAAATTTACTGCATTTATTCAGACTTTGCCATGGTCTGTTGATCAAGAAGGGCGCCTTTTCCAACACACTTCCTTTGCTCAAAATGTACCAATATGGTGTTTATGGCCCTTAAATAATAAACACCTATTTTTGTTTTAAGATATTCCTCCAGAAACTGACAGTATGTTAAAGCACCCTTTTTGCATATTGTGAACAATTGTTTTTAGTTGTAATGCCTCTTGAGGAGATCAAACCAGATTTTATGTGTTAGCTATGATAAGCACATTTGAAAAGCATCTGTTTATGAATGGAGCAGACCAGTACTTTGAAACATAATCAGTATTATATCCTCTGCTTGTGCAGTGACACAGACCCTCAACCATTTCTTCAATATTTTGCCTTGTTGGAGTTGCAGACTACTTTCTTTTGAAAAAAAACCAGTTAAGAGATAACTTGACCTCTTTGGATTGTAGTGGTACCCCTGCTTTCCATTGGTCTCTTAGCTTGTTTTTCTGATCAAACATTCCTTGAAATCAAATTAATGCTCTGGCCATCTACTTATAAATGAAGGACGCCCTCTTCTCTTGGCAAAATGTCGGATAATGTTTGATAAGCATTCTCGACAAGGTTTCAGTCAGTTTGCAATTCTTCAAGTCAACATTGGCCATCGCCTTATACTTGTAGATGAAGGAGGCGCTTTAACCCTCTGCTTATGGATGAAGGAGGTTCTTGGCCATGGAAAATTACAAGTCTGTTTGACAATGTTGTCTTTCTTCTACTGTGTTATCATGCTGAATGAAGCTGCAAGATCTTGATGAGTGACTCTTTGTCCTGCAATTGCATCTTAGGCTTAGTTCACGTTGAGAAGCAGCTGTCTTCTCATGTGGAGCCAAGAATTTTCTTCTGAGAAGCTGACATGTTTCCTGCGCTTGTAAAATCCATAAACAGTGTAAAATACCTAATAATCAGCTTGAGACTGTGGTCTATGCATTGCTGAGACTTAGGGGCGTGTAAGTGGCGCGACTTAGAGCTGTGACTAACTTTATTAGCAAAGTGGGAGGTCTGTTATGATTGGTCTGTAGCAAATGGAGGTTTTTGGCCCTTTGATGGTTGCCAAGGGTAAAATGCCTTAAAGCGCCACTTCCTAACTTAGGGGAGGTTTTTTGAACAGACTTGGGTTGTTCTTTTAGAGCTGACAGGCAGAATTATTATGGCTAAGGTTAGGTAGGATTTGATAATGGGATTTCAACTTGTCATGGGCGAACTGAAAAGTAAGGAGAGAAAAAAGTTTTATGGGTGTTTTTCCCAGCTGGAAAATTTGACAAATTTTAAGATCAGCTGTTGGAAAACTAGGCTGTTGAACTAGTCATCACTAACAGGTAAAAAATACTGATGACTAATAGTGGCTCCATTTGGGGAGGGCAGCTCCTTTTTAGGAGGTGTCCAGAATTTCAGATCTTTGGCTTATGAAGACCAGTGCCTTACCCATTGGCGCAAATTTTCACTTTTGCTTGATGCTACTATTGAAAAGAGACCACATGATCAGCATCAATGATATATCTACCTACCCCACTATCTTTCCTAACATTTTTTCTTCTGTTTGGCGCATTTGAACTAGTAGCCTTTTGACAATGCATATTTTTCTTTTGTAAAATGAACCTATCTATTTCTACCCTTATATGTGCCGGGAGTTCAGATTAAACGGATGAAATCCTTCATTACTCTACCTAAACTAGATCAACTGTCAAGATTAAACTGTTTGATAGGATTTTGTTCTCTAATCTAAGACAAGAAATTTAAAATGAACAAATCAGGGTTAAACTGTCTGATTTGTCATGTATTTGCAGCATGACAGGACAAACTGCACACAAATATTATTTTGCAAAAAAGGAAAACTAGAAAAAACGGGGCTAAGATGTACAATGCATTTTTCATCCCTCGCTTCTCTTTTTGGTTCTGTTTTAGGCATGTGGAACCAAAATCTCTCCCTAATCTACTCTCTGTGATAAGTCAATCTTACACAATGTTGACCATCTTTTTCACTCACTAACTTATCAGCAATTAAATTTAAACATGCTCAGCTATGATTAGGCTAGATAGCTTAACAAGACATTTAAGTACTAGTAGCGGCATTTAGACTTGCGCGCTTTCCAAAAGACTATTTTTGGAACATGGGGCTTTTTCCTATTTTTCAACTGCCCTCTTTTCTATCTTTTATTGTTTTTTGAATTTTCTATTTATCACTTTTTCTTCAAATAATATGCAACTGAAAAGATGTTCACAAGGCTGAGCTTATTTTCCACTGTTTGTCTATCTGTCTTAAACGAATCCATACACAATAGACATTTGTTTGGTGAACTCTGTTTTCCAATGTAACCAGTCAAGTAGATGATTACATGGGTGACTCTGGTTTATTTCTTTCATGATGTTGAATTAATGGAAAGGCCACTCCCACTTGGTTTGTTTTCGGACAGTAGTGCTTAAGTTCTTTCTCATTCTCGGTAGCAACTTGTTTATGATAGAACCCACTACCCCTTCAAATTTCTTAAGAAAAACAACAAATGGATCTTGGAATAATACCTGATCTAGAGGATTTGATATATGGGCTTCATTTAAAACTAATCTTTCTTCCACTTGGCTACATTTGGGAACCCCCTGGTAAAGCAACTCTTCCCCTTGCTCATGATCACTTGAAATTTTAGGCTCATCATATGTTGTAGTGTAGTTTTATTTCCAAGCTAATGTGTTCTGATTAAGTGGATTGAAAACTGTATGAAGGTTGTCAGGTTGATGAGCAGGGATACACTTTGGCAGTAAATTATCTTGAAAGGATAGTGTGATAGCTCCCATGTGTTTATCAACCTCTATTTCTTCATCTGCAATTTGTAACTCAATGGAACTTGGTGGCTGCAAATCTGAAGCAAAT
Source organism: Pinus albicaulis (assembly GCA_034641835.2). Lineage (NCBI taxonomy): Eukaryota > Viridiplantae > Streptophyta > Pinopsida > Pinales > Pinaceae > Pinus > Pinus albicaulis. The sequence goes on from CM076573.1 coordinate 437,674,341, forward strand.
GAATACTCCATGTCTAAAATGATTTCCCTAACCATTTCAGGAGAAGGCTTCTCATTTACAACATGCTCAAGTATTTCATCATCCTTCTCAACCTCATCATCAAAGCTGAAAAACAGTTGATTTTCAATTATGTGAATGTTATGTTTGATGGACTGAAGTGAAGTAGAGCAAAGAGTCCGAGACTCTTCACTTACTTCTGAACTCTCAAGGCTCTCCTCATGAGTGTCATAGATGACCGGTAATGGCTGCTTACTTTTCTCAAATTTATGAAACTGAGCTTCCTCCCAAAAATCAAAAACTGAGTTTTCTGAAAAGTTAGCTTCTGTTTGGAAATCATCATCATAATCAAAATATTGATCAAACCTTGGAAAATCATCATTATAATTAATCTCATCAACCATGCATATTTGACTATCAGATTGCTTTTCTTCAAATTGATTTACAAATTGACTTATGATATGCAAGATAAACAGGAGAAAGATTAGAAAAGTTGTGGTTATGTGAAGATTCAGAGGCTGTCTGCATGTTTATAAGTTGATCTATTTCCTCTTCAGTTAAAAAGGGAGGCATTTTCATCTCTCCACAACAATCCTCTTTCTCCTGGGAAATCAGATTTCAAGGATGAATGTCTTTTTGGGCTTCACCTATGAGAGATGATGAATCATCACTCATGTCCTTAGAGAGATCCTGTGGGTTCTCTTTCATTTCTTGCTTGTTTTCATCTTCAACCAATTCTTTGTGATGTTGAGGATAGTTATCATGTAATTCATGAGTTTTTTCTGATAGATGTTCAGGAGGCCAATTTGCTTTTATGAACTCAAATGACTCCCAGCATAAAGGTAGAGATCCTACAGGTTTTTCTTTATCTTCTATCTCAGATTTGAATTCCTCTTCAATCAGCTCTTCTTGATTTAGGTGAGAGTTAACTTGAGCAGGGTTTTCCTGAATAATTGCTGAGAGATCTTTGGGATGCACATTTTCTTTCAAAGTCTGGAATGATTTAAAGCATAAGGGTAGAGATCCTAAAGGTTTTGATTCTTCTTCCATGTCAGAATATGTGATTTCAAAATGGCTGATAGTGTCTTTAGAGCATTCCTCTAGGTTCTTTATTAGGCCTAAACATTTGACCTGACTTGAGTCAAAGGAATACAGGTTTTTGTAGGGTTGAGTTACTTCTAGTCCTAGGTTTTCCATGACTGCTTTAGGCATGAGGTTATGAGAGGCACCAGAATCTAACATGGCATTATGTAATATCTTGTCCCGTATGTTCAGGCTTACATAGAAAGGAGAAACAGATCCTTCTTGGTATTGACCTTCTATTTTCGGGCCGAATAAGAGCTCGGGTTTGTCGTCAGTTAGATTTAAAGTATCTGCCTCGCTTCCTATGTCAAAAACTTTGAAGATTTGAGATCTATACCTATCTACAGTTATTAGCTCAGTAAGGGGTATGGTAATTTTTATTTTGGAAACTTCCCCTTCAAAACTAAAAGGAGTTTGTAGTTTGGGTAGATTTGTTTCAGCTTTTTCAGACATGACCTTTTCTATGCTCTTAATTTGTTGATTCTGGTTTGAGACCTTGTTTGACACAATCACCTCGGGAGTCTTTGTGGAGGTACTAGGATTATCTGAACTAAGAGTTGTTTGAATAGCTTTACCTTTGTTTTGGTCAATTTTCTTGGCCACAATTTTGTTGTTATCCATGGCTTTTTTAAGGATGGTGTCAGAGGTTTTAGCAGTGTCAGGGCTACCCTTCTTGGAGTGGTCTTGGTTTTTTCTAATTCTAAGGTTATAATACATATGAGCTTCTATAATGGCATTCTGAAAATCTATGGCAGGATCTTCGAGATCTTCATAGTTGGTTTCGTGCTGACTCGGAGAGCATAACTCTTGCTCTTCTGCTGTGAGGTAAACCTTACTCTCGTTATCAGAACCTATGAGGTTCCAATGATTTTCATCAATGGGTTCAGTATCCTTATCCTTTTCATCAACATAATTCTCACTGAAGGATGGTCTGATCCGCTGATCATTTCCTCTTGGTTTATTTTGAGACTGATCTTTTCTAAGCCTTGGTTCCAGTTTTGAGGGTTTGGTTGGTTGTCCCTAGGAGGCACTTTTTCACTCATTTTTTCCCACATCTTTGTCATGGATTTGACTAGGCCATCTATTCTAGGATCTAGGGAAGGAGATGAAGTGGAGACCTTATCTCTATATGAGACCTTTCTTTCTGATCTAGTCCTAGCTCTTTTTTCTGCTAAGTTGGCTTCTGTTTTTATGGCTATTTGTTGCATTTTCTCTAGGGTAGGGGGATCCTTGTCTCTCAGATGATATGTCATGTCTGGATCAAAACCCTCAGGGAATTTAGCCAAGGCTAAACCAAGTGGGGGTTTGAAATGAGGTGGGAGGGAGTTATACACACTATTGAACCTAGTGCAGTAAGCCTGGACACTTTCCCCATTTTCCCATTTTAGGTTGTTATATTCTGACAGGATTTGAATAGGGTTCTTTCGAACTTCCCACCTGTTTATGAAGGTTTGACACAGTTCTGGGATGTTGTGGATACTGTTTGGAGGCAATCTTTTGAACCATGTTTTGGGTTCACCACCAAGGCTTTGGGCGAATATTCTCATTCTGACGGTCTCGTCTTGTACCTCCAGGTATTCAAAAGCATCACTAATCCTATTTATATGCTGTTGAGGTGTGGTGGTGTCTTCTCCAGTAAAGTGTGGGATTTTTTCTTGATATTTATTTGGGAGAGGAGCCAAAGGTAGTGGCAACACCAAAGGTGCGTACCAGGCTACCATGACGGGAGCTAATGGATGATGTACAAGATGAGGACTACTGGGATGAGTTGAGGTGGTTTGAATAGTGGCGGTTTGGACAGGTGTGGCGGATGAACTTGGACTAGTGATCTGGTTTTGAGCAGATCTGGGATGGTAGGAGCCAAAGTGATGGAGAAGATGAAAGTCAGGGGGGGGAGGGGGGGGGGTGGAAGGTGAGGCTTCTCTACTATTACTCTGTGGTTGGTCTAGGGGTTCAAGATCGTCAAAGTTTATCTTACTATGCGACTTGCTTCTGAAAAGAGTTTTTGATGACTCTAATTCAAAAGATGAATCTGGTAGGATATTGAGATGTTCAGGTACTGATCTTGTTTTATGGATGGATCTACCAGTAGCTAGATGGTCAGTTTCGGAAGCTTGCCATAGAATCTTCTTTGGGTCATCTACTATGATAGGGGGATTTGGGTCTGGATGGGATCTGGTGTTGATTCTTCGTGAAGCCAGATTTTGGATCTAGAGTTTAGAGAGGATGGTATTGACGAATGTTTTGGATGGGTGGTCTCTCTAAACTTCTACTAAGGTGAAGGATGGTCAAAATAAAAGGGATGGACTAGTGGAGTCGCCAGGTGGAACTTGGTTGTTTTGTGAAGATAGCTATGGTCCACCACCAGTAACTAATCTGGGAATGTTTTGGATTTTCTGAGTTTTATGTGCAGTCTATGGTTTAAAGTATTCTAAACTTGTTTCAACACTTTGCTAGGGTGGCGATAACAAGAAGATTTTACCCTAAATGAGTCTATGGGCTGCTTGCTTGTTTAAGTATCTAAAGGACCAAAGAGTCTATAAGAGTTTTCTAGACTGTCATGTACTCAGTGTCCCACCATCTCCCGCTATGGTAGTGAGTGATGGGATAGGTCGATCAGATAGTAACCTAGAGTTCGGTAAAATAGTAAGGCCTACTGGAGGCTAGTGGAGTCGCCAGGTGGATTTGGTTGTTTTGAGATATGTGTGTATGGTCCACCACCAATATTGACAAAAACCAATCTAAGGGAGTGTTTTGGGGTTTTTTAATTTTTATGTGCCTACGAGGTTTGGAAGAGTTTCCTATAACTGACTCATCATTTTGCTAGGATGGTGAGACAACCAGATTCTACTCTTCTAAGTTTGACTGAGATTTTGAGAGTTCCTAAGGGATACCTAGGATGTTTTGACTCAAAGTCCCACCGTGATCGCCATTATGTTAGGTTGGCGATGAGGTGGCTCAAACGGATAGTAGCCTAGATTTTAGTAAAGTAGTAAGGCCTACTGGAAGTTAGTGGAGTCGCCAGGTGGATTTTTAGTTGTTTTGAGGTATATGTGTATGGTCCACCGCTAATACTGTCAAAAACCAATCTACGGGAGTGTTTTTGGGGTTTTTTGAGTTTTATGTAGTCCTGAGGTTTGAAAGAGTTTCCTATAACTGACTCATCATTTTGCTAGGATGGTGAGACAACCAGATTCTACTCTTCTAAGTTTGATTGAGATTTTGAGAGTTCCTAAGGGATACCTAGGATGCTTTGACTCAAAGTCCACCGTGATCACCATTATGTTAGGGAGCGGTGGGATAAGTCAATCAGATAGTATTCGAAAGGTCTCTTAAGGTCTAGGAATCTAAGTTTGTTTAATACTCGGAAGGTCCCACTGTGATCGCCATTATGTTAGGTTGGCGATGAGGTGGCTAAATTGGATAGTAGCCTAGAGTTTAGTGAAGTAGTAAGGCCTACTTGAGGTTAGTGGAGTCGCCAGGTGGATTTTTAGTTGTTTTGAGGTATATGTGTATGGTCCACCACCAATACTTACAAAAACCAATCTAAGGGATTTTTTTGGGGTTTTTCTGAATTTTTTATGTTGTCCTAAGGTTTGTAAGAGTGTCCTACAGCTGAGTCATCATTTTGCTAGGATGGTGAGACAATCAGATTCTACTCTTCTAAGTTTGACTGATATTTTGAGAGTTCCTAAGGGATACCTAGGATGTTTTGACTCAAAGTCCCACCGTGATCGCCATTATGTTAGTGAGTGGTGGGATAATTTAATCAGATAGTATTCTTAAGGCCTCTAAAGATTTAGGGAAACCAAGTTGTTTATTACTCAGAGTACCACCGTGATCGCCATTATGTTAGTGTGGCGATGAGGTGGCTCAATGGTAGGTATGTTTAGTTCACAAAGGGGCTTTCCATGAGTCTTGCAAGATATTCAGATTAAAATAAACTCAGAAAAGTCCCACTGTGATCGCCATTATGTTAGTGAGCGGTGGGATAAGTCAATCGGATAGTATTAGAAAGGTCTCTTAGAGTCTAGGGAATCTAAGTTTGTTTTTTACTCAGAGTCCCCACCCAATTGATCGCCATTATGTTAGGGTCCGTGATTGGTGATGGCAAGCCAAATGACGGTGTAACATCAAACCAAGCTTTGGAGCCGAGGACCTGGCCTTCCTGGACTCGAAGAGGAGCTCTTGTATATGTGTAAAGGATATATGTTTGTTTGCTTATTGTGTTCACGATTTTAGGCTAGTTATGAAGTAAGTTTTTTTGGTTTTTAAGTTGTGAGGGATGAAGCTGATCAAAGATATAAAATAGATAACAAGATGTTAGATTAACTAGGCTATGGGGTCAAAAGGTCAAAGAAGCTATTAGATTGGTGATACAAGGTACATTGAAGGGCCAAATTGATTCAAGGTAGAAAGGATATTTGGGAAAAATGGAGTAAATGGACATCAAGTTTGTGAACAACAAAGGGTTTCAAGCATAACTAGTTTAATAGCAGACAAAAGCATGGTAGGGAAAACCATTAATCATGCAAAATGTAACTATAAGCTAATCAATACATTGAAATAAACATTCAAACCATACATAGAGACTTTTAACTCTCTAACTTCGAGAAATGGCTATCAGAATTTGGGGAAAACACATAAGGCAGACTAATAACTCAAAATACTATGTCGAAATGCCTAAACACAGTTCTTCAAGTCATTGGGCACTTTGAAAACAAGATTTGCATAGTTTTAGAAAAAGGGCTAGATCGAAACTAGGCCTCCTTGGTTCAACAAGATGATAATCTAATCAGTCAAAGAGATAGTTTCATGGATGGAGCTATGGACAGCCATAGGTAAGCAGGGCGTATCGTAAACCATACTTAGCAATACATAGAACTATGAATGAAACAAGCAACAATATCCTCAGGTTACTAAAGAGCAATTAAGAATTCTTTAATGTGACTAAGGAGGAAGAAAACATGAAAGCTATGAAGAAACAGGAAATTTGAGGTGCCTCCAAGGGCATATCTCAAATTTGTTCTCTACTGATCTATAGCAAGCAAGAAACATGTCTTCATGAATGAAAAATAGAAGACAAAACATAGAAAGAAACACTATACCATTCTACCAAGTCATGGAATCCATCAACAATCCTTCATCATTCATCCAAGAACATCCAAGAGGCAATCCAAAAGCATAACACAAGTATTTCTTCCAAATCTCATATGACCATATATTGCTTCTCTTCTCAAGTTCAGCCTTGTTTACAATGCAAGCCTTTGGAATAAATAGGCCAAGGAGAGGAAAACCTCATGGTTCAACTTGCATCCTCATTGGCCTAATCAAAATGTATCACAACTTGTCCTTGAGGCTTTGCAAAGCCCAAGGCACAAAATATCTCATAAAATATCTAAAAAATGCTAAAAATGGGAAATAAATTGACTTTACATCACTTTCCATGTGCAAAAATAGCTAAACGCACATTTGGAAAAAGCAGATTTTAGAGGTTCAAAAATTACAAAAATATCCAAATTTTATATCAGCAAAAGGTCCCCTGACTTGCTGGAAACATTTGGCAGCCTTCCCGGTGTTGAAACGAGGCTCATGATAGCTCGTTGGAAAGATCTGAGTGTCTACTTTCCGGAAAAACTTAAATTATCTAGATCTGATACCTAGAAGTCCTCTAAATCTGCACCTGTGTGTAAAAAACCAGAAAATTACAGTCTACTGATAGACCGGGTAGAGTGTGCAAAAAGTGAGCATTTTTCGCCGTTTTGAGGGGGGAAAAGATCTCCAAATGACCTGAAACTCACTGAGGGTGTGCTCATGAAATTATGGCATCCAATGATACTATTATCCTCTCTTGATGAATCCTCAAAATGAAATGGCGAATTTATGAGTTTTTGACCAAAAACTCAAAAATGCCAAAAAACCAAAAATTGTCAAAATGTACCCAAAATTGGTGTGCATGACCCTCAAGGGTTCTCAGCAACATGCTCCAAAACTGAGGCCAAAATTTCAAGTGCTGATGTGTCCTTCTTCTCTTTCCGTGCTGGGCGCTTCCCCTTTGCTTCCTTTAGTTTCTCTTGAGTGGCCTTCAACTTGCGCCGAGAAAACTGATTTAGCTTTTGATAATGTTTTGTCATCTTCCTTTGCAGCTCCAAGTCCCTGTTTGCTTTCTCAAGCTTCATCTCCAAATGTTTATTGGCTCTTTCTAGCCATGCCTCCTTATTGCTTTCAATCTCTTGCTCAAGTAGTGCAGTGAGGGGAGTGGATTGAAAAAGGGCTTGTTCTTCTTCCCTTTGCTTTTCAAGGGCTCTTCTAAGCCCTATGGTTCTAGGCCTTTTCCGCCTAGGCTGGTCTTCTTCTTCATCCCCGTCAAAATCACCTATGAGCTCCTCTATTCTCACTTGTGCTTTGGCAGCCTCATTCTTGTATTTAATTGCTCGTGTCTCGTAAATAGCCATATGGACACTTATTTGTCTATTTTGGATCTCCAAGAAATTATTGAAGTTCTTTGCCCGATGAAGCTCATTCTCCAATTCTTCAATTTGGCCCTCTCGATGGATCAGAAGGTTTTCCAGAATGTGGGCTTCATTATCGCTGTCATCACTTTGGATTGGGATGATAGCCAATGCACCTCCATGTTCTTGACTTTCTCCTATCTTGCCTTTTCCTTTGCCCTTGAAGGCTAATCTTGCACTCTTCCTCCTTGGCAAGTTAGTGAGAGGTTTCTTGGGCGAATTTCTTTTGTTCCGGATAGTTCTTGTTACTTTTGGAGTGACCACCTTGAGAATTTGCTTCTTTTCTATTTTGGGCTTAGTCTTCTCGGGAGAGGAAAGCATGATTGCTTTTCCCTTGTCACTTTGTTTGTCACCTTCCGGAAAAATATTTTCCTCTTGAAACTATTGTGCAACTTGAGGAGGCTGTAATGTATCATGAGAGGACTGCTGTATGTTATATGGAGGCTACTGCTGCTCACCTTCATCATGCTGCTCAAATTGCTGTCCCTGTTCATCACTATCAAGTTGTTGTTCTACCTCAATCCCTTGTTCAATTTGTGGTTCAACCTGCTGCCCCTGACCATCAAAATCAAGCTGCTGCTGTGCTTCAACTCCATGCTCACTTAGTGGCTCAAGCTACTGCTCACCTCCATCACTATCAAGCTGTTGTCCTTCATCACTTCCTTCATGCTTGTCCTCCTCTTTTTCTACCTGTTCATGCCCCTACTCTTCTTGCTGTCCTGACCGTTCTGTGGTGATCCTGAGCCTTCTAGGAGTAGGCCTACTGGAGGAAGGTAAAGGGCGATGAATAGGCGGGGTGGGAGATATATGGACCGGAGGAACAGTTGAGAAATCCGGGTGACTGATAAAAACATCCCAAGAAACACCTTTCTTCTCCAGCTGATGAAGAATGGTGATTTTGATCAGAGAATGATGGAAGAGAGAAGCTATTTGCTGAGATGGAGGCTTCTTTTGGACTAAGGATGCCATTTTCTCGATGCTCTTGCACAAAAAGTAAGGGAGATTGAGCTGCCTAGTTCTAGTGAAATGCATCAATAGTCGGACATGGTAGGCATAAACTTGAGTAAACCTCCCTTCATAAGTAAAATACTTCATTATGATATTCATAAGAGGAGCATAGTTGGTAAGAAGATGAGAGAAAGGAAAAATAACAGTGCATGTTTCTCTGTGCTCGGGCTTGATGAAAGGCTTGTAGTCATCCAAGTCTAGATAGGTCTGCTTGAACCATTTCTCGCCAAGATATGGGATTTTGGTGGCTTTGGATACCGACCTCGGGGAAAACTTGAAATCAAGGCCTGCTATTTGGAAATGTTTGCTTTGGAACCTCAAGGCACATAGGTGTGTCAAGGGCGAGAAACTTTTGACCTCCTGTACTCTCTGGCAGAAATCCAGACAACCCACCTCATGAAAATTGAAGAGGATGGATGGATGTGCATTGACTTCCTCAGTAGAAATTGGCTGATATCTCTTGTGTAATCCACTTCTGTTGTGTTTCCTGGGCAGCATCTTGGGCTAAAATGTGCTCTTGAAGCACCAAACTACCTCCCCGTCTTTAAAATACCTTCTTTAAGTCAAATTTTGTCAATCCAGTGTTTTGATAAGGAAACAGTGTTTCTGTGGATGTTTGTGAAAAATGCTCCCTTTCAATATAAAACCTCTGCTCCTTTAAAAAGTGGCCTTCTCATCCTTTGATATGTAATTCAACAAGCAGAACTTGTTAGAAGAAAAAACACAGTGAAATGAAGATAGGCAGTCAATTGAATTTGCTGTGTATAGTGACAAGGTCACCCTGCTCTGTGATGTTTGGAGGTTAACAACCTATTTTTGTATCTTTGACCAAGGTAAACTTCTCAACTTCACAATCCTGCCCTTGTCTTAGTATGCAAATCAATCAACAAGTCTGCACCATATACACAGTCAATTTCACTGTTCATAGAACAAAGGTGGCAGAGCTTTGAAAAGCCTCTGAGGTTTTAACAAAAGCCCATAGGAGCTTTATCTTTCAAACAATCAAAGCTCTCTTTCAATATAGAACCCCTATCCCTTTAGAAAACTGCCTTTCCACCTTCTAAATACCAACTTAACAAATAAACTTGAAGAACAAAAACACAGTCAAATTTTACTGTCCACAGGATGAGGTGGCAGATCTTTGAAATGCCTCTGAGGTGTTTGCAGAGGCTTGTAGGAATTTTCAAACAATCAAGGCTTTCTTCAGCCAGAACACCACTCCTTTTATGCCACTTCACTAATTAATTCAAAAATATGCACACAGTCACCCACAATGACTTTATACAGTCCAAGGCTTACTGTTTATGAGGTAGGTTAACAGGGCTTATTTTGTTTTGTGATGTAGTAACCAGACCTGTAGCATTCAATCAATAAACCTGCTCTTTAACAAAAACCTTGTTCCCTTATTATACTTCACTGCTCTCTGTTGGTATGTCACTCCATCAAACAAATTCACACCATATACACCGTCAAAACAACAAGTCTCTATGCACTCAAAAGGCTATTGTGTCATGGGACTAGGTGACCAGGCCTTGCAGTTTTTAATGAACAATCGACCTTTCCAACAAAAACACTGCCCTTTATAATCCATACCTCCTTATATCCATTTGAAAAAACTTACTGTTTCACCTTGGTAGTGGGGGCGACCTCACGGTTCTTTAAAAAATATAGCTTGCAAGCATTTGATGTTTCATCAGTCAACAGGAGAATATCATTTCTTTTTCACACCACAGTTTGAACACATGGCCTTCTAACCCTTCATACCACTTAACATTTTCTTGAAAAACTAAGAGGGGCACATGGAAATACCTCTAAAATAGGATGAAAATCATTTTCCTGAGTCGAAATCACCTTTGAGGAAGTTTGAAGGCGTTTTGGAGGCCGAAAATATGCGCGGCACTCTTAGGACGAAGAACGTCGTGCAGGTTGTTAGCTTTCGGGTCGATGTAGGGTGCCTGTGACCCGCGGCTATAGGAGTGTCGCACGCAGCTACAGGAGCGCCGCGTGCACTTTTTACGCAGTGTAAAAATCACGCCCAGGAGCGCCGCGCACTCCTACAGGAGTGCCGCGCGGTTGAAACGCGCTGAAAACTTTGCAAAGTGACTTGACAACTTCTTTCAATGCTTTGAAACTGCATAGGGATGTCCGATTTTGCTTGGAGAATTTGAAAATTGGTTTGCCACGGCCCTTATCCCTTTGAAAGCATGAAAACCAACAGTCACTTTGCAAAAATGAAATCAAATTCCTTGGTTAGTCTTCTTAAGGGTTTCAAAGGTTATGTTTTTTGGAAACAATGCTTGGACTTGTTTTCTTTTGAAACCTGAATGATATAGCCTGCATTTGAGAGGGGTCTATCTTTTGAAATGATGTTGGCAGTAGGTCTTTCACGTTCTTAAACCGTGTTATCATGTACCAACCTTTTTTTATAAAAAACAAACCTATTTTGAGAAGGTCAAAACTGTTTCACTCATGCATATAGATTTGAAAAGGTGATTTCTGCTAATATTGTCCCTTTGGTTATAATTTAGCACAGAAGCTCCAACTTTGAATAATATCCTAATAACCTATAGACCATCCCTTTGCCACTTGTTTAACACTTTTGGTGACATTCATTATGTGAAATCCACTCTGAATTTGTTAAAAAGTATTGAAAACTTCTTTGTCTTTTTGAAAGGAGGGGCTCCAGGTGCTTCATCAGTTTTTTCTCCAACTGTAGGTGCCAAAAATTTACTGCATTTATTCAGACTTTTCCATGGTCTGTTGATCAAGAAGGGCGCCTTTTCCAACACACTTTCTCTGCTCAAAATGTACCAATATGGTGTTGCTGGCCCTTAAATAATAAACACCTATTTTTGTTTTAAGATATTCCTCCAGAAACTGACAGTATGTTAAAGCACCCTTTTTGCATATTGTGAACAATTGTTTTTAGTTGTAATGCCTCTTGAGGAGATCAAACCAGATTTTCTGTGTTAGCTATGATAAACACATTTGAAAAGAATATGTTTATGAATGGAGCAGACCAATACTTTGAAACATAATCAGTATTATATCCTCTGCTTGTGCAGTGACATAGACCCTCAACCATTTCTTCAATATTTTGCCTTGTTGGAGCTGCAGACTACTTTCTTTTGAAAAAAAACCAGTTAAGAGATAACTTGACCTCTTTGGATTGTAGTGGTACCCCTGCTTTCCATTGGTCTCTTAGCTTGTTTTTCTGATCAAACATTCCTTGAAATCAAATTAATGCTCTGGCCATCTACTTATAAATTAAGGAGGCCCTCTTCTCTTGGAAAAATGTCAGATAATGTTTGATAAGCATTCTCGGCAAGGTTTCAGTCAGTTTGCAATTCTTCAAGTCAACATTGGCCATTTCCTTCTACTTGTAGATGAAGGAGGCGCTTTAACCCTCTGCTTATGGATGAAGGAGGTTCTTGGCCATGGCAAATTACAAGTCTGTTTGACAATGTTGTCTTTCTTCTATTGTGTTATCATGTTGAATGAAGCTGTGAGATCTTGATGAGTGACTCTTTGTCCTGCAATTGCATCTTAGTCTTAGTTCACGTTGAGAAGCAGTTGTCTTCTCATGTGGAGCCAAGAATTTTCTTCTGAGAAGCTGACATGTTTCCTGCGCTTGTAAAATCCATAAACAGTGTAAAATACCTAATAATCATCTTGAGACTGTGGTCTATGCATTGCTGAGACTTAGGGGCGTGTAAGTGGCGCGACTTAGAGCTGTGACTAACTTTATTAGCAAAGTGGGAGGTCTGTTATGATTGGTCTGTAGCAGATGGAGGTTTTTGGCCCTTTGATGGTTTCCAAGGGTAAAATGCCTTAAAGCACCACTTCCTAACTTAGGGGAGGTTTTTTTAACAGACTTGGGTTGTCCTTTTAGAGCTGACAGGCAGACTTAGTATGGCCAAGGTTAGGTAGGATTTGATAATGGGATTTCAACTTGTCATGGGAAAACTGAAAAGTAAGGAGAGAAAAAAGTTTTATGGGTGTTTTTCCCAGATGGCAAATTTGACAAATTTTAAGATCAGCTGTTGGAAAACTAGGCTATTGAACTAGTCATCACTAACAGGTAAAAAATACTGATGTCTAACACTCCGCAAGGAGTTGAGATCTCCAATATGGATCCACACAACCCAAAAATGATAGCGTTGTTGATACACCTATGGGGGTGCTTGCCTTGTTGTTGATTGCTTCTTTGACATTACACTTGCTAAAATTGTTTGTTGGGAGGCTAATCCTCCCCTTTCCTTCCTCCCACAGTGTTGTAACTTTCTCTCCAATCCTTGTTGGATTGGCATTTGCAGCAGCACTTTGTGAGGCTTTCCTCACAAGATCAGAATCTAATGACATTCCAAGTGGCTTGTCATCAGGCAAGAATTTCCCTTGCAACATCCTCATAAACATGAGTGAAGGAACTGTGAGATCCTTGCTTCCACTACGCAAATCCATCTCTGTTGTTTTTGTGGAAACATTAGGTGAAGGATAAGTGTGCATGCCTTGAATTATTTGTGGTTTCCCACTCTTCAAGTCCACCCACTCCATCTACAAGGCTTTCCAATCAGTGGTAACCTTCCCCAAGGTAATCAACCACTGAACACCCAAGATGATATTGGTGTCTGGTATGTCAACTACAAAGAAGTGATCCACCAAAGCGTAGGATCCCATAGTGATAGAAATGATGGAACATATTGCATGCATTGCATGGTTCTATCTCCTAGGACCAAAACATAAAATCCATCAAAAGTATCAGTGGGGATTCCTCTCCTTTGCACAAGATGAGCATTAATAATGTTGTGGGTTGCCCCACTGTCAATCAGAATAGAAAATCTTTGGTTCATGACTGAGCCTTGTACTCTTAGGGTCAAGTACTTAGGCACTCCTCTCAAAAAGGCAAGAGTCCCACTTGTTAGAGCAAAGGTTCCCTCTTCATCCCTGGATGGTGTTTGATCTTCCTCCTCATCATCACCAGTGCTGTGACCCATCCTAGGTCCATCATTCCCATATTCCTCCTAAAAATATGAGAATAGTTCTATATAGTGTGCCCTTTCAGCAGCACATCTATGTCCCGATACCCATGGCTCTTGAAAAGTAAAACACAATCTCTTTTTCCTCAACTCCCTCCGGAGATCAATGTCAAGAGGTTTCTTTAGTGAGCTCTCCTTAGGAGGAGTAGATTTCCCTTATTTCTCGTTAGAAAAGTGAGGGGATTTGATTTGTGATGTTGCCTTTTCTTTTGGCAAAGCATCTTGGAGATCTCTAGCCCTCTCAGTGGCATCATGCAAAATAATGGACTTGGTAGATTTAACCAACCCATGCAAAGGTTCCTCCAGGCCAGCAATGAACATGTAGACTCTCCTTGCTATAGATATATCAAGAACCATGACTGATAATATTACAAACTCGGAGATATAAGCCTCTGCATCTCCTGTTTGCTTCAGCTTTGCAAGGCTTATGAAGGGTGCTTCGGGATCCTTTCGGTCAAACCTCTCCACCAATATTCTATTGAACTCAGCATAGGTAGTCACATTGATATGTCCCAATGTAGACAACCCATGGAACCACCAATTGTGTGCTTCACCCTCAAAGTGCAGCACTGCAATCTTCATGGCTTCAACTTCAGGGACTTTGTTCAACTAGAAATAGATATCAAGATTTTCCACCCATGCTTTTGCAGAACAAGAGGATGATCCATTAAACTTGGGAAAAAATAATCTGCCCATAGTGTGGTGTCTTCAATTAAAGAAACCACCATCTCTATACTGTTTCCATGGTCTTCTCTGGTCCTTGAGATGGCAAAAGTCTTGGAAACTCAAGTTATCCTTGAATCTCTGACCGTGAGAGTCATACTCCACAAAGTAACCTTCAAGAGAGGTTTTCTCTTGTGGTCCTTCATTCTCCACAGCCAAGAAGGTAGGCATAGTAGAGCGTTTTGAGGCTTGTGGAGCTTGTGGCAGGCTCACAGGTTGACCAGTCCCATAATGAGACATGTCAGAACTTTCTCCTTGATGAAATCTCCCAAGAGATTCCCTCATTCTATCCATCTTCATCTCTTTGATCTCCTTGGAAAGATCTTGCATGGTCTCTAAATTTTTTTGCAAACTCCTCTGCTTCCTTATCATTCATAGTTCCAGGGGCTTTCCCCTTGTCTTGACCCTTGTCAGGGTCATCAGTAGTGTAGTCATACTTTTTATGAATTCTATTCTGGTACCTCCTCTCCCTCTCATTAAGAGTTTCATCTTCTTAGGAATTCAGAATGACTAGTGCTCCAAGGCAAGCATAGGCTATGCCAAGAAAGGATCTTCGATACCACTGTCATATCCCTTTTTCAGGAATATCAACAATGTTCTCAAGAAAAACGTTGTATTAAAAAAAATGTGAAACAAAAATGAAGATTAGGACTTGGTTCCTATTATTTATGCTGTGTGGGACTTATATATGGAATTTAATCTTAAAAAAATTAGTTTAGATACATTAAACAGATCTCCCAAAAACTAGACTAGCTAAAAAGCACCCAAAGAGGAAGGCTGCAGCCAAATGCAAACACTGCTTCAGGAATTGCACAGTTTTATCAGATATTAAGTGGAAATCAAAAAGGAGGTTTATATTTCAGTAATACAGTAGAAAATCATCATTATGATGAAACTCTTTCACTATACAGTAGAATGTATGAGGCAATAAAGCAATAAATCTTCAGAAAAGAGAGCTAGAACACATGTATACTTGTAGAATTGGCTCAACAGCGTTATTGTTAAGGAGCTTCAGCAGCTGGAAGGTAAAAATGAGATCTAGGACAGATATGTGAGAAAAACATCATATCTATTTCAAATCTGGGAACTAGATAGTTTTCTCTTCAAGATCCCCTTGAAATTTTGACAAAAGCATGCATAAAGAAGAGTAGATCTGAGAAACAAGTTGCAGATCTCTAAAATGCTGCAGTAAATTTCTGAACTTAACATTTCATTACAATGGATCAGATCTAAATAGAACATGGATCAGCAAGCTAATCCATGGATCACCAAGTGGAAGGCAAAGCCCAGCACTAGAGATCTCTGATCTAAACTATGAGCAAAACACTATAAAGAGGCTCACACCATAATAACGCAGTCTATCTAGATGAATAGTGTTGTAGCTCAAATGACATAGATAACCATTGCAAAATTTCAGATCTGAAGTACAAGGAGAAGAGACACTCTTCCAGGAGGTTAAAAGACACACTCCATGAGAAGAGGCTCCCAAAAATACACTACATCTCTGCAGATCTAGACTCCCACTTGCTGCAGCTTGCAGAAGTAGCAAAACCCTCAATGGATCAGTGCTGCTAATGAAAGTAGAGCTTGGCCTCAAGCTTGATAGTGGTTCAATTCAGCAAACACTCCTCCAAGAATCCTCAAAGGAAGAGGTGAAATCCCTGCATAGGAATTCCAAATACAATCCTCCACAAAACAACAGAGAATGGTATTTGTCTAAGTAGACAAATACTCAGAAATATGATCAATCAACAACCTTCTCATGCTTCCCTCCCTCTCCTTTTATAAGATGAGAAAGCCTTTGCAAACCATAAACCACCTTGATGAGTTATCCCTTTTCACATGAGAGGCTTCCTTCTAGAACTGCGCTGTCCCTTTTGGAGATGCAATGAACCTAGATAGCATTGTTGATTTGGTCAAGGTTGACCCAGTCTTTAGCTCAAACCTCTTTCACAGCTACAAGTGATTATTTACATGGCCCTGATTTATCTTTGTTCACATGGGCATTGATTTATTCAAACTTTTTAGGAGTTTTACATGTCCTCCTTTATTCATTTATTCATGCAGTATAAATTAAAAAAAAATTGAATGTTCCTCTTAGCTAAGGCTAAATGGGCACATTACAGTCCTCCCCTCCAAAATGTTGCTTGTCCTCAAGCAACTGATAGGGTAAGAGATGTATTTATTCTCCTTCTCCATTGATGGCACCATCAAGGATCAAGTTTTCATCATGGACCAAGTGCTCACTAAGCCAATACATCAAAAATTGCTCAAATGCTAACATAATAGGGGCATATTCCATCCCTTCAGGAGTGTAAAAATCAACAGAAATAAACATGGGTGAAGCAATGCTACATCTAAAACATGTATCATGAAGTACAAGTTGAAGTTTCATCCCATGTGGTAGATATACACTGCCCATCCTTTGACCATACAAACCCATAAACAATACCAATATATCATCTATGTATGGAAGCAAAATCACATATATGCAAACTGAAATTTGCACTTGAGGAGGTGGGTCACAATCCCACATAAGATGCCAGTGCAATGCAATCCTTGTCTTTAGTAGTTCTAAGTGTGGTAAGTGGTACTCCCACCACACCTTTGCTGCATGAGTCACTTTGACATGGCTGAAAGTGATACACAAGTTAGGTGCTTTTGGGAAGCACCCATCATGAAAAAGGATTTCCCTTTGCACCTCAAGGGAGTGATCAGATTCAGAATTTTTATTGGCCTTACCAATGCCATGAGATCTACATGTCATATCACTCCCTGTAGGAGCCATGGCCTGCATACATATGGTAAGAGAATATGTCAAATCAGAAAAATAAACATGCTCCATAAGATCAGATTCTTTACCGTAAAAGTCTCCCACACATGTGAAGTTGGGCATGGATATTTCTCCTCTTTCAAGAGAAGGATGAGAAGGCAGAAATGACTCCTACATAGAGTCCTTTGGCTGTCCCCACTCCTCATAACTCTTGCACTCTTGCAGGTGCTGATGTAGTTCCTCCCAATCTTAGTGTTGATGTAGTTCCTCCTTCATACCCTCCCAATCAAAACTCCTCATGATTAGGGTGTAGATATTTGTTGACTACATATAAATAGAAAGGAAATATTTATGTGCCCTTTGTAGTATCTCTTTCTTAAGATTGGAGGCTTTAGACAAGAATACTCTACCAAGATGATAGATAACCCCTTCATGGACCAAATAGCCTCCCTCTTGCTTCATGCCATCTAGTATCATCCCGGTGTGAAGATCTTTGGAGTACTCCACAAGGAGTTGAGATCTCCAATATGGATCCACACAACCCAACAATGAAATCACTGCTGATACATCTATGGGGGTGGTTGCCTTGTTTCTAATTGCTTATTTGACATTACACATGCCAAAATTGTTTGTTGGGAGGTTGATCCTCCCCTTTCCTTCCTCCCACAACACTGTAGCTTTCTCTCCAATCCTTGTTGGATCGGAATTTGGAGCAACACTTTGTGAGGCTTTCCCCGCAAGATCAGAATCTAATGAATTTCCAAGTGGCTTGTCATGAGGTAAGAATGTCCCTTGCAACATCCTAATAAACATGAGTGAAGGAACTGTGAGATCCTTGCTTCCACTGCACAAATCCATCTCTGTTGTTTGTGTGGAAACATTAGGTGAAGGATAAGTGTGCATGCCTTGAATTATTTGTGGTTTCCCACTCTTCAAGTCCACCCACTCCATCTGCAAGGCTTTCCAATCAGTGGTAACCTTCCCCAAGGTAATTAGCCACTGGACACCCAAGATGATATTGGTGTCTGATATGTCAACTACAAAGAAGTGATCCACCAAAGCGTAGGATCCCATAGTGATAGAAAGTGATGTAACATATTGCATGCATTGCATGGTTCTATCTCCTAGGACCAAAACATAAAATCCATCAAAAGTATCAGTGGGGATCCCTCTCCTTTGCACAAGGTGAGCATCAATAAAGTTGTGGGTTGCCCCACTGTCAATCAAAATAGACACTCTCTGGTTCATGACTGAGCCTTGTACTCTTAGGGCCAAGTACTTAGGCACTCCTCTCAAAGAGGCAAGAGTCCCACTTGTTGGAGAAAAGGCTCCCTCTTCATCCCTGGATGGTGTTTGATCTTCCTCCTCATCATCACCAGTGTTGTGACCCCTCCTAGGTCCATCATTCCCATCTTCCTCCTAAAAATATGAGAAGAGTTCTATATAGTGTGCCCTTCCAGAAACACATCTATGTCCCGGTACCCATGGCTCTTGACAAGTAAAACACAATCTCTTTTTCCTCAACTCCCTCGGGAGATCAATGTCAAGAGGTTTCTTTAGTGATCTCTGCTTGGGAGGAGCAACTTTCTCTTCTTTCCCCTTAGAAGAGTGAGGGGCTTTGCTTTGGAAGGTTGCCTTTGCTTATAGCAAAGCATCTTGGAGATCTTTAGCCCTCTCAATGGCATCATGCAAAGTGATGGGCTTGGTAGATTTAACCAACCCATGCAAAGGTTCCTCCAGGCCATCAATGAACATGTAGACTCTCGTTGCTACAGACAGATCAGGAACCATGACTGATAATCTTAGAAACTCAGAGATATAAGCCTCTGCATCTCCTGTCTGCTTCAGCTTTGCAAGGCTTATGAAGGGTTCTTCGGGATCCTTCCAGTCAAAACTATCCACCAATATTCTAGTGAACTCAACATAGGTAGTCACATTTCTATGTCCCAATGTAGACAACCCATGGAATCACCAATTGTGTGCTTCACCCTCAAAGTGCAGCACTGCAATCTTGATGGCTTCAACTTCAGGGACTTTGTTCAACTGAAAATAGATATCAAGCTTTTCCACCCATGCTTTGGCAGAACAAGAGGATGATCCATCAAACTTGGGAAAAAATAAGTTGCCCATAGTGTGGTGTATTCCATGAAAGAAACCACCATCTCTATACTGTTGCCATGGTCTTCTCCGGTCCTTGAGATGGAAAAAGTCTTGGAAACTCAAGTTATCCTTGAATCTCTAACTCTGAGAGTCATACTCCACAAATTAAACTTCAAGAGAGATTTTCTCTTGTGGCCCTTCATTCTCTGCAGCTAATAAGGTAGGCATAGTAGAGCGTTGGGAGGCTTGTGGAGCTTGTGGCAGGCTCACAGGTTGACCAGTCCCATAATGAGACATGTTAGAACTTTCTCCTTGATGAAATATCCCAAGAGATTCCCTCATTATGTCCATCCTCATCTCTTTGATCTCCTTGGCAAGATCTTGCATGGTATCAAAAAGATTTTTTGCAAACTCCTCTACTTCCTTATCATTCACAGTTTCAAGGGCTTTCCCCTTGTCTTGACCCCTGTCAGGGTCATCAGTAGTGTAGTCATACTTTTTATGACTTCTATTCTGGTACCTCCTCTCCCTCTTATTAAGAGGATCATATTCTTCGGAATCCATCATGACTGGTGCTCCAAGGCAATCACAGACTTTTCCAAGAAAGGACCTTCGATACCACTATAATATCCTTTTTTCAGGAATATCAACAATGTACTGAAGAAAAACTGTGCAACAGAAATGCAGATCAGGACTTGTTTCCTCTTATTTATGTTGTGTGGGACTTATATATGTAATTTAATCTAAAAAAAATCATTTTAGATACATTAAATAGATCTCCCAAAAACTAGACTA
This sequence comes from Pinus albicaulis, assembly GCA_034641835.2. Classification (NCBI taxonomy): domain Eukaryota; kingdom Viridiplantae; phylum Streptophyta; class Pinopsida; order Pinales; family Pinaceae; genus Pinus; species Pinus albicaulis. The sequence continues at coordinate 437,694,368 of CM076573.1, forward strand.
GCTAAAAAGCACCCAAAGAGGAAGGCTGCAGCCAAATGCAAACACTGCTTCAGGAATTGCGCAGTTTTATCAGATATTTAGTGGAGATCAGCAAGGAGGTTTATATTTCAGTAATACAGCAGAAAATAAGAATTACGATGAAACCCTTTCACTATACAGTAGAATGTATGAGGCAATACAACAAGAAATCTTCAGAAAAGAGAGCTAGAACACATGTATACTTGCAGAATTGGCTCAACAGCGTTATTTTTAAGGAGCTTCAGCAGCTGGAAGTTACAACTCAGATCTAGGACAGATCTGTGAGAAAAAAATCAGATCTATTTCAGATTTGGGAACTAGATATTTTTCTCTTCAAGATCCCCTTGGAATTTTGACAAAAGCATGCATAAAGAAGAGTAGATCTGAGAAACAAGTTGCAGACCTGTAAAATGCTGCAGTAAATTTCTGAACATAAAATTTCATTAAAATGGATCAGATATAAACATAACATGGATCAGCAGGCTAATCCATGGATCACCAAGTGGAAGGAAAAGCCCAGCACTAGAGATCTCTGATCTAAACTATGAGCAAAACACCATAAAGAGGCTCACACCACAATAACGCAGTCTATCTAGATGAACAGCGTTGTAGCTCAAATGACATAGATAACCACTGCAAAATTGTAGATCTGAAGTACAAGGAGAAGATACACTCTTCCAAGAGGTTAAAAGACACACTCCATGAGAAGAGGATCCCAAAAATACACTAGATCTCTGCAGATCTAGACTCCCACTTGCTGCAGCTTGCAGAAGCAGCAAAACCCTCAATGGATCAGCACTGCTAATGAAATTAGAGCTTGGCCACAAGCCTGATAATGGTTCAATTAAGAAAACAATCCTCCAAGAATCCTCAAAGGAAGAGGTGAAACCCCTGCATAGGAACTCCAAATACAATCCTCCACTAAACAGCAGAGAATGGTATTTTTCTAAGCAGAAAAATACTCAGAAATATGATCAATCAACAACCTTCTCTTGTTTCCCTCCCTCTCCTTTTATAAGATGAGAAATCCTTTGCAAACCCTAAACCACCTTGATGAGTTAGCCCTTTTCACATGAGAGGCTTCCTTCTAGAATTGTGTTGTCCCTTTTGGAGATGCAATGAACCTAGATAGTGTTTTTGATTTGGTCAAGGTTGGCCCAGTCTTTAGCTCAAACCTCTTTCACACCTGCAAGTGATTATTTACATGGCCCTGATTTGTCTTTGTTCACATGGGCATCGATTTATTCAGACTTTTTAGGAGTTTTACATGTCCTCCTTTATTCATTTATTCACGCAACAGAAATTAAAACAAAATTGAATGTTCCTCTTAGCTAAGTCTAAGTGGGGACATTACACAAATCATGAAATCTATGTAGATCTCATTTCTATTTAGAGTTATTTTCCTAGTTTGATTAAGTATTTTTAGGAAATATCACCTCTAACATTCAATTTGACTCTGTTATAAATATCTGGCTATGTATACTGGAAATAAGCTTGATTTTATTGTAATATTGTTATACATTCAAACTCTATTTTATCAATCCAAGGAGAAGGTGTTTTCAGAGTCATTGATGCGCAATTAGTTGCAAGTAAATTTGGAACCATTCTATTGTCGAGGGCCCCTGCACAGAAGATGTTTAGTAGTTTAGTCTTCTATTATTTCATAGTTTAATTCCTCATGCTTTTTGTTGTGTTTTCTGCATAGTTAAATGTTCTATTTTCTTTGATTTCCTTAACGTATTAAGAGCATAACTCTGTTAGCATTTTCATTTCGTATATTAAAATGTTTCTTGCATTCTCTTGCACAGTAGATACATGCTCTTTTTTTTTCTTTTCATAGATTAGATATGCATTCTAGTTTTGCACAGTAGATACATGCTTCGCTTTCTGTTTCATAGATTATATATGCATTATAGTTTTTCACAGTAGATACATGCTTTGTTTTCTTTCCTCATTGCAAATAATTTTTGAATTTCCTTAGCATAGTTACTTAGATTTAATACTGTTGGTTTGATATTTCCATTTGCAGATCTTAGTTAAGATTTAGATACATGATTTGATTTATCATTGAACAAGCTTAAAGTTAATTCAAACGGATACTCTGTTTTATAGAGATAATTCAGCTAGATGTTTTATTTTGTAGATTAAATATAGTTTTGATATATATTTTCCTAGACTTAGGCATAGTTTGGGTTAATGTTTCGTTTAGATTTAACATTCCAAGATGTCGTTCGATTTGAAGAATGTTGGTGCCACTTTTCAGCGTGACATGGACATAGCTTTTGGTAATGAGAAAGATTTCTTCCCTGTTGTTTATTTAGATGATCTGACTATTTATTCAAATTCATATGATGAGCATTTACACCATTTGAGAGATGTGTTCTAGCGATGTAGAAAATTTGGGATTTCCCTAAATCCTAAAAGGTTCTTATTTTCTATGGAAGAAGGCAAGATGTTGGGTAACATCATTTCAGAATATGGGATTCGGATAGATCCTGCTAGAGTTGAATCCATACAACAAATTTATTTTCCGCGTAACAAGAAAGAAGTCCAAGCATTCAATGGTAGGATGAATTTCCTACGTAGGTTCATTCCCAACTTAGCAGAGCATCTTAGAGAGTTAATTAACATGCTGAAGAAGGATAATGATGTAAAATGATCTGAAAATTCTCGTAAGTCATTCAGCTTGGTGAAATTTTCTTTGACCACTGCTCCAGTTTTGATAAGTCCCGATTATTCAATAGATTTCATTATATTTTCTTTTTCTTCTGAGCATACTTTGGCAGCAATGCTTATGCAGAAAAAAGATGGGACAAAGCTGCCAATAGAATTCTTCAGTCACACAATAAGGGATGCAACACTCTGATACAACATAATTGAGAAACAGACCTTGTCTTTGGTAAAAGCACTCAAATATTACCATATTTATATTCTGAACTCACATATTTTGGCATATGTTCCAAATGCAGTGGTTAAATAATTACTCATGCAAACAAATCCAGAATGAAGAAGATGGAGGTGAATAACAATGCTTTTAGAATATGCATTAGGGGATTTTTGAGGTCTAAAATGGGCCTCCTAAGAAAAATGTACAACCAAAATAAACTTTTTAAGAACCAATAGGATTCAAGATGACGATGTCAACCATGGGGGATGATTCACCATTTCTTAAGTAAAAGGTTAAAAAGATTAAAAAATAATAAAATAATAAAACTACTTTTTCAACTCGTATTTTCAACTTATCTGCTAAAGTTTTTACTCAAATTTCGAGCAGGAGTACTCGTTGGATGCAAAATTTAATTCCTCATCCAATGAGTACCCATGTTGCATACTTTTTATAGACCCCTCTACATGAAAAATGAGAAATACATGAAAAAACATGATTGCAATAAAGTTTTTCATGTATTTCTCATTTTTTGTGTAGAAGGATCCATCTAAAGCATGAAAAATGGGCACTCCTTGGATGAAGAATTAGATTTTTCATCCAATGAGTAATCCTACTCGAAATTGGAGTAAAAAATTTGGGAGATAAGTTGAAAATACGAGTTGAAAAAGTAGTTTTTTATTTTTTCCCTCTAAAAATTGATGATGTAATGAAATCTTATTTTATTATTTCCACTATTATTTTATAATTTCCTTAGGAGGCCCATTGTATACCTCAAAATTCCCCTAATGACCTTGAGATCAAGCCAGCCAAGCTGATCAAAGGGCAAGGCTTAGCTAAGCTCATGGCTGAGTATAATCTATATGCATTTGACATCAATCTCATATCAACACTGTTTGATGACGAAGAAAGTGTAACTCTTGTTCAGGTATTATATCTCTTTTCATCATCTCCACGTTATTTTGATACCATTTATGTTTTACAGGAAAGCAACAAGAAATCCATTGGCATGTCTCCATTTTAGGTAGTTTACGATGTAGATACAGTTTTCCATTCTTCATTGGTTGTCCCAGTCATGAAACTTTTACAAGAGGCAGGAAGTGAAGAAAATGACATACAACGCAGAATAAACCAAATGATTCACTTGCAGCAGACAAGAGAAGAAGTGTTTCAGAACACTTCCAAGCTTCATGATAAGATCAAGCAAATCTATTACAAAAAAACCAAGCAAAATGATTTCAATATCGCAGATATAGTACTCCACTGGGATGCTAGGAATGAAGATAAAGGTAAGCATGAGAAGTTCGATAATTTATGGAAACGTCCTTTTAAGATTGCGTCTTCTCATGGACAAAATGCATATCTCTTGGAATAAATGGATGAGAAAATTTTCTTAGGAGGGCCAATTAATGGTAGACTCCTAAAGCACTATCGTTTGTGATCTGAATTATGAAAAAAAAATCATCCTCAGTGTATATATCAGTTTGATATTCCTGCAAGTGTGAAGTGGAAAAGAATTGGAGTTTGGAGCCCGAAGTGAAGGCCATGGAGCTTCATTGCATTTCTACCATTTCAAGTTAAGTTTTCGAAGGAGTAAGTTCAGTTTTGAGTCATTATTTCAGTCAAGTGCAGTCAAATTTCAGTCAGTTTCAGTCATTTTCTGTCATTGATTTGTCAGTATTTAGTCTTGCATTTCAGTTTGAGTTATTTTTTTACCGTATTGGCCCAATTTAAGAGGCACTGATCTACAAAATTCAGAGGTCTGTGATTTTTGACAACTCTTTCAGAGCTGCCATCCCAAATGAGGCCAATGTTAGTGCCATAATATGCATTTTTCCATCAGTGATCAAAATCACTCTTTTCATTCTCATTTTAGATGTCCCACTCTGAAATTTTTATTTCATTCCATTAGGCCATGCTAAATTTTTTTTCACTGATGGTAGTCTTAGTCATAAAATATCACTCTCCCTCACAAATTCCCATTTGCTGACCCGCCTTCATGTCTCGTTGAGCATTAAAAACACTTCTGAAAAGCTAATTTCACTATTTCTTATGTTAGTCAAAGTTAATCATGGAGTCAGGTCATTCAAGGTCCCATTAGGTCAAATAGGGTTCATTTGTTCAAGGTCCAAAAATGCACCATTTCATTTCAATAAGGTCATAAAAGGATGCGAGAGTGACTCAATAAACATTTCATTTTTATCTGTAGAATATTATCAACATGTAAATATGATATTTTTAAATTTGTAATTTTGATTTTTATGATTTTCATATCAAAATGTAATTTTGATATGAAAACAGAGATGTAATTTATTTTTAATTTTCTATGTAATTTTATGCTTCCTATATGTAATAAGCCTGGTCCCTAGCTTCCAAATCAAAACAAAAATTCCAAACTGAAAGAGAAAAGTGTCAAACTCCACCAACACCATCCTGCAAGAAAGAAAAATCAGATGAAAGGATAATCAACAAAAGTCTTCAAAATGTGAAAAAAGACATTAGAAAAGTGGGTTTTTAAATTCAAATAAAAATTCACTTAGCTATTTAAGACTAATATACATCAATTAAAATTCATTTTCCTTCTCTAAGTATCAAGCCAGCAATCCAAGAGACCAAAATTTCGAAATTCTAAGCGAAATTGGCAAAAGAGCAGAAATCGAGGGCGCAAATCCTGAAACAAGGGTGAAAATACGTTCAAGAGGGCAGAAATGTGTTGAGCAGGGCACAAATATGTTTTGGAGGGCGAAAATGTGCTGAGCAGGGTGAAAATGTGCTAAGAAGGGCACAAATAGTTTGTCAAGGGTGCAAATGACCAACAGCCTCTGCAAAGCATCCAAGTGATCAGAAATTGCCTTCAAAAATCCTCCACTCAGTGATTAACCTAAAACAAACCAATAAGAGGCACATTCAATGAAAAATCATCATTCTTAAGTTTATGTGTTGAAAGTTTTGCAAAGTGAAGTTGTAATTGGTATGTAATTTGAGGAAAAACTCGTAGTATCTTATTATATTTGTGAAAAATTTTAAAATTAAGTCCCTTACCCTTTGCATCCCTCCCACAGTTATAAAAACACATTCCCAAAGCCCTCATTTTCAAAATCCCCTGTTCCTATAACTTTCTCCCTAAACACTAAGTCCTAGGTGTTACATCTACCTAGGCTCCCAATTCCTAAAAATCCCTACCCTAAATCTACCATAACATTACTCCCTATCCCCTCCCCATATCACACATCCTTATCAAACATCTCCCTCATTTTTCCTTTCCCATATCCCTTTCCCATTTCCCTTACCTAATCCCTAGGGTTTTAACAAAAGCACCATGGCAACAGAAGAGGAAAACACATCATTCAGTGACAGGGAATATTTTAAGGATGAAAATTTATCTTGAAATTTAGAAACCTTGGCGAATCCCACTAATCCATAATATGCAATATGTAGAATGTTTGGACATATTTTTGTAAAAGTATTCAAATTTTTAATAATTTTATATAGTCTTTATGTGATGTTTTGGCGAATTTTAGGGTAAAATAATTTCATACTATAAAATTTCGGCGAATAAGTTTTAGAAAAGAATGGAAATTAGCGAATATGTTTTTTGGAAAAAGTATAGAAAATTAGCCCACCTGCGAATATTAGCCCCTAAAATTTTCCCTGTTCAGTGAAGGAGAGGAAACAGAGATAAGGAGGCCACATAAAGTAGGAAGAGTGCTCAGACTTGAACTTGCCAACACTAAGGAACTCTTAGCTTCTCCATTGACTGTCACATGCTTCAAACATGTTGGCTATTATGATTTTTGTGAGGAAATTCATAGGGTTAAACACCACCCCATGCTAACTAGACTTTACATATATGGACTCCATGACAGCCAAGTTAAGTTAGCTGGGGTCACTTTTACCTAATCCAATGTTGTCATTTTATATGCTACAAGGATTCCTAATGTTGGGGATAAATGGTTCAAGAAAGGTAGGTTGAAGAAACAAGATTTTGACTTCTTCCTAAAACCTAGAGAGAAAAATGAAACAAAAAAGTTCTTCCCTTTTTCACACCTCTTGGACAGATATGCACCAATGATGAAGATTATCATGAAATATTTTTCATGTGAGAGCATATTTTCAAGGCTTTAATCCTATCACATCTGACTCTTGATTAATTTCACTAGGGTAAGGATGCTTAACATGCCCTATTTTCTTTTCTATAGTATAGATAAAATGGCATACATTGCCCAGAAGAAATATTATGAACAACAAATGAGAAGCCTATTCCATCATTCCCTCATAAAAATCATAGTCCTCCACCATCTCAATCAATTGAACATTGCATGGAGCACCTTCATATCCAATGATATTTTCATTGAGCCATCCATTTAGCATGCACAAAATGTACCTTCATCATCTCAGCCCATGACGCAATCATCATCATTAGATCAATCCCCTTCACCTCCTTCATCTCCATCTCATCATGATCCTTCCTCTCCATCTCATCATGATTTTGGGTCACCGATCATGATTAATGACATTAGCCTAAGTGGGCTAGTATGGTTGAGGTTGAGCCATTGTCAAAAAACTACCAGAGAGGCTATAGGCATTTTTTTGCTTCACTTGGATTGAAATGGCCATGCCTTCTACAACAATAGAATAGGTGGATAAAGGTAAAGAGAAGGTCATTGAGCCAGTCATTCATGATGAGGAGGACAATCATGAAACCGAGAAAGAATTTTAGCTGGTTGACCTAGATGAATATTATAATGAAAAAATCACAAATGATGTTATCAAATCAAAGGATTCCAAGATTAGTGAACTCCAGACTAATCTTGAGAGAGTTAGGTATGTTTTACACTTCCTTGAGCTAGAAAATGATCAATGGAAGACCAAACAAGTCATTGATGAGGTGAAGTACTTCACTGCTCAAAGGGAGGCTCAAAAGGCCAAATAAATGTTAGATGAAACACTCGAGAAGTATGGCTTGCTTCATGATGAAGAAGAATAGGTGCCAAGACAGATACCTAGGACTAGAGGGCTGAAAAGAGCTCTACCCCTAGAGAGACAAAGGGAAGTTGAACTTGTTGATCAACTAACCCTAAATGAGAAGCTTACCATAGAGATAAATGAGAACAGGGAACCATGGATTGATAGAGCCAATCAGCACTTGGAGAATCTACTAAAAAAGGAAAATAAGGATAATGAATTGTTAAGGAGGAAGGTCAAACTCCATACCCAAAAAGATAAAATTGCATTGGCCAAGCTCCAAAGAGCCAATGTCAAAATTGAAGAGTTGGCCATGGAGGAGGAGAAAAAGTTGGAAATTATTGTTGAGGCTTCCATCCAAGCTTAGACATATCATCCTCGTCCATTCCAAAAATTTTGAGGCATTTTCTAACTTTTTGTCAAAATCTGGAAATCTCTGTGTTTTTTGAGACAATTACTTGGCAGAAAATTGGGCATTTGCGTAGCGCCCTTGGCGCTACAAAAATAATTGGCACACTTTTTGAGGAGAAGGAAAGCATCATTGTATTCCTAATGACTCATGCATATCATAAAACCATGTTTCCAAGCTTGGTTTGCAGATTTGATGGGTGAAAAGGTCAAAAAACCACCTAAAATGACCTTTCTGCCCCTTTTTTGACCTAGGCACAAATACCAGTCCCGGGAGAATACCTTTTTTAGGGGGGAAATGACCTCCATTTTTAGAACTGCAGGAATATTTGGAAAAAAGACAGGTAGGGCTTTCTAAAAAGCCATCTTGGGCCTGATTTGGACACCAGGGAGGCCTCCAAAAGTGGCCCTGAACACAGAGGGCACAAATGACCAACTTGTTGATTTCTTCCAACTTTCTATGAAATTTTCACTTTGTCTCAATAAATCATGTTTTTATTCATGTAATTAATGATGGTAAATTAAATTATGTTTGATATTAGTTATCTAAAGTAGATTCATCAAGTAAAAGTCATTAATGAGTCATAATGAGTCAGTTGAATGTAATGTGGAGTGAGTCACTTGGACCATCCTACACTTCAGTTTTCAGTTTAGCAATTAGTGGATCTCTTCCTCGCCTCATGGATTTGACCCTTGAGGATGATTGAAGCTTGTTTTCATGTCTATATAGCCCTTTTATTCACACTAGTAAAGGGTTGGAATCAGTTTGATGTTTTCTACTTGATCAAGGAAACTTTTGTACTCAGTTTGGCCAGCTAATAAGGAGGCGTTGCAGCTATTTTATGGGATACTTGTGGTATTGATGTCTATCATTGTATTTTCTTAAGTATCATATATAAGAATGCATTTTATTCATGTTCACTTCATTTCCATGTTATGATCTCTTACAAGTTAGATAATCAGAATACATGTTTGCACATGCTCTGTTTTGGTTAATTGATCATATTTTGTTCATCTTCATCTGTATAAGAAGAATACATCTCCCATGATCTTCATAGATTTATTTTAGATTCAACACAATTCCATCACAATCCTTTTCAAGTGATAGGCCTTATGCCTACCTTGCCCCATTGATCCCTGCAACCCTATCTCATTTGACCTGACCCAGTTTCCTTGACCTAATTCCTTCATCCAGTGATTCCCCAACCAAAACCAAATCAAAACAACCCCCTGCACTCAATATCTAGCATAAAAACCATAATTTCGCTAGCCCTCTTGGCCATGACCCTTTTGGAGATATCCATCTCTAATTTGGTAGGGCTAGCTATGAAGTCAACAGCTTGGTCTCTGGTTACCTCTGTTGGGATTCCTTCTTTGGCCTTGGGAATCAGAGTTCTAACAAGTTATTATGGGAAAAACTTACATCATCAGATATTATAGGTAGGTCAGCCGGATAATAGGTACATGGATATCAAGCACAATTTACAACATAGTTCATGTACATGTACAGGCAGTGGTACAGGTACAAGTGCAGGTATAGCTTCACAAGATGTGCACTATTGTCTCACAGTAGATGGCTTGACCAGATTTAGGGATTGGATGTATGAGCCAAAAATTAGTGAGCTCAAGAGGACTATCTTGAGAGTGTTTCATGCGAAACCATTTTCAAATCACCCAGGATATCAAAATACATTGACAACAATTAAGAAGTTTTATTATTGGCCGAATCAAAAAAAGGATGTGGCATAGTTTGTGGCTAGATGCTTGGACTCTCAACAGGTGAAAGAAAATCGTAAACATCCAAGTGCACTACTAAAACCAATTTTGATTCCATAGTGGAAGTGGGAGGTTATTTCTATGGATTTTATCACAATTTTTCTAAGAAATTATAGATAGTAGGATTTCATCATGGTTTTTGTGGAGAGGTTGACAAAGGTAGTGCACTTCCTTCTTGTGAAGTCTACATATTTGACTAGATTCATCAGATATGAAGTCAGACTGCACAATGTTCCAAAGAATATTGTGTCAGATAGGGATTTTAACTTCACTTCCAGGTTTTTGAAGGATTTTTTTACACCTTTAGGTATAGATTTGGCCTTCAACATGCCTTATCATCCAGAGACAGATGGACACGTAGAGAGGTTCAATAGAATATTGGAGGACATGTTGAGGATGTATGTGATGAATCAACAGAGGAGATGGGAGGAGTACCATCCGTTGGTCGAGTCTGCTTATAATAATGGTTACCAAGAATCCTTGAGGATGAGTTTGTTCGAATAATTGTATGGGTGATGTTCCAATACAACCGTCAGTTGGAGGGATCCAGTCAACAAGGTGTTGATAGGACTCGAAATGTTGGTAGAGATGTAATAGGAAATGCATGTCATCAAAAAGAATTTGAAGGTAGTGCCAGGTAGGAATAAAAGATATGCAGATCAAAATAGGTTTTTTAAGGATTTTCAGGTTGGGAAACAAGTATACTTGCACATCAAGCCCAATAATAGCTCCTTGAGGATTGGATCATGTGCTAGGATGTCACTGCAGTGATGGGGAACTTTCAAGATCCTTGAGAGGATTGGACCAGTAGCCTATCAACTTGCACTTCCTCCGATAGTGAAATTAAATGAAGATTTTGATGTATCATTGATTAATAAGCATGCTAAAGATGTTTATCATGTGATTGACTAGTCTGTAATGTAGGTGGGTCCCGAAGGATAATTCCAACTGAAACCTCAACATATTTTGTAGAGAAAGATACTCATGCTCTATAACCAAGCAATTGGTTAGGTTAAAGTAAAATGGGAACACTTTTGGCTTGATGAAGCTATATGGAAGATGGGGGAACAGATGCAGGATATATATCCTTCTCTATTCGCTAGTTGAGCGAATGTTTTTGGTATATGTTTTGATGTGATGTTTTGGTATATGTACATATGTATATGGATGTAAATATTGCCATGAGTTGTGTTGTAAAGCTCCAATAAGCAATATTAGAGTCATGTCATTATGGTTGTTATGATTGTTCTGGATGTCACGCTGGTTTCCTTTTCAGCGAGTTGATCAATGTAAACTCCGCAATGAGCTAAGTTATAAAACTCCATGGGCTTTATGTTTTGATTTTAGTAGTGTTGTTAGTTTTGATTTTTGTAACAACCATCATCAAAAATTCATGTAATAAAGTTAATAAAGGTAAAATAATACCATGGTCATGGGAAACATGTTCCAAGATGAATTTTGGGTGATTACATAGTGATGGGGATTACTGGTGATTAATTAATGGCTATGGAAATTGGAAAAGGAAATGGAAAAGGTTTTCGAAAGGTAAAGTGGCATCTATTGGCATTTATTTATGAAAATAATGGAAAATAGGAGAAAAGGAAGGTGAAAGGTCACAAGTTGGATATAAGGAGGAAAATGAAGGAAAAAAATGGAAATTCAAGAAAATAGAGGCCTCATTAATAAAAATTATTTTGAGGATTATTTTGTACCATTTTGTCAGTTCTATGGTGGATCTCTCTCTATTCTCTCCCTCTATCTCTCATACTCTTGGATACTTAGCGTTTTCTGTGATCTCTCTTGGAGGAGTGTGGAATACTTGGAATTTGGAGAAACAAGGAAAAGGAAGAGTAGGGAAGCACACGAGTGTAGGTTTTAACCTTGTATAGAAATTATTTGCAAACGAATCTTAAAGAAATAAAATAAACAATAGCGAGAGAATAAAACATAAAACAGATATACACAGAGATTTTCCCCTGGATCCGAAATCGAGACTACCAGCTTGATTTTTCATTATATTCCTTTTAGTGTTACAACACATATATATACATGCCAAAGCATACATAAATCTCAATCCATTCACCCTGGATTATAACATAACCATAGTTCCCTTGACCGGATCTACGTAGTACCAGGGGCTGAAAACCATCATGCCCAAAAACCATGTGCAAACCCATGCACAAAACCATGGGCAAGTTCGCCCATCGAAAAATAGGGTCTAAATTTTTTTTCCCGTGGCGCTACCCCAGACCCCGAATAGGGGGGTTGCTGCCCCCCCTGTGACCCCCTTGTTGTTCCCAACACAATGTACAGGGGCAGATGCCCCCCCCACCCCCCACCGACACATGCAACTAATCATGGAAAGAATATAACACATACCCAACAATGAGGACATCGGGATCAACATCTACAACAGTTTTTTCTTGCAGGTATCGAGTTGCATGTATGATTTCCTTTATAGGTTTTCAATGCATGGAATATGCATGTGGTTTCTTGGTCATGATCTATCATTGGCATGGAGGATTTCCTGGATTGGCAGAGGTTTTGCCTAGCCTTTCCATTTCTTGGATAGCCATGGTGTTGTGAGTTTTACTTTTTCTTCTAGTTGGTTCTCATGTACCTTTGTTTGTGGGTTGAATTACTATTTCCTGTAAGCCTTGGTTGGAAAAATTCTTTAGAACCCATGTGTTCAGCCTCGAGACTGTCTCTATTTAGACATCCATTTCACTACCCTTTTCCTCCTTTTTTTCAAACTCCATAAGCTAAATTAGTGTTGGTTTGGACATTTTCAGTCTAGTAAGTTATCTAAATGATCTCTTTTCACATTTTAAAATTTTTCTTATTATTAGAATAAAATTTGTTTTTAGCTACCGAATTCATGCAATTATGTAGCTAATCTCTGTTAATACAACTACTAACATTTTTTAACAGGTTCCGAAGAAAGAATAGAGGAGAAAAGTACATGGAAAGTTTGGAAATGATCTACTCATGGATTTTATTCTACCTACCTATCCAATATCAAGAAGGATAATGCCTAAAATCAACATCAAAGGATCAGTCAAAGAAGAGAACCGAGACAAGCAAGCGAGAATATGAAGCTTTAGGATTTTCTCTCCATGTAGAAAATCATGAAACCTATGCATATCACATTTATGTTTAGAATTATTTGTCTAGTTTGATTAAGTATTTTTAGGCAAGATCTCCTCTAACATTAAATTTGAACCTGTTATAAATATCAAGCTATGTAAACCGGAAACAAGCTTGATTTTTGTTGTAATATTATTATACATGAATACTATATTTTATCGATCCAAGGAGAATGCATTTTCAGAATCATTGATGCATAATTAGTTGCAAGTAAATTTGGAACCATTATGTTGTGGAGAGCCCCTACACAGAAGAGGTTTAGTAGTTTAGTCTTCTGTTATTTCATAGTTTAATTCCTCTTGCTTTTTGTTGTGATTTCCGCATAGTTAAATGTTATGTTTTCTTTGCTTTCCTTAATGTATTAATAACATAACTCTGTTACCATTTGTTTCATAGATTAAAACCTTGCATTCTCTTGCACAGTAGATACATGCTTTATTTTTTTTTCATAGATTAGATATGCATTCTAGTTTTGCACAATAGATACATGCTTCATTTTCCATTTCATAGATTAAATATGCATTCTAGTTTTGCACAGTAGATACATGCTTCATTTTCAATTTCATAGATAAGATATGCAATCTAGTTTTGCTCAGTAGATACATGCTATTTTTTCTTTCCTCATTGAAAATAGTTTCTGAATTTCCTTAGCATAGTTACTTAGATTTAATACTGTTGGTTTGATATTTCAATTTGCAGAACTTAGTTAAGATTTAGATACATGCTTTGCTTTATCATTGAACAAGATTAGATTTAATTCAAATAGATACTCTATTTTATAGAGATAATTCAGATATATGTTTTATTTTGTAGATTAAATATAGCTTTGATATATATTTTCCTAGACTTAGGCATAGTTTGGGTTAATTTTTTGTTTAGATTTAAAGATGATTTAATTATATATTTTTTTACTTAATTAAATAGATTTATAAGTAATTTAGATAAACTTTTTTGAGATAATTTTATCATCATAGATTGATTTGACATAACATAAGATTTATCACTTAGATTGATTTCTTTTGATATGATATATAATAGATCAGTTTTTTTCTTCGATAAACCTTTCATTTTCTTCCTTCTTGGAAGTTTTATCTTTTATTCATTAAAATATCTTCTTTAAGAATAATTTATAGATTAAATTCCTTTCTTAGATTAATATTAAACATTTCCTTTTATTGCTTCTTAGTTTTATTTTTCAAGCATTAAAATTATTCTTTAGGTGTAGTTACTTTCATGCTTTCTCATAAAAACTATAAAACATCCAAAAAGATTAAAATCTCTTCTTGTTTCTAGTTTCCTTGAAGTTAATCATTCATCTTTAGATAAGCTAAAAATGGAATTCTCATTAAAGTTTTGATAGTTAAAATTAGACTTCATGATACAAATCATTTCTTAGTTTCTCAATTTCATTTAGATACTCAAGATAAATATAAAATCCTAAAAATAAATTATAAAACTAACACAACGAATTAAGTAAGAAAATGATTCTAGCATATATAGTTCACCTTCACTTCATAAGATTACTAACTCCAGTCGATAATTTATGATAGAAATTTAAGACATTAAATTGACTAAACATTTTGGTGTCATTTCCGGGGAAGTGTAATTAGGAGCCTTATCTATTAAATCTAAAAAAATGATATGCATAGAGAAAGAGAATCCAGGGGTATATTTGTAGCTAGAGGTAGAAGTTTGATCCCAACAACACCACTCACTCCACCAAGACCTCTTATTTCCACATAATGAACCCAAACTCATATTCCATTCGTAACAGTAATACATAGAATTCCTGAGTTCTTAAGATCAGAAATTTTTCATAGAGATTCTCCAAGTTCATCAACTGAAGTAGTTATAGAAGAATAAGACCTTAGATCCCCAACAGGAGTAATATTTTTAACTTCTAGTGCAGAGCAACTCTTAGCCCAAGAGATAGAAACTCCTAGTGGAGAAGAGGAATAAGTATTCTTTAATATACCATTGATAGAGGAACTAGAAGAATCAGAAGAGGAACAAATAATTCAAAATTTAGAAACCTATATCAGTTCTGAGGAATCTACAATGGCTAGAGAAGGAGAAGGAGAAGTACACAATATCAATGATGACCAATTAAGACTAGGAGGAGGTGGAACCAGGATTGGATATGGAGGACAAAAGGGTGGATGAGGAGGTGGAAGATATGGAGGATGAGGAATAGGAAGAGGAAGAGATGGAGAAAATAGATAAGTAGAACATGTTGGATTTCCTATATTAGATGAGGATACAACTTCCACAATGAATAATATCTCACCCTCCATCCTTCCCAATTTTCATGTATTAAGGAGTGAAGATCCTCAAACATTTCTATTTGAATTTTAGGTTTAATGTTGATCATATGATTTCTTAATCTATTCTAAAAAGTTGAAATTGTTTCTTGTAGCTCTTAAGGATACAACATTAAAATGGTTCATGGGCTTAATAACACATTCTATTAGGACATAGGAAGAAATGAAAAGTGCATTCTTACAAAAATATAAGGATCATTGCACACCTCATAATCAGAAAGGTGAAGTTTTTAAGATGATGAAAAGAGAAGATGAAAACATAGAGGACCTAATTGAAAGATTCAGTTACAATATAAAAAGGGCTAAGATGGAAAATTTGGATGAAGATAATTTAAAAGATCTCATATTGAAAGCCATTAGAGATGAATGGATAGATATTCTTAATATGATGGGAAAGGGAGACATCTCTCAACTATCATTACCTGATATCTCTGAATTATGCATACATATTTCAAGAGGAAAGTCAAGAATTGGGACAAGTCCAAGAGATACCATTCTCTCTAGAGTCAATAAATTTGCAACTAGAACAGTAAGTAGGGATGAAATAGGAATTTTTATTTATGAATTCAAAACAGATACTTTAGGGAGTCTTAGTGAACAAATAGACACCTTAAAATTAAAAAACACGAAAATAGCAGAAAGTGATTCTTATCCATCTTTTGTCCTAAATGCAGGAAGAAACATGCCTTAAGAGAATTTCCTCTTGATTTAAAAATCATAGAGGCTTGTGTCATATGTACAGAAAGTCATGAAATAAATAAATTTCCTTCTATAACGGGCCTTAAGGCTCTTTTCCAAGAGGAAATAGCCCCACACCAAGTAGATCCTCTTTGTTTTATTTCTAGAAGACCATGGCAAGGGCCACAAACTCAAGTTTTTAACACTCATATGTATATTCAGCTCCCACAGAATAATTGGAATTCATCAATGTCATGGCAGCAACCTTGGTCTCAACCTGAACCTTGGGCACAAGGAATGAAGAATCCTTATGGTGATATTCTTAATACCACCAATATCCAAAATCTTATCCAAACTATCCTCCACAACATTTTCTTCAAACGAGTCAATAGCCTCAATTTCCAAATCATAACCCACAACTTTGATTGCCATTTCCACAGAAACCAAACCAACTACCTACTTAACCACTCCCAAATCCAAACAATAAAAATGCACAACCTATTTATAACATGGAGGGAAAAAAATTTAAACTTATATGATAACCCCACTATATCTTAACAATATTCAACTTAGATATGGTAGGATATGATAAAATAAAAATCCCTCTATTGTCATTCAGGAAAAAGTTGATCACCTTGATGAGGAAACTTCTCTTCATCAAAATAAAAATCTTCAAAATAAAAATAATCATTCTGGAGAAGGGACATCTCTTCATCAGAATCAAATTTTTCAAAATCAAACTCAAGAAAATCAAATAAAATCAAATCCTATCATAGAGAAAACTTCAGTATCTTAACCTCCTTTCCCTAAAAGATTACAAATTGATAGAGGGGTAGAAAAACAAATCATGTTGCCTAAGTATGATATATTAGATGAATTGAAGAATGTTTGTATCAAAATTTCTTTGTTACCAACCATTATGGAAATTCCAATCCTTGCAAAAATAATAAGAGAGTTGATTATAAAGAAATATGGAAGAAAAACAAAGGAAGTAAAACTAATACAGTTAGTGGGAAAAATTGCAAATATCATGATGGGAAAAGAAACCATACAAAATTATTTGGCCCTAGGAATTCCCATTGTAAAAACACACATCAATGGTATTGATATCCCAAATACATTGATGGACTTAGGAGAAGCTATAAACATTATGAGTAAACAAACAATGGAAAAACTAAAACTTCCAAATCTTCAATATACACCAACATTACTACAACTAGCAAACAGATCAGTAATCAAACCTGATTTTGTATTAGAAGACATTTATGTATCCATAGATTCTTGGGAATATCCAGTTGACTTTATGATATTAACTCCCAAGAATAACTTAGGAGGGCATCCATTGATATTAGGAAGGCCTTGGTTAGCTACAGCTAATGTGTTCATCAGTTGTATATATGTTGATATGTTTATCTCTAATGGAAGTTCAAAAAAGAAATTCACTTTATATCCTCCAACAAAAGCAATGATAGAAGTAGAAAACGAAGAATGGATGGATGATGAGAATGGCATACAACATATTTTTACTATCTTAGACATTAGTGAAGAAAGTCAATTTCTAAATTCAATAGAAAATCATGAGTCATCTTCACAATGTGAGAATAGTCAAAATTTTCAAGAACAGTGTAATATTGAATACTTATTTTTATCACTGGAAAATCAGACGAGAAGAAGACATCATGAAATGTCAAGCAAAATGATTTACAAGGCTCAAAAAAATTAAAGAATCTAGAAAATTTAAAAATCTCTAAGGTCAAGAGGAAAAATTATCAAATGGCGCATAGAAGACATAAGCAAAGTGTGCTCTGCGCACGTTTTTCTTCGATACCCGAGCAAGTCTACGCGCCTTTCCCTCAAAATACGCACGGTCCTGGGTATGGCAGAAGGTCACTATCTGGGACCACTTTTCACACTTTAGGAAAAATATTCTCCACTTGAGGCCACCCATGGAAAGCCACCTATAGCCACCTTGAGACCTCAAGTGAGCACACAATGGAATCAACCCCCACCCTTGGCTCACTATCCACAATTGTACCAAGAGAGGGAAGAAGGATTTGAATTTTTCCTATAAAATGCCACCATGAGAAGAACAAATGGAGAACACATTGTTATGCTGGCCAAATTTCCCATGAGAAAACTAGCAGTGTGTTGTCTGCAACAAAAATAGAGTTAAAGGATTAAGCTGTTGGCCACCCAAAAATTCAAATCCCTTAGGATAAGAGAGAGGCCTTGTAGGACCAGCTCAAGGGTAAAGCCCTCCTTGCATTGGGTATTAGAGCTCCATAGCTCTAAGTATCCACTGCGAGCATTTAATGTTCTACCGCTTCTTTACTAATAGCGACTAATAAGAGGAGATTAGTTCTCCATTCGAATTATTAGTTCGTTTGAGTCAATTGAGTTTGTGTTTATGTTTTTTTGTTGTTTTATTTTCTCTTCTGGTTTGTAGCATACTATGTTCCATAAACTAGTTTGTTTTACATGTTAGTATTTTTCCACTAACTAGCTAACAACTCTTTCCACCTACGACCATTTCTTGTAGGTTGCAACCATTCCTACCAAGCACCGTTGTTTTAGTACACTTGTGCACTAAAAAAACCAATACAGGATTGGCGAATCCACTTATTTTACTATTTAGCTAAGTTGCTAGTATTTTGTAAAGTCTTCTTTCTGCTTAGGATTGTTGTTGGACTAACTCTTGTCCTCTTCATCTTCTCTCATTTACCCACTAAGAAGGGATTCGGTTCAGGAGTTCCAAAATTTCTGTGTGCAGGAAAACTGTGTGCATTCAACACTGACAGACACGACAATTCGCGTGCGTTCAGTCCAGACAAACACGAAGATTGCATGCATGTGTAGAGAAATTCCGCGCAGAAAACAATGAACCAATTTTTCATTAGTTTTCTTCAGTTTTGCAAGTGTAAAGTTACTGGAATCCCAGAATAAATCTGCCAGCACTGTGTTTTTCTATCCCTTGACTGTTAGGACATGTTTTTAGCTGCACTTTATTTTAGCTATTTGCATGGTTTTAATTTTTAGTTTATTGTCACAAATTCACATAGTTTAATTAGGAGGAAAGTAATGTCTAAAATCCACCCATGCTATCTGAATGAAATTATTCCATGATAATAGACACCAAACACATAGGTAATTAGAAAAGAAAAAGTGGCCCATATCCGTGCATGCTAGCAAGTTTCCATTTCTTGCATTAGTTTTAGTTTGAAATTTTGCATTAGGAACTGGGAATAGGATCAAATTATCTAAGAAGGCAAGTAATATTTGTTGCCCTTGCACCTTTTGGTGACCTTTGGCATGCCTATGAACACTCTCTTTTGATAGTTTTTCATCTCCTTTTAGTCCAAAATTTAGTCTAGTAGGCAAGATTGTAAGTGGCCCACTATCTGCACATCAATTTTTTTTGAAAGGAACAATCAAAACATAGCTTAATAGGAGGGAGTGTAAAGGATCATCACATATCCACATCCTACAAAAATTGTGATTGTACACTTTTTCACACACATTGCTACACCATAAGTGAAGTAAGAATCCTTAAAACCAACCATAATTGAACTCATTAAATCTCCCCACAAGGGCCACAAGATAATCAATAGTTCAGTTTAGGACCATTGAGGGTAGTTATCCAATAAGCCGCCACGGTAAGTTTAAATTATTGAAACATAGAATTTGAATTTAAAAGGAGCTTTAAATCTGTCTATCCTCCCATGGAAAAGAATACCCAAGTGCCACACATACCTGATTCAGAGGGGGTTAAGCCTAGGCCTAGTGCGTGCGGTACTATTTGGGGCTACCTGAACTATCTAGTGCTTGGTAATGGTAGTTGAATACCAAGAAACTCAAACCCTCACGTGGGACGATGGTACTTAGTGGCCAAATCTACGGTTTCCTTCCTCATGTGGAACAATGGTACTTAGTGGCCAAATCTAGGGTGTCCTTCCATATAGGTAACGACGCAGACAGCACTAGATCCTCTTCCCGTTACCTTGGTCAATTCTTTTGCTACTGGAAAGTGTGGCTATTTCTTTCAGGACGTTAGACCCAATACCCACCGGAAGATATATTTGAAAGGCCAAGTTATAATTGAGAGTGTGAGGACGATTGGGTCTTCTAGGATTTTTGAGTATCACACAGAAAACAACAAAAACTATTTTTTGATTGACTGATCACATAAAATTAATCTAAAGGTAAATTAACCTTTTATTTTCGCTTTTTTTTATGTATGCGATCGATTTTTTATTTGATATATAATCTCTCTCCTCTCAAGAAACTGGAAAATATTTCCAAAATCAAACCAAGTTGACACTGTAACAAACCCAATGGGACCTCGTCGATCTAGAAGTTTTTTGGCCCTCCCCCCATTCGAGGGAGGAGTTTCAAGTCTTTCGTTATTCAGGTGTCAAAGACAGAACACAGCCACCCTTATTGGTTCATCCTTTATCGGGGAAACTTTGGTTGGGAACCCTTGAGGGTCACCCAACACCACACAAGTGGAAACCCCCTCAGGGTCACCACCACAGGGGCTTCACTTAATTAACTTCCGACATATCACATGAAGTCATGGAATATTAAAAAACACCCTTAATTTGACTACATATTGGAAAATACCTCAAAAAATCACATTATTTAACCCCCTACCACTACTAACCCGATAAACCTTCCCAATTTAAAAAACCCCTAATTTCACTAGATATTGTAGGTATCCATTTTTTCATTAACAATTTTTATACCCCTTAATATTTTCTCATTAATATTGAGCTCCATATTTTATACATGTCAATATAAAAGCCCTTTACCCAATATATTATGCCAATTTTTCTCAATATATATGCCCCAATATGAACCCACGTGGTATGGTATTGCTCCCCCAATGAAGCCCCTGTGGTCACCACACACCACTCCTCCCACAACCCCTAGAGGGCAGAGGAATGCTACCCATTAGGAGAGCCAACATAACACACAGGCAAGTACGTCACACACAAACTGCATACATAACTAGAACCCTATTTTTTCACAGTCTACAATGGCGATCAATGCACAGTTACCTTTCCTAGCACCTTTAAACTTAACTAATATATCAAAGTTAAAAAATGAACCCATTGTACACAATCCCATGTGGCCCACCATGCCCACGAAGCTCCCTTCGGACATTCCAAAATTTGAAGGGAAGTCAGTGGAAGAACCTGGAAATCATGCAACAACTTTCCACCTATGGTGTTCGTGGAACAATATTATTGATGATAGTATTATATTAAGACTATTTCAGTGCATCTTAACCAGACTAACTACGAAATGGTATGTGGAGCAGCCTTCTTCCACACATGGAACCTTTAGCACCCTCGCTATTGTGCTCCTCATATATTTCCAATTACCCATCCACCATGATTTAGGAATGGAGTTACTAACGCATTTTAGGCAAATGCCAACCGTCCATATCTCGGACCTCTCCATGAATGGCTTCGATGTCGAAGTTTGTGTAAAGCCAAACTCGATGAATGAGTTTTTCTGGACATATTCCTGAAAACTATCACAACAAATATTTCTAAAGACGTGGCAACTCAAGGGCCTACTTTCAAAGAGGATCCTATTAGCAAAGCCTAGAAACTCGAGCTGATATACACATAGTCATGATACATATATAATATCCCACCTAACGCCCTACGCTGGAAACTTATAAGGAAATTCTAGGCATGTCAAAGACTACAGATGGATTTATTGAGTCATTGAGCCAAAATCACCTAGGCAACAGTATCCCATACTCGGGTTACACATATGATCCTAACCACAACATCTCGCAACCAGTCTACCATCAGAGTCATCATGCACCTCTGCAAAACATGACCAATAGGGTGTCGACATACCATCATTAGCAAGGAGGATCATACCCTCCCGCACAAGGGACCCAGTACACAGCTAGAAACACTGGCGGAAGAGCTTCCCCCCAGCAACCATATCCAAACCAGGGGCAGGAACCTCCATATTCCCAATCCCCAACACAAAACCCACCAATGAAAAATAATGTACCAGTGAACTTTGTGTGGCCTTCCCAGGCTCAACCGCCCTAATCATACGACCAAGAGAATCAAAGTTATCCTCCTCACACAAGAAGGAAAAAAAAAAAAAAAAAAACAAATTGGAAATCCTGTATAGGGGGGAAATAACCAATAGTGCCCTCCACGATCTCAGGCTAGGGGCAACTCTAGCCGAAATCATAACCAGGAGCCAAATAACTCGCAAGGGTAAAACAAGAGGGCTAATCTCTGGACCAACCACTCTTGCGCAATTTGTGGTGAGTATGGCCATTATAATCATCATTGTCCCGAACTCTCCGAGCTGAATAAGCTTTAGGGTAACCATGAACAAGGGGGACCCACACAACAAACAATTGTAATGAAGGAGCCCTGCCCCCACCAAGGGGTGGCTAGTACCCAACAACAACAAACACCCCCAGGCGAGTCTGCAAAAAACAACAAAAAAATCTATATGACTGGCAAGGAAATGTTCTTTCAGATATGGAATCGAAGTTATGATGCCCTGCTAGACACTAGTATGTCAGGGAATAGCACGCGTGCACTTACAACACTGTTGACTATATCAAAAATACCTTTTAAAGCTTTGTTGAAAATGGCTAAGGGACCAACATGGCAAGCAGGATACCACTCCAAAGTGGCCCATAATTATAGCATCGTGGATGAATTATCCCAATACCCCACTGCCATGTCAGCTTTAGAGGTCCTGCAATATTTCCCAAAGCAAAGGAAAGCCTTACTTTCTTTGTGAGGTGCCATCGACCCTGTCAATTTGCACCTAATGGCTTTTGACTTAGACAAAGCAACTCCTAGGATTCCTTCATTAGTCACCTTCCATATATTGGTGTCAGTCTAGAACATAATTATTCATTGATGTATCATTGACAAGGGTGCATCTACATACATCATGTTAAAGAACATTTGGCAGAATATAGGATCCCCCGAACTGAAGCAATCAGATATCACGCTTAGAGAATATGATGACCGCCCTTCTTCTCCCGTCGGTCTCTATCAAAATGTCCCATTTTTCTTGGCTAGAAAGATTATTCTTTAGGCATTAAGGTCTTGGATGCTTAGCTAGATTATAATATACCCCTTGGGCAGATTTATATGTACACCATGTCTGCCATAACATCCTCTGTCTTCCAAATCATGATGTTCCCCCATGAGGACTGCATCATCACCATTGACCAATTGACGTACCATGAAAAGTGACCCATGGTATGCACCAATGTCGTTCTACCCTACGTAGACACGTCAATATAATTTCTCACATGGTAGGAAGAGTATGGCCCTAGCCAATTCAAACCGTCATCTATCCTTGGATCATTCCTAGGAGATCCCCCTATCATACCAGAATAAATTGTGGATATCACAGGGGCTCTGGTGTGCATGATGTCTACATCAACCACTGAGACTAGCTAGGAGAATGGTACTAGTAGTAATGAAACCAAGGCCTTTGGCACAATAGCTTCACTATCCTACACCATCTCCCAAACTCCTTTTCTATACCCTCCACCTTGTTTTGTGACACAACAATTTTAGGCAACAGTGGTGTTACCAAACATATCGTTCACAATACCAGTTTGGTACTTGGTCCCACCTGCCATTTCAGGAGACACGGGCATCAGGTGTATAAGATTAACCCCTATCACTCTCAATGATGCCCCACCAGTTACCCCATAGCTATACCCATGAAGGAAACTCTCGTTGCAAAGTCGGTTATAGAAACCAAGAAAACCCATAAAAAAGGGGAAAATATAGAAAACACCATCATACCAAGGGAATTACAACCTTGTGCAGTGTTCGATATTGTAGGCCACCTGTAATATTCTAAAATTTTCACATGTTATTTGGAATATTAGAGTTCTTAATAAACTTAATTAATTAAGTAAATAAAAGGGTGGAGGGACCCATAATCCTCAAATATGAATAAGATCCACTTTTATGTGTGAATGTGGAAAAATTAGACATAGATCTACATAATGGAGTAGTGGAGTAGCTACTTAATGTGAAAGGAGTGGAGATCATAGATCATTCATGATGAAGTGATGGAGAAAGTAGTGCATTTAATGCACACATGATGAAGAGGGTGAACATTGCATGTACACATGATGGAGGAATTGGAGAGACAACGTAGTCACTCATGGAGACTTAAGTCCACATGCACAACGCAGTTTAGAGGTGGGTTAGGGCTTGAGAAGGCTCCTTTTGTATATAAGGAAGATGAATGCACAATGGAAGGCAGATTTTAGTCTTGGGAGTATTGATTTGATATATTTTTAGATCTGGAATTTTCATTTTACATTCCATGCACTCTTCTGTTGTTTAGCTAAGTCTGCAGTGTTGTTTAGCACAGGGTGTTCCCGAGCAGGAATCCCACCCTTACCCACGGGGGAATTCTAGTGCCTACTTTTGTAAGGTATTCTGAGTTGCTATTCATCATCATGCATTGGTGACATAGTGTTCCTACTCTCTCCAGAACACGTACCTTCAGAAATTATGCATTTTTGAAGAAGGGATTGAGAGTAGGTTGTCTTCAGTACTTCAACTGAGGAACCGGTGAACGATTTTTTCCTTTCAACCCATACTTCAAGATCAGCATTCCTAGAGTGTTATTTCAGATCTGGAATCAAGCCAAACATTATTCACCTCCTATCAGCAACATTCTTGTCAAGGATTATGCAGTCCATCATTGCAGATCTGGAGGAGGAAGGAATTTTCTAGCACTTCAACTAGGAATCCTGTGAGGGATCATCCCCTCACCTTGCCATCACTATTTCCATCATTTTGGAGCTTATTTTCAGCATATTTCAGTATCCTTGAGTCTCTCCCTATTGTATAATGCAATTTTCCCAGTAGCTGCATCTTCAGTTTCTGCATCTTAAGGAGGAGGAAGAAGAGACAAGATCTCAAGCTTCTAGCTTGGAGATCTTAAGGAGGGATCAACCCTCAAAGCTTAGATCTGGTTGTACATCATATTGCAGCCAACTTATGATTAGATATAGCTTCATATCTATAGACCCATCAGTTGTATAGTGAAGCCCTAAGAGGGTGATTTTCCTAGAATCATAGATCTGTAAAATCCTTTCTCGGTTATCTTGGGTTTCCATCACAGTGCCCAGATCTGAAATATTGGCATCATGAGAGCTCTTGAGATCCATAGATATGCATTTCCCTTTTAGCCAACAGTCATATGTTCATCATCTGCTAAAGGGTCAACATAGCATTGCTTCCTGCAGCTTTTTAGTTATGCAGTGCTTATTGTGGCATGCTTTCAGGGTCATTCTAGACCATCTCTTTGGCTAGAGTACCTTTATTTTGTACACTGTTGTAACTGAATCTTATCCTATGAATAAAATGGCTCATATATTTTGTGTATATCTGTGTTGATCAGAATTTTACATATACATTTTATGTGTTACAAATATTTTGGTTGTGTATCAATGCATTATTCCATTTTGGGATATTACACCACCCTACTCATATCTACCTGGAGTTGGACAAGTTAAAACCCCTCCTCAGCTCCAATTGAAATCTTGCGGCCACAAGTTCCCATAAAAAGGAACCAACCACAAAAAACCAAGTCAAAACATTATGTACCAACCACACATGCGCTATCTGTACCAATTATGGGCATTACACTCATCATTGTCTAGAAATACCATGGTATAGGGATGCCTTACATGCCCTAGCAAAACCATATCAAGAGGATCCCCCCATGTAGTCAAATGGAGAAGAACCTCGGGTCATATTGTACCTTCAAGAGGCATGAAAGTCACCAGAATGACTCTCGTTTTCCCCTCCTCCTCCTATCCAACATTGTGCATTCTGTGACAAATGTGACTATTTTGTCAATGATTGTGCATTCCTAGAGTTGTTTTAACGATGGTACCCAGTTAATGTAGTATACCATGTTGACCTTCTAGCGATCCAGAAGGCGTGTCAGGTATGTGGTGGCAACCACCCATTAAGACATTTCCATTACATCCCTCTATTTCATTTAGCACTAACCAATGTACGCACGGCCATAGTTCAACTCTCCCTAGAAGATGGCTCAGAAATAAAATCTATGGATAGCTCGACAACACAGGAGGATGTGACAAGAAGATCCATTCTCTTTTTCTCAACTAAAAATCGACCAATAGGGGAGCCCTTAGTCACCCCCACCTGTACTCCACAAAGAATACCAACCTGTACGTTGTGTAACAAATGTAACCATTTGGTCACTAAATTCCCTGACCTAAAATTGCTACACTGATGGTTCCCGATAACTTTACCAATTGAACGAGAAGGGAATACCCAAGAAGGAATTTCTTGTCTAGTATGTCAAGGGAACCATGAGGTCCAACACTATACTTATACCCCTCAAGTGCACCCACTAATTGACATCATTCGTTCATTAGAATCGCAGCGCCAGGATATCATCAGTCCAGAGTTTAGAGAACCTAATGTAAGACGGATTTTCCCTAAGCAGCCTACCCCATTTCAATACCAAAACATTGGAAAATTAAAAAAGACGCATCGATCTAACAGGACCCATGTCTAGCTTAGGTCCTCATGTAGTCTATGTGACAGAATCGACCACTAGTTCAATCAGTTTAAAGAACTAAAGCACCTAACAAACATCTTTCGCATGATCTCCCATATCCCCCATAAACATCTCTCCAATCAAGAGAAGATCACACATTGCTATTGCAGGATTTGCTCACATTTCCACCATACTATGAAATGTAAGCACCTCGCAAAGCTTTGATTGTCAAGAGAAGCATTAAGTCTAGACACCCGAAGAGAGCTAGACACCCCTAAACCAAAAAATCAGAGATGGAAACTGCATAACTTCTCCCCTGCACTTGATCCTTTCCGAGCGTCCACCTCAGACACAAAGAGTGTTTTTGGTTCTCACACCATCTACTTGATAAGAACCATTATACCGTGCACCATTTGAATCGGCCATAACCACAAAACAGAGGCATGCCCCTTAATGGAAACATTTAGGAGCCTCTACACCAAGCACAATCTCCAAATACAAGAAAGTGCAGGTACTCTTGGTACACCTCATGAGGAACCTAGACTTTCTCTTATGCAAGGCACCACAATGGAAATCCCTCCCCAACCAAACAATAAAGACACCATACATCACATATGATTTATATCATCATGTATCGGAACCATGACTCATGATGTCTTCTCATCAGTCATAGGTGTCGAGTAAGCTTTAGCTATGAGAGTAGTTGTACCAACGACGGTGCAAACCCAGTCTATCTGCACCCTATTGACCACCTCTGATTCCACCACATTGATGATGGAATCTTATTCATTTCTGTCGACCAACTTCGTTAGGATTGAACCATTTCCTCATGGCTTTGCACAGACCCAATCCCCCTTAGGATCTTATTTCATTCAGATGAGGATATTCTTGAGGCCATGACAGAACCAGATTATCCATGGGATGCAATCCATCACTGCTCGTTTTTTCTTCCTAAGAAGACATTCAGCCTAACAAACCAAGAAACCAAGATATTTATGAAATTGAATCAAAATATTTCCTTCCATCGGGGAAAGTCGATTGGTTCAAAAATCCCATTCCAGTGCCCAATGCATTCGAATAAGGGAACATGTCAAACATTTCGCCTACCATCAAGGTGAATATCTCTCGAAATATTGAGAAATTCGAAGAAATATCACTGGGGGTAGCATGTTCCCCAGAAGAGGTAACATCTTACACCAAGCCGTTGCAAGAGTACTAAGAATTCTTCGCATGGGACTACTCGAAAATGCCAAGACTTAGTCCAACTATTGTAGAGATCCATATTTACACTGGGTCTGACATACCACCAGTATGCCATAAAAAACATAAACTGCACCCGTCAAAGGCAGAAGCAATTAAATGAGAAATCGATAAGCTTCACAAATTCGGGTTTATATTCCCCATCGCTTATACATCATGGGGTTCCAATCCTTTTCCCGTCATGAAAAAAGGGCACCATACGTGTTTGTACTGATTTTCGTAATTTGAATAAAGCCTGTCCAAAAGACAATTACCCTACTCTGTTTATTGACCAGGTTATCGATGCTTGCACAGGACACAAGGCCCTCTCCTTCATGGATGGCTTCTCTAGGTATAATCAAATATAAATCCACCACACCGATCAGTACAAGACTATGT
Organism: Pinus albicaulis; assembly: GCA_034641835.2. NCBI lineage: Eukaryota > Viridiplantae > Streptophyta > Pinopsida > Pinales > Pinaceae > Pinus > Pinus albicaulis. The sequence goes on from CM076573.1 coordinate 437,722,775, forward strand.
TCACCACCCCATGGGGCACGTTTACATACCAAGTGATGCCATTTAGCCTTAAAAATGCGGGAGGCACTTTCTAGTGGGCCATGAATTATATCTTTCATAACTTGGCACACCTTATCCTCGCCTACTTAGATGACCTCAATGCCTGATCCAAAAAATTATCTGATCATCTCGAGGATCTGGGACTAGTATTCAAATGATGCAGACAATACAACCTACACTTGAATCCCTTGAAGTGCGTCTTTTTTGTCACGATAGGACAACTTCTAGGTTTTATTGTGTCATGGCAGGATGACATCTAGGTGTTATTGTGTCCCAGAAAGGAATTAGAGTGGATCCCCTCAAGGTCCAAGCTATCAAAGAGGTACCACTACCTCGAACCCTCAAGCAACTCCAAAGATTTTAGGCAAAGGCCAATTTTATGAGATGTTTCATCCTAGACTACGCCACTTGCGCTTAGGGATTCCTACGCCTCCTTCATTAAGACATCCCATTCAATTGGGACGATCAAGCCCAACAATCATTTGAGGCACTGAAAGACACATTGTCGTCAGCACAATTGATGAGTCCCCCTAACTACGACAAATATTACACCCTGTATCTATCAGCATCCAAGACCTCTTTGGCCAAAGTATTGATATAGGAAAGCCCCGATGGGAAAGAACACATAATATATTATGTTAATAAAACCTTATCAGGCCCCACATTAAGATATGAGCCCGAAGAAAATAATTCCCTAGAATTGATACACATAGTCCAAAAAATTTGCCACTACATTATCTTAAGGACTCAACAATCATCGCAGATATTAATCCCATGAGATATATGCTCACCTATCGTTTGACACCATGAACTGATAATGCACATTCCCTAAATGGGAAGAAGCAATACATAAACAGTAATCTAGACTAGTAGTGAATAAAATCATACCAAAATGTATGAAAACCATGGAGCCATTTTATTATACATATCAGCAGCAAATTAGTACAATAGAAGTATGCATAACTCAAATAATCAAGGCAAATGAGCCTTCCATGAATACATCTGCCAAAAGAGAAATGCTACTATATTGCAGAATGTTCATGAACATGTACAGTGTAGTCATAGATGGTACACTGCTACATGGAGATATGAAATAACACAAATATGCAAATAGATGGCTCATACAATGTTCCAGTAAATATCTGTTCCCAAATACATTTTCAAGACAAATCTCTAGCGATTTCAAATATGCAAAATATAAAAATGCCGAGTAACTTAGATATAGCATGTAACTAATATCCTGGATGGAGATGGTTGATTATGGAGATACATGCATGAAATGAATCATCCAATATATTCTTAGAAAGGCTGATCCAATTCACCGAAGATCTCACCCTCCAATCGCATTGCAACCCCAAATGGTGAATTATCAATTAAATAACGCAGCTTGATACGACACTACACTATAGAGAATCTCAAAATATGTTGGCCAAGTGCCAAGATGTGAAATCTGCTCCATAATCTTCCTCACTGATCTCCCAAAGGGAAGAATGCTTCCTCCTCTGAAAAACTAGCTCCAGAACTGGTGTTCTCAACCCTCCACTGCAACAGCTTGCAACACAACCCAGCTCTAAACAGAAACTGTGTTGTAGCTGAAGGAGGTAGCTTGGCCTCAAGCTTGAATGTGGACAAATGAAGTGAAATATCCCTCGAGAGGCCTCTCAATAAAGGAGATGGAATTCCTAAACAAGAATACCTTGTGCTAAGCAGCACAGCAATCTCAACTAAACACCTGAAGAATGTACAAAAGTCATGCAGACCACAAAATCAATAATCAATAATATCTTACTATGGATGCCTTGCCCTCCTTATAAACAAGTGTGAGCCCTCTTACCTTGGGTCCCACTCATTAGGGTTTCCTCCACCAAGGAATCTTCCTGCCACTATCACTGTGTTGTTCTCCATATGTGATCTCCACCATTCATTCCAGCATTGTTGACTTGGTCAAACTTGACCTTGTCCACATGCATTTTCCCTTGTTCACACATGAGGGTGTAAAATAAAACTCTTATTATGATCCCTTTTCACATAATGAGGGATTTTATTCATATTTTAGAGATGTATGGGCCTCCTTACCCATTTATTCATCTACTAGATGTTGAAAGAAAAAAATTATATTCCTATTAGTTGCATGCTAATTTAGGAATATTTCAGTCCTCCCCTCCCAAATGTTGCTTGTCCTCAAGAAACCACAAGGATAGAACTAAAGAGCCTTTTCTCCTCCTCTTGTAGCATCCACATATGATAAAATCCTCCAAGGAATAAGATTTTGTCTCATCAATAAATCTCCAAATTGCCCCTCCCAAGCATGCAAGCTAGCTTTTGGTAACCATCCCAAATAGCTATCATCATGAAGAAGTAAAATACTCAAGGAGGCAACAAGGTGTTGTCTAGAGGTCCCTTTGTGGCAAGGGATCTGAAATTCATTGGGAACCATCATTCCCATGTGGTGTATAAATTTGAATAATAGCTGAATTATTCACCGAGATTATCCTGATTACACACTATTTAAGCTTCATGCATAATACATAACCTCTTCTACAATTGATCATCAATTTGCGGAAATAGAAGCAGTCGCATGTGCACATTAAAACATAATCAAACACACATATAACACAGTATGTAATGGGGAAAGCATACAGCTGAAAACCCCCAACTATCTGTATATTATAATGATAGAGAACATGTAACAATACATAGCACAAAGCTCCTCACAGCTCTCAGCACTATCTCTCATGCTACACACAAACTAGCTCAGATATAGAACAAGTCACAAGTTCAAATCTCCTCCACAAGTCTGCCTGCCTCTACTGCGTAATCCAAGATGAATAATGATGAGATCCAAGTTCGAATCCCACTGGCTTGTACTGCGCAATCCTCATTGGCAATCTCAATCAATGTGTGTGCAAATCTCATGCACAGCTATAGTCACAACCGATAGTAGACTCACCCTTTCACCCACCTCTAACACTGGTCTCCACTGAACTGTCCATGCATTGCAGTTAACTGATGTATTCTTTAGTTGATTTATGAGTTAATAATTAGTGAATTAATTAACAATTAATTCACACCACTTATCACTAGTGTATTTATCAGTTAGACTAAATACAACTAGTTCAACTAAGTTAAACCGAACACAACTCCACCAACTGTCTCATCAACTCCACCAAACTCTGCCACATGAGTTCTAACTGAATTTAACCATGCAATAGCTCAACAAACCCTAGGAAAATCATATTTCCTTCTGTCAGCTTCATGTGCCACATCCGTAGCTCAAACTAAAGTGCTCCAAGAGGATAAGATAATGTTTATAGTCCAAATATTATTAAGGGTTAATAATATTCCACTGTTCTATTTTTAGCCTGGCAGTCTAAAAATAGATTCCGCCCAATGTCTAAAAATAGAGGTCCATCTATTTTTACCAACTCGACCAATCATCCATAAATAGCATCCTGCAACCCATAGACCATGATCCATATGTCTAAAAATAGACATAGTCTAAAAATAGACTTTGCGACAAAAATCACTTGTGTGGCCCCCACCTAGTTTAGGTGATCACTTTCCAACTAGGATAAGGAAAGATGTTTCAGGATGCCTCCTTCACTGTTTCTTGTTGCAATCTTCAACATGTGGATCCTCCATCCCCAAGCTATCATCCATTCAAAATGAGTCACCCTCCAAAATGGAAACTCATGAAAACTCTCCTCCACCCTTGGCTCCTGCAATGTAGGTGGGCTGAATAACTGATCATGGTAGACAAAATAGCCTACCCCAAGCTATACCTCTCTCCACTTATGATAAGTGTAGAGTAGTTGCCGATCTTCGGTTGCCATAATGTTGCCTTCAAGTGGCAAGAAGAAAACCGGATCCCCAAATATCCTCTCTCCAATGTCATGAATCGTGCTGGCCCAAACCATCCAATATATGATGAATAGGACATCATCACCATATGGAATCTAAATGGGAGAAATACTGAAGGTTTCATGTAGTGTTGGAAGGTACCAACAGTTTCCCAAGTAGTCATAGCACAATTTTTCTAACTGTTGTTTCCAAACGTAACATGGAAAGCCATTTCCCATACTCCTCTAGAAGCATGGAGCATAAAAAGTGTGGGAATTTTCATTCCCCATGGACACATCCAACCAATGTGTCTCCCCTCCCAACATGCTCCCCACCAAGATAGGAACAACATCAACATAGGGAATCATAATGAGAATCATACTAGTTGCCATATGTAACAAGGGAGAAGGAAAATGGTCCCTCAAATGAAACCAGTGCAGTTTCACTCTCAACTACATCAAAAAATGGCATGATGTGTGGCTTCCCAACCACTTTCTTGCTACCCAAATCCCCTCACAATTTTGGAGAAAGTTAAAGGTGTATGGTGGAAAGTGAGCATGCCCTGCATAAGATATCATCTCCCCAAGACCTCCTAGGGAGTGGCCATCTCAATGCTGCTTTTCGCCTAAAATAGACCATGAAGTGTAGAAGGAAGAATGCTCCTTCTTGGAGCAATGTCTCGCACATTTATGGTTAAGGAATGCACATATTCATTATATAAATCATTATGCAACCAAAAATTATCCTTACCATATGCTTTGCTCATGCAAATGGAGTGGCTCATAGATAAATCCCCTCTCATTATCAAAGAGGAAAGAGGTTATTGTGATAACTCCCCAAAGAGTTATGTATCTCCTCCATCTCTACATGATCCATGTATCTCCTCAAATGCTGATATATATCCTCTTCAAAGCCTTCCCAAGTTTACCCCTCCATGATGGTGTGGTATGCTCTCATAGAATAAGTGTGGTTGAAGAGAAAATCTTCATGAGCTGCTTGTAGTAACTTCTCCTTGAGCTTGGAAGCTCTAGGTAAGAACATCCTACCATGATAGTAGATGACCTCATCTCTGACTGAATATCCCTCCTCATGCAATTTGTCATCCAATATCATACAAGTAGAAATATCCTTGGAATAATCCATCAATAGCTGGGATTTCCAATATGGATCTATCTTCCATAGTGACAACGCCGATGATCTATCACAAAGAATATCTATCGTATGGTTGTCGTCCTCTTTGACATTCCCCATGCCAAAGATGCAAGTTGGAAGGCTACTATCCTTCCCATGCTGCTCCTGCCACAGCACAGAATCTGAAATGAGAGTCGGTAATGATGATGTTGAGAGAATGCCTCTCCTCTCCTTGAGTCTACCCAAGACTCTCAACATTGGATCAATCTCTCCCAAGGTCTTCACCTCTTTGGAGTCAATGAGTGGTGCATCCAAATGTGAAGCATCCCGCATCATCTATTGATTTGGTGGTCTCCCCTGTGAAATGCCTCCCTGAAATGAGACATCAATACCAAGAGTGGACTGCATATATGAATGGATAGCCTTGTCCCTGCCCTCACTGCGCAAATCAGTCTACCTCTTCTGTGCATCAAACCTTTGAAATAGATAGGGGTGTGTGCTCCTCATCATATGATGCAGGTCATCCTCCCTACCTCCTCCTTTTATCTGCATGGTTTCACAATCTGTCAATAATGGCACATGTTGCTCATGGGTTGTGTCGTAACCTCCACATATGAGATCCTAGGGAATTCCTTGCAATGATAAAATAATCCCTCTTGTTGGAGTAAGTGGTACCTCCTCCTCTGCATGAGGTGTTAGATAATCTCTAGATATGACAACGTTGTTGCCCCCAACCTTCTCTTCTTCTTCAATATGAATAGGCAACCTTCCAATAACTGGATCCTCTTTTGAAAAAGGGATCTCCATGACCTCTTGTTCAAGAATATGAGATAGAGGTCTTGCATCTAGCAAGGTATTATGCAAGATGTCAGCCTCCTCAATAGTTTTCTAAAGTGGAGTTGATTTATAGTTTCCTCCAACACATGCAAAGGTTTTGTTTGTTTTGGTTTGTTTAGCTCCACCACATGTGTTTCAGAATGTTTCTCATCAAATATTTTCACTATTCTCCTAGTGAACTTTGAATAAGAAGAAGCATTTTCATTTCTTAATGAAAAGGACTCAAATATACACCAAGCATAGGCCTTACCTCCAAAATTCAGCGTTGCAACTTTGATGGCTTCATCTTCAGAAACTTGGTGCTGCTGCAAATAGGTGTCTAGCTCCTCCACCCAAGATCTAGCTGAACATTTAGGTGAACTATCAAAAGTAGATAGAAAAAATATACCCATATCATGCTGCTTTCTCCTCTCCACCTTTATCTTGCAAAACTCTTGGAAGGTGATATAATCTCTAAACGTCTTAGTTTGATATTCATATTCTTGCATAAAATCACTAAGAGTTTCCCTCCTAGGCATTTCTTCGTCTTTCATCTCCCTCATAGTAGATTTGGGCATATGACTGCACTGTGAATCATAATGTGTGGCTGCATGCTCACACTCACCATGTGAAAATCTAGATTTTGGTTCAGATTCAAACTCTCTTGGAGATTCTCTACACATCTCCCTTCTCATCTTCTTGAGATCTCCCCTAATGCCCTGCATAGTTTGAGAAAGAAGCTTGGAGAGCCTCTCTTCCTTCCTTCCTCCAAATAATGGAGTCTTATTTTTGTCTTTCCTGTACATCTATTCTTCTTCTTGACCATTTGATAGCATAATGGTTGAGATCCACACACTGAGCCAATATTATGCTTTGATACCACTGTAATATTCCCAAATGGGGAAGCAGAAATATATGAACACAAAACTAGAAATAGCAGTTAATAACATCACACCAAAATGTATGAAAACCATGGAGCCATTTTATTATATAAATCAGCAACAAATAAGTACAATAGAAGTGTGCGCAACTCAAATAATCAAGGCAAACAAGCCTCCCATGAATACATATGCCAAAGATGGAATGCTACTACATTGCAGAATGCTCATGAACAAATACAGTGTAGTTATAGATAGTACACTGCTACTGGAAATGTGAGATAATATAGATCTTCAAATATATGGCTTATACAATGCCGGGAGTAAATATCTAAGCTCCCAAATACATTTTCAAGACAAATTGGGAAGGATTTCCTGAAATATGCAAAAATGCCGGAGTGCAGTCCTAGGGCTGAGTAGCAGCTGCAACTCAATATCTGGATGGAGATGGATGAAGATGATACATGTGATGAATGAATCTCATGCAATAGATCCTTCAGGTGAAAGCCTGATCCAATCACTGAATATCTCACCCTCCAATCAAACACTGCAACTCCTCACCGCAATTGCTCACTAAAATAACATAGTCAAAGAGGGACACTGCACTGTAGGAGATGGAAAATATGTTTTCCAAGTTCCAAGATGTAAAATCTGCTCCAGAATATTCCTCACTAATCTCCCAAAGGGAATAATGCTTCCTCCTTTGAAAAACTAGCTCCGGAAGTGGTGTTCTCAACCCTCCACTGCAACACCCTATAACACAACCCAACTCTAAACAGAAACTGCGTTGTAGCTGAAGGAAGTAGCTTGGCCTCAAGCCTGAATGTGGAGAAATTAAGTGCAAGCTCCCTCAAGAGGCCTCTCAAGAAAGGAGATGGAATTCCTAAACATGAATACCTTGTGCTAAGTAGCACAAAAATCTCAACTAAACAGCTAAAGAATGCACAAAAGTAATGTAGACCATAAAATCAATAATCAATAACTTGCCTTACTATGTCCTTATAAACAAGTGTGAGCCCTCTTACCTTGGGTCCCACTCATTAGGGTTTCCTCCACCAAGGAATCTTCCTCCCACTATCACTGTGTTGTTCTCTATAGATGATCTCCACCATTCATTCCATCGTTGTTGACTTGGTCAAAATTGACCTTGGCCTAAAGCCTGAATGTGGAGAAATGAAGTGCAAGCTCTTTCAAGAGGCCTCTCAATAAAGGATATGGAATTCCTAAATAGGAATACCTTGTGCTAAGCAGCACAATAATCTCAACTAAACAGCTGAAGAATGCACAAAATTAATGTAGACCATAAAATCAATAATCAATAACCTGCCTTACTATGGCTGCCTTGCCCTCCTTATAAACAAGTGTGAGCCCTCTTAACTTGGGTCCCACTCATTAGGGTTTCCTCCACCAAGGAATATTCCTCCCACTATCACTGTGTTGTGCTCCGTATGTGATCTCCACAATTCATTCCAGTGTTGCTGACTTAGTCAAACTTGACCTTGTCCACATGCATTTTCTCCTGTTCACACATGAGGGTGTAAAATCCAGCTCTTATTATGATCCCTTTTCACATCATGAGGGATTTTATTCCTATTTTAGAGATATATGGGCCTCGTTACTAATTTATTCATCTGCTAGATGTCAAAAGAAAAAATTTATATTCATATTAGCTGCATGCTAATTTAGGAATATTACACATAAATACGCTCGATGGATAGTTATACTACAAGAGTTCGACTTACAGTTTAGATCCCCCAAGAGAAAGAAGGATTTCATTTTCGTTGAATTCAATGTGGACGTCCCAACTCATACCAAAGGATCACCAGTCAATTATTCGCTATCGGACGAACACCTCTTCCTAGTGATGACTGACGACCCTTGCTACTGAGAAACTCTCCTATTTTTACGAACCCAAAAGTGTAGACCCAATCTCACCCATGACGACCATTAGTGCATATGCCACCAGGGTCCCCGACACCTCCTCATGGGAGATTTCCTTTATAGGAGTGCCATCGACACCATTTTACGTCGATGCCTCACTCACGACCAAGCTGACCAAGCCCTTAATGACTGTCACAACAGAGCTTACGGTGGCCACCTCTTCGAAATAGCCACTGCCTGAAAAGTCTGACGAGAAGGATATTTTTTGCCCACGTTATTTTGCGACTACATATCAATAGTCAAAAGGTGCGAGCGATGTCAACGCTTCACCCACAAGGAAATAACAGCCCCTGCTCCTTTGCATCCAATCATAGTCATCGACCCCTTTTGCAAATGGGGGATCAAATTCATGACTTGTAACCCCACGTCATTATGAAACCACAAACACATCATTGTGGTTGTCGATTACTTCACTAGATGGGTAGAATCCATGCCCACATACGACAACATGGAAAAAGTCGTTGCACGGTTCCTGTTCAACCATGTCATCGCTCGGTTTGGTGTACTAAAGGAGTTAGTCTCTAACCATGAAAAACAGTTCGAAACCGAGGTTTTCCAGGAGCTATCCCATCACCTCAGATTCACACATGAATTCGCTTAACCGTAATACCCCCAATCCAACGGATAGGTAGAAGCTGTAAACAATGTTCTCAAAACAATATAACAGCGCATGGTAAATAACCACAAAATAAATTGGCACCACATGATTTTCACTGCCCTGTGGGCATACCGCATAGTAGTGAAAACATCAACTCGGTTTACACCCTTCCACTTGGTGTACGGGGTCAAAGTTGTGATTCCCATAGAATGTGAGATCCCAAACTTACACGCCGCCATCGAACTCCTTGATGACACCCAGCCTCTAGAGAAACGGCTGGTACAGCTAGAGCTCGTCGACGAAAGTCGAAAACAACGCTCCAACACAACGAGGCCCGTAAAAAGCGGGTGAAAGCATCGTTCAACTGCAACATCACCCCTCTATAATTTACATAGGGGGAATTAGTCCTCCATTATGATGTCGCAAAAGAAGCCCTAAGGCAAGGAAAGTTGGAAACCCTGTGGAAAGGACCCTATGTCATAAAACATTACCTCCTCAAGGGGGAATACATCTTGTCTGAGCCCGATGGAACATGCCTAAACAACCCCATCGATGGGATCTACCTCAAAAAGTTCTACCCATAAGGGCTAGGAAGCCTCAACCCTAAAAGATAGCTTGCAAATAGAATTTTTTTTTTTTTTATCACAAACATCACATACTTATTTAAAAAAAAAATGCTCTAGTGTCAAAAAATTGATCACCCCCCCAACCATTATTTGGGATTCTCTCATGGAGCATCTCGATGGTCTTAAAATTTAGCAGTCGTTGCCTGGGTTATCTACTACCCTGACCAATCACCATACTTCACCAACAGAGTATGCATCGAGCCAGCTACAAAAAATCAGGCAGAATATGATGTCGTCATCGAGCTCATGAGCGATGCCTTCAACCAAGGCACCCATCACCTACATATCTACCTTGATTCCTAGTTAGTGGTTTTGCAGTTAAACCAATAATTTTAGGTACAATATTCACAACTGTTTAGAAAATATTTACGTGAAAAAATATTATGCCGTCAATTTGATCATATTACATTAACACATGTACCAAGAAATCAAAACAAGACAATAGATCACATACCTAACCACATTCTAGACTTGAATGCATCTCATATAAACCATCATACATAAAACCAATAAATATAACAAAATATAGATATCCATCATCGTTACATACCATCCATGGAAACATATAAAAAATAGATAGACCATATAGACCCACCAAAAATACATCTCGCATATATACCAAAAGTATGTGTGTGTACAAAATAACAAGTCGTTTATCTTACCCGTAGGTCAGCCAAAAAATACATATATACATTTAATCAAAAATAAGGGAAGCATCCTCATAATGGGTGCTTTCCCTGAGTACAAAGTGTCTCTACGGCTGAGCCCCACCAGGTGGGGCACTGGACCCATGGCTGCACCTTGTACCAATACTGGAGTAGCTTCCAAAACAGAAGCCTCCATGCGGCGCAAAGTCGGACAATAACCCCTCTCTTGGGCCATTAGTGTCTCCAACCGGACATTGTCAAGATCATCGACAAACCCATGGGTTGGCATACCCTCGGTTATCCTGTCTACTTGGCCCCATTCGTTTTCCAAATCAGTGGCTCGAGCCTTGGCCGCAGCTAGTCGCTCCTCCACCTCTGCCACTCCGGCCTCAGCTGCCTTAGCACGTGTTGTCCCTACAACACAATTAGTAGTAGTAGAGCTGCTACCCTCTCCAAAACAACCAGCTCCACCACCAGGTCCTCCACCCTAGGGCTTCCCCAGATCTCCCCCCTGCCACCCACCTGGGGCTAGAGCTCCTTGAGCCCTCCGGTTAGGATGGTGCCCTACCAACTGAAAATTTGGCTGCCCTACCTCTCCAACATCTACAAGAGTAAAAAAAACTATATCAATGTCATCATAATACAAATATTGATCATAAGTACTCAAAAAATGCAGAAAAATGTACAACAAATCATACATGTCGGTCCCCAAGTGTACCCAGCAGTAAGACCAATGTCTGGATCTCCTCGATAGTCTATCTCGATGTATCGATACGGGAGGAACATATCACAGTTGGCCTCATACCAAGACTCCATGGTGGCGTTATAATAACAACCCACCTGACCTCCCCCACCATGAGGCATCAGAGGGGCCCATCGCCTCATGCGGGGGTCCCAATGCAACCTTGTAGGCACAACCACCACAAGTCGCAGTAGCACCACTCTCTCATACATAATTCTAACTAGGATACTAGCATATGTAAATAGCTTAGATCCATCTTGGACCTTCACTAACTAGGCTACCATGCCGTCATAGCAATGCCGGGAAAATTCAAAGAAATGACCAGCCCGAAGCTGGCACAGAATGCCGATATGTGGCCCTGAAAAACTATGCAGTGATGATGACCTCGTCAGTCTCACAATCATATCCAGAGAACACCGCTCAGCTAGATATTTTACTGATGATATCAAGATGCACCGCTCCATGAGAGGTGCCCCGCCACAATGAATATCTGTGAAAAACTACAGCACTACTCTCCCAAGAGGGAGTGGATAGGGAAGTGCCTCACCCTGAGATAACAGATCTATCATGAAATAAATATCTATCTCTAGAAGGATAGGGATGTCCTACCCTCGCAACACCATCACTTTGTGTTGCCTATTCCAGCAACGGACTAGGTAATGCAATAGTCGATCCTCTGACCTAAGGAAGTCATTCTCAAGAAATTTGGGAAGAACCCACCTAGCGAGTTACTAACAAGCATGGGCATCCTATACCATAGCTGCATGGAGCTCAGGCCAGTATCTCTCTCTCTCTCCACAGCATCCTGTCATCAAACAGACACACATCAATGACATGAAAATAGCCGAAAATTCAAAAATTTCACCAAAAAATTTCAATTTTTTTTTTTTTCCATTTCACCGTGCTTGTTTCTCAAATAGGCACGCTGACCATGTGTCTGTATCTCATACTAATCTAGAGGCCGTGCGCTTAAAGCACCTACAGGCACGCAAATTCCATGGGAAACCCTCAATTTCGCGTGGAAATTGCACGCATGTACCTTGATCACCCACACGGTCAAGGCAAAAAAAGGATAAGGTTCCATAAAAACCTAATTCATACAGAAACCTACCCAGTAACATTGAAAAAATTGAAGTAGAGGACGTTTTGGGGCCTACCTAACACTAGTCACTCGAATCTCGGCTGAACAGGTTGAACGCAACAGCCAGAAAGGCTTAATAGCAAGCTTTAACCTCTCAAACTCTGAGACACTCGAAATACACAAATGAGTTGAAAGTAACCATATTGGCCCATATATCGCCCATTTCAAATCATTTGAGGACCATAAAGAGAGCACAAACAACCCAATTTAAAAATCGAAAGCAACACAATGATCAACACCTCATAACACCTAAAGGAGGCTTCACACATTCAAGTCTCCGAAAAATTATTTTTTTTCAGTTCTGACAGGTATACCCTCTCTTTCATTCTTTCATTCAGCACATTTTTCAATATATTTGAATGAAAATATGCTTTCATTCGGGGTATTTATTGCAGGTATTACGTAGTACAACAAACCACCTATTGCCCCATGTACCAAAGGTTCCACAACAGGTATCATTCTACCCTCAGCATGATAGAGTGACAGGGAAAATTTGCATATCCTGACATCATTTCTCCACAATAAATCAACCATATGTTCCAAACACCTGACCATGTTTATCGTCTCCCCACCTTGCACATGATAAGCATTCTTTTCGGTTGGTAGAGCCTCCTCGTTCATGGCGTCCATCACTCAAGTAAACCATGCATCAAGAAATATGACTCCATGGCCATATCACCCAGTCCGAAAAGAACTTCATGTTCATCCATCCACCATGGATCAAGTTAAGTTTTACCATATCACAATAAAACCCCTTTCCCAGACTATGATTTTTTGCAAGCAGATCAAAAACACACCACCACGTCTCGCATTTGGCCTACCATCCCTCCATCAGCATAGCCCATCTGCAATATTTTCCATCCTCTTCATCAACCCTGCATCGAGACCAACCAAAGGGGCCCCTTCCCTCAGCAAAAATGCCTTCCTCACAACATCATTGAGTGACCATTTTCATGTTTTTGGGGCACTCATCTCTGTGTTCGTAAAAACCAAACCCATTTTATATTATTTTGGCAAGTGTACAAAGATTTTTTTTAGGAGAACATCGCCCACCCATCCACCACTTGTTTCTCCCATGGTATTAGTCCCTCATCAGCCCTAGTCAAAGCTTCACACCTTTCACACAAATCCACCATGAAATTCATAACCAAAATATACCCACCCTAGATGTCCTACCGAATCCAAGGCTTTCCCCATCAGAAATAGTTATGAATGCTCCCAAGCTTATTTTTCATGCTCCGACCTGTTAGCCACCTATAATATTTTGTTATACCAAAAGGTGGCTAAGACCTTTTTGAGCCTCCAAGGAACAAATTTTATCACTAAAAATTGTTGGCTCTTGAAGACTCCTTGAAGGCCTCATGCCTCTGTCCGAAATCTTCATTTACTATTTCCATGTCATGCTCTGAAATTCTGCTAATTTCATAAGAAGAGACTGCTAATTTCAAAACTAACCTTCATATGCTCCCCTTTCTCTCCGTAAAATCCCCTTTGTTTTCATGATTCATTTTCTCCCCTTCATGAAAATCACTCTTATTAAGGTTGAAGACTCATTCTTTAGCTTTACCAAAACCCCCCAAAGAACCCATAGGACTTTATAATAAAGACTTTATGTTATAAAGCCCTACCTTTCTAACCACTTCCCCTTTTTCATACCCTGCCATATGTTATTATATAAACTTTATTATAAATTTCATATCATATAATATATGGCCCACCGCTTATCGCAAATCGCAATGTCGCATTATCGCATTTTTCTGGGTTGGTCAATCGACCCATCGCTAAAAATTGCGATGCGATCAATCCGCCCGATCGCATATCGCGAAATCGCATTTTCGGGTCATTTGATTCAATTGATCCATCGCAAATATTTGCGGTGCGATCAACACGTCGCATAATCCGCCCATCGCAAACTCCCTCGCCATCGCCCTTTCCACAATCGCGATCGACCCCGCCGGGCCCACCGTACGATACCCCCGCCATTCATATAAAAAATTCCTTTTCCCTTTATAAGTCGAAAAATATCATATTTCATTGGTTATAAAGGTTTTTGCCCATTAAATCCCTTCATCGCGCAAATTGCAAAATCGCATTTTTATGTGAAACCCCTAATCATTCATCGCAAATATTTGCGATGCGATTTTGCGATCTCTTTAACCGCCTCTGAATAAAATCTCCACCGTTGGATGCAGCCATCCAATGGTCACGCTCCTCTCCCGCCTTCTGAAGCAATTTAACCTATTTTCGCAGGATTTCTTAATTATTTCATGTTTTGTGTAGGTTTTCAATGGTTTTCATCGTTATACGAAGAAATGCCGAGGGCTGGAAATGACGATTCTCATGCCTTCGTTTCATCGAGGAGAAGCCATCCGCGGGGCTCCATTCCATGTTTTGTCAATGTTTCATAAGCATTGATGCCGAGAAGCCCAGCGCGGTCCTGCACATCGACAAGACATTGTTTTATTCAAAGGAACAGTCAAAGAGTATCAGTTTTGAAAATAAAGCACGACAGATGAATATTGAAGACAATATTACAGGGATTACGGCTAAGACGGTTATCAAAAGCCTAATCCCCGACTCAAAACACACTTTAAAGAAAATCATAAGTGTTTCACTGACAGGAGGGCTTCCACCGCTTCAAATGAGGTGAATAAATTCCTCAGCTACCATAAAAGCCACCTGTTGCCTAAAACCTTTCAAACAGAGGCCGAAGTTATTAAAGAAAATCTGATATTCGCCTCCAGCACAGCCAGGGAGTTACTTCTGCAAGGAAATCAATGCAGAAATATCTGCAGAGTTACTCCACACGTTACAGAGAGCCTCAAAGTCAAATAAGACTCCCATCGAGTTTTAAAATTCATAAATTATAAACATTAATACAGTGGTCCACCTGTTCACTTCTCCATTGAGCCCCTCAAAGGGCTGAGAAGTCTTGAATCTGTATTTATTATCTTAAGAGATCTTTTGTTAGATTTCACCTCCTCATTCTTCTATAAATACCTCCGTAGAAGATGAGAAATTGTTGGTTGAGTTGCTTACAGAGCTTTGAAATACATTTGAGCCTAAAATCCTGATTATAAATAGTGTTCACTGGCCCTTGGAGCTCTGCTTGTGATAGATTAGTTAGGCTGAATAGTGAACATGATTGTTGAACTGAAACATTGGACTTAAAGAATGTAACTGGTTTGACATCAATAACAAGCTTTTCCTTGGATCCTAGTCTATATTACTGGTGAAGTGCTTCTTTCTTTGTTAATTGTTTTTCCTTCTATGTATGCCATATTGTTCATATTCTACTGTAAAGAACAGTTTAAACTGGGTTAGGATATACTGTATATCAATAACCTTCTCTGGCTGAGAAATATTTATCTTAATGTTTTCCTCAAATTTGTTTATTTAAGAATGATTCAATACAGTTTAAACAGTTAGGAATGTTGGCATTCCCTCGTCCTTCTGTTTTCTTAAGCATTTTTCCCGAATGTGATTTCCATTATTTGCTATTAAAGTTAGACTAGAGAAGATATGGTTTGCCCTGATTCCTAGATCCTTTTCTCCAAAGGCAGATTCTGAAAATTTCCCTTGGTGTTGACTGAAAGAAGACTAGGTTTAAAAGTACCTTATCTGATCTTAAGTTACATTTTGTTTCTCTTATATGTTTTCATACTTTCTGAAGGTAATTATGTGGATTACTGGATTGTTTGTCAATTAAGCTGCTTTAATAGAACTTGCCCAAGAAGTTTATGGTTAGCCCCGTCCTTGGTTGGTTTTAAACAGTTACTTAAGAGGCTTTTCTTGTTTGGACTGACTATAAATCCCTTGAGAAATTATTATCAGTTTCCACCCTTCCAACACTTTATTGTTTCCATTCCATCATCTTAATCTCAAATAATCTTGTGATATAGATGACTTTCCCCTTGGATCACTCTTGATGTTGTTTCTCAATTAAAGCCCAGATATGACTCCATAGCCCAATGGACTAAAAACTAGCATTATATCTATCTATCAGCCAAAGCTGTTCTATATGCTTGCAACTTCTCACTTTTGAAACTTTTGCACTTAGAACTTTCCCCTCAAGTAACATTCATGCTCAACCATCCAAAAAACAAAACAAACCCTTGGCCTTCATAACTAGCCTAACATCATTATTCCAAACCTCAAATACAAATCCATCTTTGTTCATATTGGAGAGATCCCTCTCCGGATTCAGGAGGGCTAGATCCTAGAATCCCAAAGTTGGTTGAAATGATGTTGTTTCTGTAATTGGACTCTGCCAATCTTGCTAATAAATTACAGAACCCCAACATTTCTGGCGACTCCGCTGGGGAAACCCCGAATCATTTTCATTCAAAGCTAACCATACGCTATTACAGATTTGGTTCATAGAGCATCAGCTTTATTAACCAGCTGGAGCCACCACCAACATTTCTAGCGACTCCCGCTGGGGAGCTGAGTGTTTGTATAAGACTTTAGAGACCTCAGAAAACCCTTGATTCAAGAAAAATTTGTGAGTAAGAAGCAGCCTTTTCAAACACTACCACAGAAATGGTAATCATGATGAAACTTGTTTGAATCAGTGACAAACTAGGTCAACCCTAGGATTCTAATAGGGCTTCATATAACCTTGAAAAAACAGCTAGCTTAGCCATAAGAGTAGACTGTCTTTGTCTCATAACCTTAGCTAAGTTTTGGAACAAAGTTAGGATATTCTTAAAAACCACACTACTAAAAACAACTCAGAAAAACCTAAAAAAATTTCAGATTGGTATTCAATAAACATGGTGGTGGACCATAAAACCATTTACCTCCAAAGGAGCTAAAAACTTCCACTTGGGGACTCCACAATCCTTAACAGACCTTAAGACTCCACTGGGAAGAACCCTTATCATCATAACATCATTTAAAACTCAGTTAGAGGACTGTAGGATTAAATTTGCGTAAACAGACTAGTTAACCTCTTAAAGTTTGTCGTATCTGGTTGAACTTGTCTTGTTTATTCGAGTCTAAAAACACATCATAGTGGCTTCTAGAAAGATTCACACTAGAGCCCATCCTAACCCTAATCCACCTGAGATAGTTGATGACCCAGAAAGTATCCTTTGGGAGTCTCCTAAGGTTAAATTATCAACTGTTTTTAGATCACCCTTGAGAGCTAATTCAGTCCCTGAAAATCTTTCGGCTCTACAACAATCACAATTTGACATAGTAAATCCATTCAGAACTAGGTCATTTGATGATATAATACAGCTAGACTCCGAGTCTTCACTTTCATCCCCGGAGACAAGTAAACATCCTGGTAGTAGAGAAACAACACCTCCTGATTTACATTTCCTTCATAACCTAGGTGTCTCTCATCCAAGATCAGCTCAGCAGTCTACTCCTGATCCATCCACTTCTACTCATCCTACATCCACTGTTCAAACCACCACACCTCAACCCACTTTCCCTTTTGTTAATCCACCTCTTGTGAATCCACCTCCACCTCCTACAATGGCTGCATGGTATGCTCCCTTAGTCCTTCCTGTACCATTAGCCAACCTTCCACAGGACTATCAGTCCAAAATCCTATTGTATGATGCTAGCAATGCTACAACTACATCACAACATGTGGATAAGATGAATGACTACTTTGACAGAAACGAAATTGATGATGATTCTGTCAAGCTCAGATTATTTGCTCAAAGCTTAGGGGGAGAAGTAAGAAAATGGTTTAAAGGCTTAGCCCCCCATAGTATAAATGATCTCCAAGGCTTCCATCAAACATTCTTAAACAAGTGGGAAGTAAGGAAGAACCCTCTCCAAGTTCTTTCTGATTACAACAATCTCCATAGGAACCCAGGGGAAAGTGTGCAAGCCTACTACACCAGATTCAACAGTGTATACAACGCACTTTCCCCAGAACTAAAACCTCCAAAAGGTTCAGCTTTAAACAAATTTCCCGAAGGTTTTGACACTGAAATGACCTATTCACTGAGAGAGAGAGATTTTGCAACTCTTGAAGACATGCAAAGGGGTGCTCTTTCTGTGGAAGTGAACTTGATGGAGAAAAGAGCAAGAATGAAGAGCGAGAAGAGAGTATCTTTTAGAGAGGAGTCCACACCTTCTACTTCCAACTCAAATATGGAAAGGATGATGGAAGAGATGATGAAAGAGATGAGCATAATTAAAAGAGCACAAGCAAGTCAAAATCAAACTGCTCCTCAAAACAGAAACCAAAACCAGAATCAGAATGTTAGAAGGAACCAACCTCCAAACAGACCTAGGGAAGATGATCAACAGATCACTCCTCCCTTCCATCAAAACTATATAAGTGAGGTTGAGGAAACAGACGAAATAACATAGGAAGGTGCTATCAACATTCTGGAGGTCGATGATGATGATTTTGAGATTCATTTTGATAAAAAACAAGGTCTATATACATCGTATGATGACAAAAGAGATGATGATGAAAATCATTGTCAAGACATGGAAAATGTCATCATAGAAACTCAAAGGGAATATGACCTTAGAAGCAAGACTAATCAACAAGACCCCAACACCAAAACCTCTGAAAAATCTTCACAAAACAGCACGTCAACCAGGCCTAAAACGGTCAAACACAAGGAAAAAATGGTGGCTGTAAATTCTGATAAAGGTAAAGAGAAAGGCACTCAAAACACTGAAAAACAGAGTGCAGACTCTAGCAGTACTAACACTTCAACTAGTACTCCTATTAAAACCATTATGTCAAGTGTAAATAAAACAAATCAGCAAGCTGTTGTTGCTGATAAAGTGACAGCTAACAAGGCTGAAACCAGCACTTCAAAGAATCAAATTCCTTTCAGCCTGGAATAGGAAATTTCCAAGATTAAAATCTCTGTTCCCTTAACCAAGTTAGCTGCCCAACACATATATAGAACTCAAATTTTGAAGGCTTTAAATATAGAGGAAAATGGAGATACAGTCAATCTTAGTGATGACCAGCCCGACCTTATTTTTGGTCCAAAGATTGAAGGTAGATACCAAGAGGGACCTGTTCCTCCTTTCTACGTGAGTTTAAACGTTCATGAAAAAATTTTGCACAATGCTATGCATGATTCCGGGGCTTCTCATAATTTAATGCCTAAAGCTGTGATGGAGAGCCTCGGGCTAGAAATCACCAGACCTTACAAAGACCTTTACTCCTTTGACTCAAGTAGAGTAAAATGTCTAGGATTGATCAAAGACCTCTGTGTTAACTTAGCCCAGATCCCAGCCAAATGCTTACTCATGGACATTGTTGTGGCTGATGTGTCCCCAAAGTATGGAATGTTATTATCAAGATCTTGGGGAGCTAAGTTACAGGGGACTATGCAGATGGACATGATGTATGCGACTATACCTGTTTTCAATCAGACTAGAAGACTTTACAGGGAGTCTCATATGAAATATGCGGTCACAAGTCAAGACAGACCTCAAAACTCTCCTCTCTATTCCGTAAGTAAATGCCTTGATTCTTTTATCATGTTTAACGATGAAGCACTTAGTGAACAAATCACGTTATCAGGATTAATGGCTGATAGAGAGGAGGAGGTAAATACCACGGAACTGTCGAAACAGTTTGTTGAACCTGTACAATCTAGTGAACAAATCACAGGTTTCGAGCTTCTAACTATGTGTCCTTTACCTTTGAACATTGAGAGTCAGGAAAGCGCATCTCCATTCACTGAAAAATATGAAGGGATAAAACAAATTAAATTGGGGGTTGCTAATCATGAACAATCACAAGGCACCGTAGTTGTAGAGGACATTCGCCAAACAGACGAAGCTGAAAACAGTCCTCTATGGAGTATGCATTTTGACGGGTCATGCACTAGAAATAACGCTGGCACGGGTGTCTGGATTCGCAACACTGTAAGCAACCACACCGAATGTATTTCCTATAAATTAAACTTCCAGTGTTCCAACAACATAGCGGAATACGAATCCCTTCTATTAGGCTTACATTTGTTGAAAAAGTTAGGAACCAAGAGAACTAAAATTCACGGGGATTCGAAATTAATCATTAGGCAAGTCAATGGGAAATATAACGCTCATCACCCCAAACTTAGGGCCTATCGAAATGATTTCGTGGACCTTTTAGAAACTTTCGATGAGTCTGAATTAATTTTTGTCCCAAGAAAAGAAAATATTACAGCCCACAATTTAGCATTTGTAGCTAGAACATGTCTGACGCCATATGAAACCGGAGACAGCACAAATCCGATAAAATTTAGACCAGCCGTGCCTGATAACGAAAAATATTGGCAGGTGTTTGAAAACGACAAACAAATAGAAGACTTCATGCAATTCAGAAATGATTTCGAACTAAACGGTTCGGACTCAGAATATGAAACAAACTGCAAGGAAGAAAATTTTCTGGATAAAGAAGAACCATCTCTGGAACTTGCTAATATAAACCTGTTATCTGGAAAACTTGAAGGTAAAACAGAAACGAATGTAGAGTCTGAGACAGAGGAGTTAGAAACTCTGCACTCCAAATATGAAAGGTTTCCTACGGGTCTGACCCCTTTAGAAGAGTTGTTTGATTTTAACGATGTGGCAAATAAGCCAAAACTGGAACCTGTAGAGACTGAAGTGGAGGAATGCAATATAGGCAGTAAAGAGAAACCGAAAATGATCAAACTGTCCAAAACTTTGCTAGCTCACATTAAACTCAAATACATAGAGTTGTTCAAAGAATTTTCTGATGTTTTTGCATGGAGTTACGAAGATCTTAAATCCTATGACATTGAAATAATACAGCACAAAATCCCTCTTAAAGAAAACCAAAAACCATTCAAACAGAAACTGTGCAGAATAAACCCTGTCTAGTTGCCGTTGGTTCAGAAGAAGATCATGAAAATGTATGATGCTGGTATTATTGTCCCTGTTAGATATTCTGAATGGGTATCTAATCTGGTGTCTGTTGGGAAGAAAACTGGAGAAATCAGGCTTTGTATAGACTTTAGAGACTTAAACAAAGCTTCATTAAAATACAACTACCCTTTACCAAAGATGGATCACATTCTACAAAGGGTGGTAGGGTCTAGAAGAATTTCTTTGCTGGATGGCTATTCGGGGTACAATCAGATCTTGGTTTACCCTGCTGATCAATTAAAGACAGCCTTTACTACACCCTGGGGCACCTTCATGTATGTAAAAATTCCCTTTGGTCTAATGAATGCTGGAGCAACCTTTCAAAGAGCCATGGACATAGCATTCTCAGAAGAATTGGGCTTCTTCATCATTATCTATCTTGATGATGTTACTGTGTTTTCAAAAACAGATGAAGAGCACTTGGAACATTTAAGAAAATTTTTCGAGAAATGTAGAAAGTTTGGGATATCTTTAAACCCTAAGAAGACATTATTTGGTCTCCAAGAGGGTAAAATTCTTGGGCACATTATTTCAGAAGAGGGTATAAAGATAGATCCAAAGAGGATTGAGGCCATATTGCAAATCTCTCATCCTCGAAACATCAAGGAGTTGAAATCTTTCATTGGGAAGATTAACTTTTTGAGAAGGTTCATCCCTAACTTAGCTGAGCTCCTTAGGAATATCAAAAACATGTTAAAGAAGGAGCAAGGGGTAAAATGGACCTTGGAAGCAAAGACATCCTTTGAGCTGGTGAAACAAGCATTAACCAAAACACCGGTTCTCATAAGTCCTGATTTTTCAAAGGATTTTTATATCTTCTCATTTGCATCAGAACATACCATAGCTGCTGTCCTTTTACAGAAAAATCCACAAGGACAAGAGCAGCCTATTGCATTCTTTAGTAAGGCATTGAGGGACGCCCCATTGAAGTACAACATTAAGGAAAAGCAAGCTTTTGCTTTGGTTAAGGCTTTAAAAGACTTCAGGGTATACATCCTTCACTCACACAACATTGCCTTTGTCCCAAATTCAGTTGTTAAAGACATTTTAACACAGGACCCAGATGGTAAGAGAGGTAAGTGGATTGCTGTTATTCTTGAGTATGATTTAGAGATAAAACCCACTAAGCTGATCAAAGGCCAAGGTCTAGCTAGATTAATGGCTGAGTCAAATTGTGAAGTTCTTGATATTCATATGATTAATGCTTTGGATAACCAAGAAGAATTCTCAACTCCCATTGTTGAAAACCATTTTATGAATTCTCCTTGGTATGTTGATATTTTTTATGTTTTGCTTAAATTAAATACACCTCCTGGTTTATCAAAAACAAAGGCAAGGTTTTTGAAGCTGAAAGTAGTAAACTATTGCATTATTGATAGATGTCTTTATTGGAAAAATGCAAGTGGTATATTGCTTAAATGTTTGCCTGAGTTTGATGCAGAGAAGGTTAAGAAGGAATTCCATGAAGGAGAGTGTGGAGGTCATTTGTACTGGATGTCAACAGCCAACAAAATTTTGAGGGCTGGTTTCTATTGGCCTACTCTTTTTTCTGATATACACGAGATGACCACTACTTGCCATAAATGCCAATTGTTTGAAGGCAAGAGAAAATTGCTACCCCTTCCACTGCATCCAATCACTGTTGAAACCCCATTTCAACAGTGGGGACTTGACTTCATAGGATAAATCCATCCCCCATCTTCTGCCCATCATAGATGGATCCTTACTGCTACAGACTATTTCACTAAGTGGATAGAAGCCATTCCTTGTAGATAGGCCAATGATTCAGTTATCATAAAATTTATGGAGACTAATATTCTCTCCAGATTTGGCTGTCCTTCCAAAATTATCACCGATAATGCAACAACATTTGGATCAAAGAAAATGGTTGACTTTTGTCATAAATACCAGATAACACTGGGGCATTCCACAGCCTATTACCCTCAAGGTAATGGACTTGCAGAATCTTCCAACAAAAGCTTAGTGAACATAATCAAGAAACTGTTGGAGGACAATAAAAAATCTTGGCACACAAAGCTGGTCCATGCACTTTGGGCTGACAGATTAAATTTGAAGAAATCTATTGGTATGTCACCTTTCCATCTTGTGTATGGTACAGATGCAATTTTCCCTAACAGCCTTGGTGTGCCAGTTATGAAGTTGATTCAGGAGTTGCAGACTGAAGAAAATAACATGACCAGGAGAATAAATCAGACCATTCATCTTCAGCAAACTAGAGAGGAAGTGTATAGCAAAGCATTGAAGAAGCAAGACAGCATCAAAAAGATTTTTGACAAAAGAACAAAGGCCAGCAATTTCAAGATTAGGGACAAAGTTTTAAAGTGGGACTCAAGGAGGGAGGAAAAGGGCAAGCATGGAAAATTTGACAACCTATGTCTTGGCCCTTATTCTATTCATTCAGTTGCTGGTAATAATGCATTTTTCTTACAGGAACTGGATGGAACAGATTTGTTTGGGGATCCTGTCAATGGTGGGATGCTTAAGCATTACTTCTCTTGATCCATGTTATGTTTTGAAGCCTTTTTATCTTTTTTCCATTATGAATATTCCATTCACCATTGCATTCAAAGTTATGAAAAATCAAAAAATACAAAAAACAAAGAAAGGAAGAAAAGAGGGCAGAATGAAAACAAGAAAGGCAAAGCCCCATGCCAAAAAGAGAAATAAATCTGAAAGTGTGCAAGCTGAAATGCCACTCCTCAAAAACACACTTCTAGTTAGTCAAATTGTTTAAACTTGACTAGTTAGCTTTAAATTTTTCTGCTGATAGCGTAGTGAATTCGATTTTCCAAACTATTCAATATTGGCTTATCAGTAGATAGATTAGGATAGAAATTGAAGGTTCAAACAAGCTCAAAATCTGAACCAAAGTTTCCAAAGAAAGATGACTCAAAACTATTTCATTTTCCGAGTCACAAGATAGGAGATCTGGTTCTAATCAGCCTAAAATCTGAACCAGAAGAAAAGCAAATACAGCTCAAAAGCAAAGCAAAAACAAAGCTGTGAAGAAAAGAGAAGGCCATGATAAGAGACTTTCATATCTTAAGCCTTCCATGTTGATTTTCAAAAAAAAAATTGCAAATAATAATCTACGTGCAGCTTGTTTTTATGCCATAGATCACAGCAAGTCAAACAGCTTAATCTTGACTTGGCTATTTTTAAATTTTTGTCGTAGAAATTAGAGAATGAAAGTCTGTTGGATGGCTTAATCCCAACAGACAGTAGATTAGGTAGAGAATAATCTGAGCTCAACTGTTTAATCTGAGTTCAGGGAGAAATAAGGAGTAGAGTTAGATTAGTTTTTATGCTTTGAAAAGAATAAAATGTTGTGAAAAGAGTTTGCCAGTCCAAGTGCACTCTGATGAAGAAAAAATGTTAGATCAATAGGATTGGGTAGGTAGGAAGTTGTATTGATGAGGTCCATTATTTTTCATAACCGATGTTATTCTTCAGAGCAAAGCGATATCATCCAGCAAAAGAAGCGTAACCCAATGGATTAGGCACATGTCAGCCTCCCAGAGAAATCAAGTCTGAATTCTTGATGCCTTCAAGAAGGCACCGTCCCCAAGTGGAGCCACTGTTGGCCACCTATAATATTTTGTTATACCAAAAGGTGGCTAAGACCTTTTTGAGCCTCCAAGGAACAAATTTTATCACTAAAAATTGTTTGCTCTTGAAGACTCCTTGAAGGCCTCATGCCTCTGTCCGAAATCTTCATTTACTATTTCCATGTCATTCTCTGAAATTCTGCTAATTTCATAAGAAGAGACTGCTGAAGAACCATCATTTTCGCCCTTCTCCCACTCAAAACTAACCTTCATATGCTCCCCTTTCTCTCCGTAAAATCCCCTTTGTTTTCATGATTCATTTTCTCCCCTTCATGAAAATCACTCTTATTAAGGTTGAAGACTCATTCTTTAGCTTTACTAAAACTCCCCAAATAACCCATAGGACTTTATAATAAAGACTTTATGTTATAAAGCCCTACCTTTCTAACCACTTCCCCTTTTTCATACCCTGCCATACGTTATTATATAAACTTTATTATAAAGTTCATATCATATAATATATGGCCCACCGCTTATCGCAAGTCGCAATGTCGCATTATCGCATTTTTTTGGGTTGGTCAATCGACCCATCGCTAAAACTTGCGATGCGATCAATCCGCCCGATCACATATCGCGAAATCGCATTTTCAGGTCGTTTGATTCAATTGATCCATCGCAAATATTTGCGGTGCGATCAACACGTCGCATAATCCGCCCATCGCAAACTCCCTCTCCATCGTACTTTCCACAATCGCGATCGACCCCGCCGGGTCCACCGTACGATACCCCCGCCATTCATATAAAAAATGCCTTTTCCCTTTATAAGTCGAAAAATGTCATATTTCAATGGTTATAAAGGTTTTTTCCCATTAAATCCCTTCATCGCGCAAATCACAAAATCGCATTTTTATGTGAAACCCCTAATCACTCATCACAAATATTTGCGATGTGATTTTGCGATCTCTTTAACCGCCTCTGAATAAAATCTCCACCATTGGATGCAGCCATCCAATGGTCACGCTCCTCTCCCGCCTTTTGAAGCAGTTTAACCTATTTTCGCAGGATTTCTTAATTATTTCGTGTTTTGTGTAGGTTTTCAATGGTTTTCATCGTTATACGAAGAAATACCGAGGGCTGGAAATGACGATTCTCATGCCTTCGTTTCATCGAGGAGAAGCCATCCGCGGGGCTCCATTCCATGTTTTGTCAATGTTTCATGAGCATTGATGCCGAGAAGCCCAGCGCGGTCCTGCACATCGACAAGACACTGTTTTATTCAAAGGAAGAGTCAGAGAGTATCAGTTTTGAAAATAAAGCATGGCAGACGAAGATTGAAGACAATATTACGGGGATTACAGCTAAGACGGTTATCAAAAGTCTAATCCCTGACTCAAAACATAGTTTAAATAAAATCATAAGTGTTTCACTGACAGGAGGGCTTCCACCGCTTCAAATGAGGCGAATAAATTCCTCAGCTACCATAAAAGCCACCTGTTGCCTCAAACCTTTCAAACAGAGGCCGAAGTTAGTAAAGAAAATCTGATATTCGCCTCCAGCACAGCCAGGGAGTTACTTCTGAAAGGAAATCAATGCAGAAATATCTGCAGAGTTACTCCACACGTTACAGAGAGCCTCAAAGTCAAATAATACTCCCATCAAGTTTTAAAATTCATAAATTATAAACATTAATACAGTGGTCCACTTGTTCACTTCTCCATCGAGCCCCTCAAAGGGCCAAGAAGTCTTGAATCTGTATTTATTATCTTAAGAGATCTTTTGTTAGATTTCACCTCCTCATTCTTCTATAAATACCTCAGTAGAAGATGAGAAATTGTTGGTTGAGTTGCTTACAGAGCTTTGAAATACATTTGAGCCTAAAATCCTGATTGTAAATAGTGTTCATTGGCCCTTGGAGCTCTGCTTGTGATAGATTAGTTAGGCTGAATAGTGAAGATGATTGCTGAACTGAAACATTGGACTTAAAGACTGTAACTGGTTTGACATCAATAACAAGATTTTCCTTGGGATCCTGGTCTATATTACTGGTGAAGTGCTTCTTTCTTTGTTAATTGTTTTTCCTTCTATGTATGCCATATTGTTCATATTCTGCTGTAAAGAACAGTTTAAACAGGGTTAGGATCTACTGTATATTAGTAACCTTATCTGGCTGAGAAATCTTTATCTTAATGTTTTCCTCAAATTTGTTTATTTAAGAATGATTCAATACAGTTTAAACAGTTAGGAATGTTGGTGATCCCTCGTCCTTCTGTTTTCTTAAGCATTGTTCCTGAATGTGATTTCCATTATTTGCTATTAAAGTTAGACTAGAGAAGATATGGTTTTCCCTGATTCCTAGATCCTTTTCTCCAAAGGCAGATTCTGAAAATTTCCCTTGGTGTTGACTGAAAGAAGACTAGGTTTAAAAGTACCTTATCTGACCTTAACTTACACTTTGTTTCTCTTATATGTTTTCATACTTTCTGAAGGTAATTATGTGGATTACTGGATTGTTTGTCAATTAAGCTGCTTTAATAGAACTTGCCCAAGAAGTTTATGGTTAGCCCTGTCCTTGGTTGGTTTTAAACAGTTACTTAAGAGGCTTTTCGTGTTTGGAATGACTATAAATCCCTTGAGAAATTATTATCAGTTTCCACCCTCCCAACACTTTATTGTTTCCATTCCATCGTCTTAATCTCAAATAATCTGGTGATATAGATGACTTGCCCCTTGGATCACTCTTGATGTTGTTGCTCAATTAAAGCCCAGATATGACTCCATAGCCCAATGGACTAAAAACCAGCGTTATATCTATCTATCAGCCAAAGCTGTTCTATATGCTTGCAACTTCTCACTTTTGAAACTTTTGCACTTAGAACTTTCCCCTCAAGTAACATTCATGCTCAACCATCCAAAAAACAAAACAAACCCTTGGCCTTCATAACTAGCCTAACATCATTATTCCAAACCTCAAAGACAAATCCATCTTTGTTCATATTGGAGAGATCCCTCTCCGGATTCAGGAGGGCTAGATCCTAGAATCCCAAAGTTGGTTGAAACAATGTTGTTTCTGTAATTTGACTCTGCCAATCTTGCTAATAAATTACAGAACCCTAACACGACCTTGGGCCACTGAACTCCCATCATTAGTTTTCAGCCATTTCTCACCATCATGCCTATGTTAACTTGTCAATTAGAGACCCTGGTCCCTTGCATCTGTAGTTCTCTCTGTTGGTTGAGGCTTCCTTTTTTTGACTTCGATAACCATTCTCCAAAAAGGAATTAGTGCCTTGGATGACTCCTCACCTTAATAGGGGCATCCTCGGATGGCACTGTGGGAATCATCATTTCCCATTGATGTCATCGATCCTCCTAATATGCGACTACAACACAAGCTTTCACGCCAAGATGGTATCATACTTAATAAGCATTGCACTTTGTCAGAATTCGTCGAAGACCCGTGCCATTATAACCATCTCTTTCAGCAATGCTTACACGGGAAGGTCCCAACCATACTCCCATGCATACAGTAAGAAATTTTCCAAAAAATGCCATACGAAGATTATGCATATGGACACTACATTCAACTTATCATCAAAGAAAAAATGTCCCTGAGGGCATCAGCAATCGTTGTCATAAACCAAATCATCATATCACTACCATAAAAGTGACACAGACATTACTTTTATCTGTGAGATAGGATTTTAACTAGCCAAAGCATCATGAGAATGGGACATGCCCGCCTTGTAGAAACATTGTATTTATTGTATTATACTATTTCTTGTAGGTTTCCGACAGAACATGGTCCCTCTTTTACCCACTATAAGGGGTCTCCAACCTTGGGCTACACGCAAGTCTCTCTCTCTCTCTCTCTCAACATAGATGATACATAATAGAAACTACATTTCATTTCAACTATACAATTCTTCCTAGACCTCACACATTAGGGGGAAATAGTTATCTCGGAAAATCATACAAGCAGAATACATCATGAAATTTCAAGAAGAAGGATTTACAGGGCTGAGAAACATTAGAGAATTTGTAAAATTTAAAAATATCTAAGGTGAAGAGGCAAAATTATCAAATGGTGCATAAAATACATAATAAAAGTGCACTCCGCGTTCATTTTTCTTGGATAGCCGAGAAAATACGAGCGTCTTTCCCTAAAAAAGCCACATTGTCTTGTGTATGGCAGAAGGTTACTATCCGGGGCCACTTTTCACACCTCAAGAAAAAGATTCTCCACTTGAGGCTGCCCAAGGACAACTTCCTAGAGCCACCTTGATACCTCAAGTGAGCACACAATGGAATCAACCCCCACTCTTGGGTCACTATCCACAATTGTACCAAGAGAGGGAAGAAGGATTTTAATTTTTCCTATAAAATGGAACCATGAGAAGGACAAATGGAGAACACATTGTTATGTTGGCCAAATTGCCCATGAGAAAACCAACTGCGTGTTATTTGTGGCAACAATAGAGTTAGAGGATTTAATTATTGGCCACCCAACAACTCAAATCCCTTAGGAGAAGAGAGATTCCTTGGAGGATTAGCTCAAGGGTAAATCCCTCCTTGCATTGGGTATTAAAGCTACATAGCTCTAAGGATCCACGGCAAGTGTGTAACGTTCTACAACTTCTTTACAAATAGCGGCTAATAGGAGGGAATTAGTTCTCTGTTCGAATTATTAGCTCATTTGAATCAATTGATCTTGTGTTTATGTTTTGTTGTTGTTTTATTTAATATTATTTTTTGTAGCATACTATGTTCCATAAACTAGTTTGTTTTACATGTTAGTATGTTTCCACTAACCAACTAACAACTCTTTCTGCATGTGACCATTGCTTGTAGGTTGCAGCCATTCCTAACAAGCACTAGTGTTTTAGTACACTCGTGCACTAAACACACCAATACACTTATCATCCAGACAAATGTCTTTATATTCTATGGAACAATTTGGTAATTCTTCAATTCAAATCATTCCAGGTAAAACTTCAAACATAAACAAAAACCTAGAAGAATTTAAAAAAGACGGGTTAGTTAAAACATTGCAAAAAAATTCTTTTGCATATGCATGGGAATACACTAACATGAAAGGAATCAATCCTGAAACTTGCATAAATCATATCTATATTGAGGAAAATTCTAGACCAATCAGACAACCTCAAAGAAGAATGAATCCAAATCTTCAGGAAATTGTAAAGGAAGAACTACAAAAAATGTTGAATGTAAACTTTATTTATCCAATATCACACAGTCAATGGGTTTCACCTTTAGTAATTGTCCCTAAAAGGAATGAAAAATTGAGGATTTGCATTGATAATAGGGAGTTGAATAAATATACTTAAAAAAATCATTTTCCATTACCTTTCATAGATCAAGTTTTAGATACATTAGCGAGAAAGAAATATTTTTCATTCTTGGATGATTTTAGTGGATATAATCAAATTCGAGTAGGTCCCGCAGATCAAGACAAAACTACATTTACTTTTCCACGAGGAACTTATGATTACCTAGTACTTCCTTTTGGATTATGCAATGCACCTGCAACATTCTGAAGAGCAGTACTAAGTATTTTCTCGGATTTAATTCATGACTATGTGGAAGTGTATATGGATGACTTTACAATTTATGGAAACTCTTTTTAAGAAGCCCTTGAAAATTTGTGTTAGGTCCCTATATTACTAGTGTAGCCCCTTATTGTTATTCTTGTACCCCTGTAACTCCCATATTGATATTATTGTGCCCCATAAACCCCACTATTGTTATTTATGTTCCCTTATATTATTATTTTTAAGTCGTCTAGGAATATATTGTGACCCCATGGACTCATATATATAGAAAGGAGGTTTTTTCATTTGAATCATCCATGAATTGTTCATTTATGTAATGTAAAGGAGGTTGCCCCCTTGAAGTGGTTGATTTTGAAGGCGTTGATCTCTCTTTTCTTCTATTTTTGGAGTTGGTTTCATAACATTTGGTATTAGAGCTTTGGATTCTAGTGTTTCGATGCTCCAAACAGTTCATAGTGGAATTTTTTCTATAACGTTTTTTCTATGAAGGTTTATAAGCTTAATGTTTTTCCAAGAGAAGCAGAAATTAGGAGGAAAGTCGTGTAAAAATTTCAGATATTGGTTCCCAATATTTTTGGAGATATGATCTGTGGAAGTTAGGGTTTCTTTAGGCTCCTAAATTTCATCCAAAATAGGTGACCTTAGAAAATCATCATAACTCTCTCTTTGAGCATCATATTGGAATTCTATAAATAGTGGTCGAAAGTAAATGGATTGTAGTTTCTTGTATATCAATTTCAGAGCTGAAGGAGGAAATAGTAACACATGGCACGTCGTACAAGTTAGCTCTATTGAAGGAGTCCATAATTAGGTCATTGTGGTATATTGGGCATAACTTTTCCTTGAAGAGTCCAAATGAGGTCAAACCTAGGGAATTCGAAAGAAGATTCATAGGGCTACTATGGGACCAAATTTTAGATATTGATTATCTAAAATCAATATCGAGCTCCTTAAAAGCAAGAAAAATGTGTGTATTTGTTTTTCAAATTGCATAATTCTTGTTTGAAAAATCAGTTTGAAGTGATTCCAAGGGTATATTGAAACATATATATCAGTATTGGGTTCTAAAATCCCCCCTAAAAATAATTCAACACCCATTAATCCTTCAGAAGTCTCTACTATGACTCATGAAGAGGAAGAAGTGCAACATGACATTTAAAAATTACAAGAGCAAGTGCACCAAATTTTTCTCTCGCAAAGAGCAACAAAAAATGAAATGGATGTTTTGAAGAAAGGTGTGGAAGCTAAAATGGATGGTTTGAAGAAAGGCGTGGAAACTAAGATGGATGGTTTGAAGAATGGCATGGATGCTAAGATGGATGGCATGGAAGCTAAGAGGGATGACAAGAAAGCTAAGATCGATGAAAAAATGAAAGACAACATGGAAGACGTGAAGAATGATCCAAAATAAGATATGGAAGGCTTGAAGGAAGGTTTGAGAAAGTTGATACAAGAAATTATTCCTAATTGCGAAAATATAGTAGTGGAAACTCATGATGAGAACAAAATAAATGCTAATCATGATTTCATAAACTCTAATGTTGGATTGAAGACCCATCATATTCCAAAGATCGATATGAGGAAGTTTGATGGAAAGGATCCTGTAACATCGATACTATAGATGGAGCAATTTTTTGATCTCAATAATTTGCAAAAAAAAAAAATGGTACGCATTGCAACTTTATATTTAGAAAAAAATACATTTGTATGGTATCGATGGATTTTCTCTCGTAAAAAAATTGACACTTGGTCAATTTTTATGGAGGAAATGATAGCACGTTATGAGGATACAAGGAGAAACACCTTCTTTAGCCAATTGATAAATCTCAAACAAAAGGGTTCAACGGTGGAGCACATTGAGGACTTCTAAAAATTGAATATAAGGGTAGTTGATATTCTAGAGGAACAAAGGATTGATGTCTTCATAGGGACTTTAAAGGATAACTTCCAACATGAGCTTCACCTTTGGGAGCCTGATTGATTTGAGAAGGCATTCAGGTTGGCAAGAAATATTTAATGTAAAATTATGGTGACAAGGAAGCCTACCACTCACATATATAAAGATGGAAGTCTTGCTACTCTTAGAATTCCACAACCTACAAGGTTGACACCACAAAAATTGGAAGAAAAAGAAAAGAAAAAATAATTTGCTACAGTTGTGATAGAAAATACACTAAAGGTCATAAGTGTGCTGAAAAGAAATTATTTTACATAGATTCTGAAGAGGAGGAAGAAAATGAACAAGAAACTTCAAAAGAAGAGGAAATACACCAGGAACCAACTCTAGAGAAAGAAGAAATGAGTCTGACCATATCTTGTAATGCATTGGTAGGAATTACCACTCCTGAAACTCTCATGATAGAAGGACATATCAAGAAGAAAAAGGTGATAGTGTTGATTGATTCGGGTATTACCCATAATTTTATTCATTGTAAGGTAGCCAAGGAATTGAATTGCTTCCTATACCCAGCACGAGAGTGTCAAGTGATGGTTTCAAATGGAGGAACTATAAATTGTTATGGAAAATGACATAATATGAAGCTAACCATGGGGGAATATGTATTTAATATTCCAATGCTTTCCATTCCAATTGGAGGTGTTGATGTTGTACTAGGAGTACAATGGTTACAATCTTTGGGGATGGTAGATTTTAATTTTCAAGAACGTTTCTTGAAATTTTGTTTGGAAGGAAAGGAAGTTGAATTATAGGGTATCGCAGGGAAGTTGGGAAAGATAATAAGATCTAATGTCATGTAAAGCTTCTGAAGAAAGAAAAACGAGGCATAATTACACAATTATGCTCACTAGAATTTCCACCATCAAAGTCATCTATTTCTCCATATATCTAAAAAGTCTAGGAAAATCATTCCAAGGTGTTTGAAACTCCCAAAGGACTCGCACCTATTCCTGATCATGATCATGCTACTCATTTGATTTGAGAAACTGTTCCTCCAAACATCAGGCCTTGCAGATATCCGTATGTCCAAAAGATTGAAATTGACTGTATGATTGAAGAAATGTTAGAGGTTGGTATAATTCAACCTAGTCAAAGTTCTTTCTCTGCTCCAGTAGTATTGGTGCACAAGAAGAATGGGTCACGGCACATGTGTCTAGATTATAGGGAGCTCAATAACCTCACTATTAAAGATAAATTTCCCATTGATGAATTATTGGATGAATTACATGTAGAAATTTATTTTACCAAGCTGGATCTTCGTTCAGGATATCATCAAATTAGAATGAAGACTGAATATATTCCGAAAACAACATTTGTAAGTCATGAAGGTCATTATGAACTTTTGGTCATGCATTTTGGCCTTACTAATGCACCTTCTACATTTCAAGGGTTGATGAATTCCATTTTCAAACCTTTCCTTAGAAAATTTGTGCTGGTACTTTTTGAGAATATACTAATCAACAATAGGTCTTGGAAGGATCATGTTCAACATGTTGACAGGGTGCTCAAACTATTGGAGGAGAAACAATTATATGTGAAAACCTCCAAATGTTTCTTTGGAGTACAAGAGGTCGAATACCTGGGTCATATTTTATCTCACGAGGGTGTTAAGGTAGACCCTAAAAAAATTAAAGCCATTAAGGAATGGAAGGTAGCCACAACCATAAATAATTTGTGAATATTTCTTGGATTAACACGATATTATCGCAAGTTAGTTAAAAATTAAAGGAGAATAGAAGCACCTCTAACAACATTATTGAAGAAAGATGCATTTTCATGGAATATTGAAGCAACTAAGGCCTTTTAACATCTTAAAGAGGTAATGTGCCTAGCATTGGTCTTAGCTACTCTAGACTTCACAAAAACCTTTATTGTGGAATATGATGCCTTAGGAAATGGCATTGGTGCTCTTTGAATGCAAGAAGGAGGACCCATTTCTTTTGAAAGTCGTCCAATCAATGGAAAGTATTTGCAGAAAGCTATTTATGATAAGAAAATGTTGGCAATAATAAATTCACTAAAGAAATGGCGACCTTACCTAATGGGAAGAGACTTCAAGGTAAAAAATGATCATGATAGTCTTAAATAAATTTTGGAAAAAAGACTATCTTCAGAAGAGCAGCAAAAATGGGTCACAAAGATGTTGGGTTATGACTTTGAAATAATCTACAAAAAGGGGAAGCTAAATGTTGTTACAGATGCACTTTCAAGAAAGGATGAAGAGGTGGAAGCATTGATTCGTACCATTTCTATTATCCAACCAGATTGGACAACTGTTTGGTCAATTTAGTGTGTCCTAAATTGCTACATTTAATTTGTCAATCCGGGATTCGTAAGCTGACGAAGTGTGGCGCACTATATGTGCAAGATAACCTATCTCTTACTTTTTTGTCATTTTTGGATTTTTGTGAAATTCTAAAAGACAAGTATGGAGACAAATATTCAAGACAACAATGTCTTTCTAATGATTTTCCAAACTTCAAAAGAATTTTAAAAACACACAATGACAAAATCAGTTTTTCAAAGAAAATGAAATTGCATCACTATTCTAGTCAAACAAACAATGAACTACTGATCATGAGACTCATTATTCTTGCTGCTGTTCAAACATAAAAGAAACTATGCTGAAAGAAATCCAAAAGTTGCAACAAAGTAAATCTAAATCAAATTACATCAACTTATCTTCTGATCCCTCATCATTAGTCCAGCTATGATTTTCGGAGGTAACCATAAACAACTTGAGTAACCTGATATCTAACTTGCATAAAGTAAACTAATATCAAACTACACATTCATAATTCAATCCCTCACCATCAGTCCAGCTGTGGCTTTCGGAGGTAACTGAAGATGTCATGAGCAATTTAATATTTCTAATTTGCAGAAAGTAAACTAATATCAAACTACACATTCATAATTCAATCCCTCACCATCAGTCCAGCTGTGGCTTTCGGAGGTAACTGAAAATGACATGAAAAATTTGATATATCTAAATCTAACTACTGAAACAAATGTGCAAGACTGAAATAAACAAAGCAGTACTGAAATTAAACAGAAACTAAGAAAAGTAAATTAGCAGCAGAACAATATTAATTCCATGTCATTAGTCAAAAAGCTATGCAAATGCCCGGGCTGCCTATTTATAACCTGAAACAAGAACACTGATCAGTTAACAATAACATAAAACATGAAAGACAGAAGTAAAATGTAAAGCATGAAAGATTATAAACAGAGATGAAACATAAATACCATGAAAGATGCAATGTATAAACACATGAATGACTTATGGCACAATGAGCTTAAAGAAATAAAACAATAACTATACAATAATGCACAAAACCTCAGTGTGTGCAGGGGCCCTTTGCACCAACCTCGGCAACAATCTTCAAGTACGAATTACGCTTGGAAATAGAGTCTTCTTATATATTAAAATGCAATCATAACATATAGGTGATTTACGGCACAGTGGCAACGTAATTACATTACAGAGCTATCTGGAAGCTAATTGAGACTAATCTAATATGCGTATGCAAACGCATTATTTATAACAAAGGAAATATAACTAATTCCCTAAAGTTTGTGCTGATGGAGAACACGTAAACCATTACGTCTAGAGATCTAGGATCATGGCCGCGTTGAGGAGTAAATCTATGTAGAGTGGATGTTGGATTCGGCTATGGAGCCGTGTACAGGTGTTGATGTGTCTCCCGCAACTCAGAAACGGTCATATGAATCTTCACGTGACGAGAAACAGAGTCCTGTCACCGTGGGACTCTACGGTTGACTTCCACTTGGCCACCTTTGACCGCAGCTTCCTTAAGTGAATTTGCTCGAGCCAATAGGACACGATCCATGTCCACATCATTTATGACTTGCCCATGTGGCTCGTTTTTCCTGAGGACACCTGTAACATAGAATTTCACAAAATGGCTGCGGAAAGTTGCAGCAGCTGCATAAAGTGGCAAGATTCCGCAGCTAAATGAGCAAAAATCTAAATCAAACAGCAGACACAAAATATAGTTAAAAACCATTTTAGATGCTCTTTTGCAATTAATATACAATGATATTGACAACTGGGAAGGTTCAGGTGAATGAAAAAGGTATAGAAAGGTGTATGGAAAAGATGCAGATTTGAGACTCAACATACCCCTACTGTGAAGGTGTTGCATGTCCTCATGCAACCAAAATTTTGATAATCCTTCTTCAATTCATATGCCTTGACACTTCAGCCAGTACATCCAATCTTCTCCTCTTCTTCCTTGGTGCTGCTAACATCCTGGGCTTCTTCATTAAGCACCTAAATTTGATATTAACTAGTGCTCTACTTCACTTCTGGCATTTCCTTTTCAATTTCTTGTTCTTCTTCTGCCATATTCCCAGATGTAGCATGGTATTATCATGAATGATTTTGTCCAATTTTCTTTGTTCCTTCAATGTCTCATTTTCATTTTTAATGTGTCTATTTAAAAGCTCTAGCTCAAAGACTTCCTGTTTCAATGATTGGACTAAATCATCTTGTACTGTGTGAGGCTGAATGGACGAAGTACTGGGACCTGTAGCTGCTTTTTTAAAGATTCTATATAATCATATACTTCTTGCTTCTTGGGGTCTATATCAGGTGTCATTTTTATTGGGTTGTCCCCAAAATGCCGTGAAGGAGAGTTATCTTCAAAATCTGGCTGAGAAGGGCTCACATCAACATCTTGCTGAGAATGGGATGGAATATGTTCAATGTCTGACTGAGAATGAAATGAATCAGGTTCACTAACTGACTGAGAGTGAGATGGACTATGGTCAGCTAGGGATTGTTCAGATGTTTCTTCT
Organism: Pinus albicaulis; assembly: GCA_034641835.2. Taxonomy (NCBI): domain Eukaryota; kingdom Viridiplantae; phylum Streptophyta; class Pinopsida; order Pinales; family Pinaceae; genus Pinus; species Pinus albicaulis. Next base: position 437,759,965 of record CM076573.1, read on the forward strand.
CCCAAATCGATGAAATGGGGTCCTTTCATTTGCGTTTTCCTCAATTTCCCCTTAAGTCTGGAACTTCTTCTCACACGCTGTGGACCACTGTCCTTTTGCTTTTGTTTTCCTTTCTCTTTCTTCTTGGCTATAGATAATTTTTCTTGAAGATGAACCAATCTTTCAGATAACACTTGATGATCTTCTTCTTCGGAAGAAGGGGTTTGATGTATAGCCTCAATACTTTTTCTCTCTTTTGGTGTTATTGGATTTTTACCCTTGGTTTCTCTCTTCTTCCTTTTTGACAACCTCTCTTCCCTACTAGTTCTTTTAATTGTAGTAGTAGGAGTACTTTGAGTTTCATCATTTGTTATTTTTCTCCTACTCCTTCTTGATGTGCTACCTTCAGGAATTTCCTGAGGTTCCTCAAAGAAATTTCTAATCAAAAATTGTTCCCATGTGTCTTTCTTCTTCTTTAACTCTTTTTCAATCAAAATTTTTACAAGACCGTGGTGATATAGATGTGGTTCTACATCTCCTAAATGTTTCTGAACAGTCACAGACATCTTCTTCAAACTATTTAATAGAAAATATGGGAGATTGAGAGTTTGATTATCTAGAAAATTCATCAGCAATCTGGTATGGTACATATACATAGACCCAAAACGGCCTTCACAGGTAATGAATTTTTGAACAACTAGTAGCAAAGTATCCCATTCCTCTTTCAAAGCATGAACAGGAATTCCTCTTTTAAAAATGGTTATGGCCATACCTTGGTTTCGTAAGATTATTCTCCAGGCTTCATCATTAATGCTTTTGTTCTTAAACCATCGTTCACCCTCTTGAGGAAGTTCCGTGGCAGTTGCTATAGATGCCTCATTCACCGTGAACTTAAGGTCTCCAATCTCTACCTCCAGGCCATTGAACGACCTTGCAAATGCTTTTGTCACTTCTTTATGATAGCCTCTGAACTTTTGGATAAACCGCAGCCACTTTGATTTCTTCAATATATCCCTGACTTGCGGATATCCTTCCATGAACTTAGGTCCTTCTGGTTCAGCTCTTAATAATTTACCCATTCTTCTTTCTGCTCTTTAAAAACTTTGCCTGCGTGAGGAGGGTTCAATGGAAGTAGAACGGCTGAATGCACGGAAATGAGCACAATAACTGTATGTAGATATCAGAGAGTGGGTATATAGGCTGTAGCGTAACAGAGAACGAAATGGAGTGAAACAGAACAGAGAGGGGTTTCGTGAGCACGGCAGAGATACGACTGTGAGATTAACAGAACAATAGGAGGAGTATAACACATCTGGCAGTGTTTTAAAATTTGGTGGCTGCAAAATAAATGTGAGCACGTTTAAACAACGACTATGGATTTATGCGGCTGTAAAAAGCCGTATTCAAATCAACTACGTCTCATTGTCATAGGTGGAGTATTGGAGTTTGAGTGAAGATCAGAGGTTTAATTATGGAACCGTTTGAAAATGAATGTGGGAGGATCATATGGAGATCGTGAAAGGGTTACGGAGTTTTTCAATATAATCATTGCACATAATGGATGGAGCTTATGGTTTAGAACTATATAAAAATGTGTTTTCAATGCTATTTGAAATGAATTTTTACTCATACCTTGGAATCTTTGCCTTTTTCCTTGGTCTTCAATTAGTTGCTCCTCATTGATATCTTGAATGCTCCATGTCTTCATTTTTTGGTCCGCATACCTGCATTTTATTTCATGATTATGGAAATAACACTGGCTGTACATTCTTTTGAAAAACAGAGTGGTAGCTGCGGAATCTGCTTCTGGCTGCGGAAACTGGTGTCAGCTGCGGAAACAGATGTCAGCTGCGGAAACTGACACAGCTATTATTTGGGTGAATGAAAATGAACAGATGACAAATGACTAGATGGAAATGGTCATGAAAAAGAATTTTATTGGTGAAAATGGAATGAAACAGATAAAATGAAGTGGAATGGAGTGAAATGAAGTGAAATGAAGTGGAATGAAGTGGAATGGGTGGTCACAAAACTTGTGAAATGAAAGAGAGATTTTTTTTTTTTTGGAAAATATAGAGTGTCAGGTGTTCCTAATTTTCACCCTATATTTTCTGTATAAGACTGCCAATCAGTGATTGGTTTTCAGGCTTATACAAATTTTTTTTTTTTTTTTTTTTTTTAATTGAAAAAAACAAAAGCTAGGCTGATGGAGAAGAAGAATTCTTCTGTACTAGCCTGATTGCAGAATTTTCTTGAAACATTTTGACAAAATCCTCTTTTGAGAGTGGCTTATGATAAACTTTCAATTTGTGGCCATTCACAATAAGAGGAGTTTGAAACTCATCAATGGTCTTGATTCTTACCGCTCCACTGCTAAAGATCTTGTCAATCTCATATGGCCCAAGCCAATGAGTCTGAAATTTTCTTTGAAAATCTTTAAACTTGGAATCAAATAACAATGCCCAATCTCCTTCTTGAAACTTCTTCTCTTTGATATATTTGTCATGCCATTTAGCTCTTTGATATTGAACTAGATCAGTTCTTAGAATTGCTTCTTGTCTGATCTCATCTAGCTCATTCAACTGCTCCATTCTATGCTTTTGGGCTTCTGATAAGTCCATCCCCAAATGAACTGCTATCTTGAAGGTCTTGACTTGGAACTCAATGGGGAGCAAGACTTCTTTCCCATAAACAAGTTCATAGGGAGAATGTCCTATTGTATTTCTCCATGTAGTTCTGTAGGCCCACAAGGCTTCAGGAAGCCTTTCTGCCCAATCTCTTCTATGTAGATGAACAGTTTTGGTGATGATACTTTCAATAACTTTGTTTGTGGACTCCACTTGACCATTTGCTTGCGGATGGTAAGGAGTAGATCTTCTGTGCTTGATTTTGTATTCTTCCATCAACTTCTCCACCAAATTGGATGTGAATTGGCTCCCCTGATCTGTCACAATTTCTCTTGGAACACCAAAGCGAGTAAAAATATCCTAATAAAGAAAATGAACAACTGAATTTTCAGTAGCAGATACTAATGCTTTGGCTTCTACCCATTTAGTAACATAATCAGTACAAACCAATATATACTTCTTTTGCTTAGATGGTGGATTAGTAGGTCCAATGAAATCTAAAGCCCATTTTTCAAAGGGTTCAATGAGTACATGTGGTTGCAATGGCATTTCATTTGAAAGGGTAGGTTTCCCTACTCTTTGGCAGCTGTCACACCTTTTGACATATTGTTTTGCATCTTTGAAGAGGGAAGGCCAATAATATCCTAAAGAGAGGATTTTATAGGCTGTCCTTTTGTCTGCAAAGTGTCTGCCGCATGGTTCATCATGACATGCCTTAAGAATATCAGGCATTTCATCCTCCCTGAGACATCTTCTGATCACAAGATCTGGCCCTGTTTTAAATAATTCGTTAGAAATCCATGAATATTTTGAACTCTCCTGAATAATTTTTCGTTTTTCATTTGGAAATAAATGTGAAGGTAGTTTTCCTGTAACCAAATAGTTAGCAATATCTGCATACCAAGGAGTCTTAATAGTTACTGCAAACAAGTATTCATCAGGAAACTTATCCTCTACAGGAGAATCTTCTTTAGTATTCTGAATCCTAGACAAGAAATCAGCTACTGTATTTTGTTTTCCCGGTCTATCCAACACAGTAATATTGAATTCTTGCAAAAGTAAGAGCCATCTTGTCACTCTGCCATTAGTAACAGGTTTGTTCATTAAATATCTAATTGCGGAATGGTCAGTATGAATAAAAGTTTCATAGCCTGTTATGTAATGTCTAAACTTATTAATTGCATGAACAACAGCTAAAAACTCTTTTTCAGTCACAGTATAGTTCAACTCTGTGGGAGTCAAATTTTTACTGGTATAATAAATGGCATAAGGAACTAAATCTTTTTGGCCCAACACAACTCCTAGAGCTGTATCTGAAGCATCCGTAGAAATATGGAAAGGGAGTTTCCAATTTGGTCCTCTCAAGACAGGTGCTTCAAATATTCTTGTTTTTAAAGTTTCAAAGGCTGATTGACAATTAGGATCCCATTTAAATTCACAGTCTTTTGTAAGCAATTTGAAGAGTGGAGATGTTATTTTAGTGAAGTTTTCTATAAATCTTCTATAGTAACCAGTAAATCCTAGAAAACTTCTAACATCTCTTTGACAATTTGGAATAGGCAACTTTGAGATGACTTCAACTTTTGATCTATCAACTTTAATTCCATCTCCTGAAATATGATGTCCTAAAACAATCCCTTCAGTAAACATCATAAAGCATTTTTCATGGCTTAATGAAAGGTTTGTTTCTTTACATCTTATGAGAACTTTTTCCAAATTTTCTAATGCCTCTTCAAATGAATTACCATAAACCGTAAAATCATCCATATAAACCTCTACACAATCATGGATTAGATCAGAAAAAATTCCTAGTACTGCTCTTTGGAATGTTGCAGGTGCATTACATAACCCAAAAGGAAGCACTCGATAGGAAAAAGTTCCCCATGGACAAGTAAATGTGGTCTTATCTTGATCTTCAGGTGCTACCTCAATTTGATTATAGCCATTAAAACCATCCAAAAATGAAAATTACTTTTTGCCTGCTAATGTATCTAATACCTGATCGATAAAAGGCAAAGGAAAGTGAACCTTCAAAGTTTCTTTGTTAAATTCCCTGTAATCAATGCATATCCTCCATTTACCATTCTTTTTAGGGACTATAACCGAAGACGAGAGGAGAAACCCATCGGCTATACGAAATTGGATAAAGAAGTTTACATTGAGAAGTTTTTCGAGCTCTTCTTTCACTATCTCCCTAAGATTTGGATTCATCCTTCTTTGAGGTTGTCTGATTGGTCTACTGTTTTCCTCAATATAGATATGATGGATGCAAGTCTTAGGATCAATACCCTTCATGTCAGTATACTCCCATGCAAATGCAGTAGAATGTTTTTGCAGTATACTCCATTATTTCCTTCACCATTGTTGTCTCCATTGTTTCCTCCTCCTCTACCTCTACCTCTAAATCCATCTATTATTTCCTCTGCCATGATAGTTTTTTTAGAGTCCTTAAATTCCTCTAGTTCTTCTATCAAGGAAGAATGAGAGGGAGTCTCTTCCTTTTCTAAATGAGATTTAGTAGGTGGTATAGGAGAATCTTCTAATTCAGCTGCTCCTTGAATTCCAAAAATCTTAAGGCTAGGGGTAGATAGTGGTGATTCTTGTCTATGCCTTGAAGAAGATGGAGTTGTGAAAATCGAACTCTTGGCTTTAGCTATAAACCTTCCCCTAGAATCTCTTTCTCTATGCATGTCATTTTTTATTTTTTATTTTTAAAAAAAATTTGGGCTAATAATTCTCTTTCTGATCTTCCAGATCACACTAGGTGTAAGAAGAGAGCATACTTAAGAAATTACTGAACCAATAACTCTCTTTTCTGATCCTCCAGATCACATTAGGTGCAAGAGGAGAGCATACTGTTGAGTCTCAAAAGTGTCTTCCATATTCATACATATTTCCATTATGTCATAACCATTTAGCTCTTATTTCATAGCCATTTGACTTAAAACCCTACATCAAGTAACCATTTTCATAAATATATGGGTTAGGATCCTTGTTTTCCAAAGTTATTTATTTTATGTATTTTAAGTGAATTTATGATTAGAAACTGGAAAATTAACATAGTTTCATATCTCTATATATGTGTTATGAGTTTTGTGACATGTGTAGGTCAAAAGGAGACTTCTAGAAGACCCTTATGTGGCACTCTAAAGCCAAATTCGAATTTGGTTGGAGAAGATTATGGGATCAAGAGGATGTGTCTCACTTCCTTGTTGTATTGAAACTCTAAGAGGATATGTGTCTCATTCCTCAAGTTGTGTTGAAACTCTAGAAAGACATGTGTCTTATCATTTCCTATTTTGATTGTAACTCTAGAGATGGAGGGAGATATTCATGGATTCCCATTAATGAGATGACTCCTCATATTTTGTATAAAGAGGAGAAGCTTTCTCCTATCATAGGTAATGAGAAAGTAATGAGGAAGTAATGAAAAAGTAGTAGAGAAGTATTTTGTAACAAAGTTCAAGATGGAATGGGATGTAGATTTGTGAGTTATTTTTAATAGAGAAATTCAGTTCTTTGATGCTGTTTTGATTACAACTTTAAGGAGCTGAAGGACTTCACCAAATTGGTAGCAGAGGGCCCCTGCTATCCAAGGAGGCTTTTACATGTTTTCTAGATAAGTTTCTTTCAATTCTGTTTTGTCATATTTCCTTACTTAGATTGCTTTCTGAAATCATAGCTTTTAGCATAATTTTTCATGGCAGCCCGGGCATTTGCATATTTTTTGACTAATGACATGGAATCAATATTGTTCTGCTGTTAATTTATTTTTTTTCTTAGTTTTTTGTTTAATTCCGGTATTGCTTTGTTTATTTCAGTCTTGCACATTTGCTTCAGTAGTTAGATTTAGATATATTAAATTGCTCATGTCATTTTCAGTTACCTCCGAAAGCCACAGCTGGACTGATGGTGAGGGATTGAAGTATGAGTGTGTAGTTTGATATTAGTTTACTTTCTGCAAGTTAGATATATTAAATTGCTCATGTCATTTTCAGTTACCTCCGAAAGCCACAGCTAGACTGATGGTGAGGGATTGAAGTATGAGTGTGTAGTTTGATATTAGTTTACTTTCTGCAAGTTAGATATATTAAATTGCTCATGTCATTTTCAGTTACCTCCGAAAGCCACAGCTGGACTGATGGTGAGGGATTGAAGTATGGGTGTGTAGTTTGATATTAGTTTACTTTCTGCAAGTTAGATATATTAAATTGCTCATGTCATTTTCAGTTACCTCCGAAAGCCACAGCTGGACTGATGGTGAAGGATTGAAGTATGAGTGTGTAGTTTGATATTAGTTTACTTTCTGCAAGTTAAATATATTAAATTGCTCATGTCATTTTCAGTTACCTCCGAAAGCCACAGCTGGACTGATGGTGAGGGATTGAAGTATGAGTGTGTAGTTTGATATTAGTTTCTTTTTCTGCAAATTAGATATCAGATTGCTCAAATTGTTTATGGTTACCTCCGAAAGCCATAGCTGGACTAATGGCGAGGGATCAGAATATAAGTTGATGTAATTTGATTTAGATTTACTTTGTTGCAATTCTTGGATTTCTTTAAGCTTAGTTTCTTTTGTGTTTAGACAGCAGCAAGGATAATTTGGTTTTCATGCTCAATAGTTCACTGTTTGATTTATTAGGCTAGCAACACATTTTCATTTCCTTTCAAGTTTTTTCATTGTATGTTTCAAATTCCTTTTTAAGTTTGAAGTTGGTAAATCATTATAAAGGACATCATTGCCTTGAATATCCATAACCATACTTGTCTTTTAGAATTTCATAAAAATCCAAAAACGACAAAAAGTAAGAGATAGGTTATCTTGCACATATAGTGCACCACACTTCGTCAGCTTACGAATCCCTGGTTGATAATTTATGTTAGCAATTTAGGACACACTAAATTGAACAAACACATACTTCAAGAAGTTATCAAGTTTTCCCTTCTTTTGTTATTTTGTTTTTTTTTTTTTAAAGAAATTGGCTACCTAGTTACACTTCCCCGGAAACGGCGCCAAAATGTTTGGTCAATTTAGTGTGTCCTAAATTGCTACATTTAATTTGTCAATCCGGGATTCGTAAGCTGACGAAGTGTGGCGCACTATATGTGCAAGATAACCTATCTCTTACTTTTTTGTCGTTTTTGGATTTTTATGAAATTCTAAAAGACAAGTATGGAGACAAATATTCAAGACAACAATGTCTTTCTAATGATTTTCCAAACTTCAAAAGAATTTTAAAAACACACGATGACAAAATTAATTCTTCAAAGAAAATGAAATTGCATCACTACTCTAGTTAAACAAACAATAAACTACTGATCATGAAACTCATTATTCTTGCTGCTGTTCAAACACAAAAGAAACTATGCTGAAAGAAATCCAAAAGTTGCAACAAAGTAAATCTAAATCAAATTACATCAACTTATCTTTTGATCCCTCATCATTAGTCCAGCTATGATTTTTGGAGGTAACCATAAACAACTTGAGTAACCTGATATCTAACTTGCAGAAAGTAAACTAATATCAAAATACACATTCATAATTCAATCCCTCACCATCAGTCCAGCTGTGGCTTTCGAAGGTAACTGAAGATGTCATGAGCAATTTAATATTTCTAACTTGCAGAAAGTAAACTAATATCAAACTACACATTCAAAATTCAATCCCTCACCATCAGTCCAGTTGTGGCTTTCGGAGGTAACTGAAAATGACATGAACAATTTGATATATCTAAATCTAACTACTGAAACAAATGTGTAAGACTGAAATAAACAAAGCAGTACTGAAATTAAACAGAAACTAAGAAAAGTAAATTAGCAGCAGAACAATATTAATTCCATGTCATTAGTCAAAAAGTTATGCAAATTCCCGGGCTGCCTATTTATAACCTGAAACAAGAACACTGATCAGTTAACAATAACATAAAACATGAGAGACAGAAGTAAAATGTAAAGCATGAAAGATTATAAACAGAAATGAAGCATATATACCATGAAAGATGCAATGTATAAACATGTGAATGGATTATGGCACAATGAGCTTAAAGAAATAAAACAAGAACTATACAATAATGCACAAAACCTCAGTGTGTGCAGGGGCCCTCTACACCAGCCTTGGCAACAGACTTCAAGTACGAATTACGCTTGGAAACAGAGTCTTCTTATATATTAAAATGCAGTCATAACAAAAAGGTGATATTACGGCATAGTGGCAACGTAATTACATTACAGAGCTATCTGAAAGCTAATGGAGACTAATAAAAACTAAAACTTATGCGTATGCAAACGCATTATTTATACTGAAGGTGATATAACTAATTTCCTAAAGTTTATGCTGATAGAGAACACGTAAACCATTACGTCCAGAGATCTAGGATCATGGCCGCGTTGAGGAGTAAATCTATGAAGAGTGGATGTTTGAATTCGGCTTATGGAGCCATCTACAGGTGTTGATTTGTCTCCCGCAATTCAGAAACGGCCATATAAATCTCCACATGACGAGAAACAGAGTCCTGTCACCGTGGGACTCTACGGTTGACTTCCACTTGGCCACCTTTGACCGTAGCCTCCTTAGGTGAATTTTCTCGAGCCAATAGGACATGATCCATGTCCACATCATTTCTGAGTTGCCCATGTGGCTCGTTTTACCTGAAGACACCTGTAACATAGAGTTTCAAAAAATGGCTACGGAAAGTTGCAGCAGCTGCGGAAAGTGGCAAGATTCCGCAGCTAAATGAGCAAAATCTAAATCAAACAGCAGACACAAAAATATAGTTAAAAACCATTTTAGATGCTCTTTTGCAATTAATATACAATGATATTGACAACTGGGAAGGTTCAAGTGAATGAAAAAGGTCTAGGAAGATGTATAAGAACAATGCAGATTTGAGACTCAACAACAACCAAAGCAAGGGATGAATGGAAGAATGACGAAGAAGTGTGGACACTCATTTAAAAGTTGCAGCAAGTTCCTAGAACATCTGATACATTTAATTGGAAAAATGATTCCTTATGGTACAAATATCACTTATATCTTTGTAAGAATTCCCAACTAAAGGAAAAGATTCTTTTGGAATTGCACACATCTCCATTAGGAGGACACGAGATTTTTGAAAACTTACCACAGGGTTAGGAAATATTTTTTTTGGATGGCCTTAAATCTGATATTCAAAATTTTGTGGTGAAATGTTTGGTTTTCCAGCAAAATAAAGTTGAGAAAATTAAGACCTCGGGTCTTCTACAACATTTATCCATTCCAAGTCAACATTGGGAGGATGTTTCAATGAATTTTATCATAGGTTTACCTAATTCCGAAGGAAAGAGTGTCATCATGGTGGTAATTGATAGACTTACCAATTATGCACACATTTTTTCATCATCTCATCCATTTAAAGCAAGTACAACTACTATTGCATTTATGGAAACAATTCAAAAGCTACATGGAAACCCAAAGATTATTGTAAGCAACAGAGATCCCATTTTTACTGGAAATTTTTGGACGGAATTATTTTCTTGTTTGGGTAATCAACTAGCTCATAGCTCATCTTATCATCCTCAATCCGATGGGAAAACTGAGATAGTGAACTAATTTTTGGAAGGATATCTTCCTTTTTTTGTATCTGATAAACAAATACAATGGGTCATGTGGTTACCTTTGTCTGAATGGTGGTATCACACTTCCTTCCATACTGCACCAAAAATGACCCCAATTATGGCACTTTATGGATATCATCCACCATCCATCACATCATCTTTAAGAGAAAATTCTAAGGTTCGACCAGTGGAAGATCACATCAAGCATCAACAACGACTTCTCCAACTCTTAAAGGATAACCTAAATTTGGCACAAAATCGAATAAAACAATAGGTAGATCAACATCGCAGTGAGAGAAGTTTTGTTGTAGGAGACTGGGTATTTTTACAGCTTCAACCATACAAACAAATGTCCCTCAAGCAAGCTAATAAGGATAATAAATTTTCACCAAAGTACTATGGTCCTTAAAAGGTGTTTCAAAAGATTTGTACTAAGGCATACAAATTGGAGCTTCCTATTTCGTCTTGATTTCACCTAGTGTTCCATGTTTCATGCTTAAAAAAGGTTATAGGTGACAAAATTCCAGTTCAAACAATATTGCCAGAACTTTATGAGGAAGGAAAAATCATATTGGAACCTGAAGCAGTCACAAAAACAAGAACTTGACAACTACGAAATGGATCAATTTCAAAGTATCTCATCAAGTGGAAGAAATCACCCATTGAAGATTCAACATGGGAGGATGAGAATTTTATACAGAAGCATCAAGAGCTACTCAAGCATTATGGACAACACTTTTTTGAAGGAGAGGGGAATGTTAGGTCCCTATATTACTAGTATATCCCCTTATTTTTGGTAGTATAGCCCCCTTGTTGTTATTGTTTTATGCCTGTAGCCCCCATATTGTTATTATTGTGCCCCATAAACCCCACCATTTTTATTTTTGTGCCATTACATTATTATTGTTAGGTTGGCTAGGATTATATTGTAACCCCATGGACTCCTATATATAGAAAGGAGGTTTTTTCATTTGAATCATCTAGGAATTGTTAGTTTATGCAGTGTAAAGGAGGTTTCCCCCTTGAAGTGGCTTATTTCTAAGGTCTTGATCTCTCTTCTCTTCTATTTTTGAAGCTGGTTTCATAAAAATTTAGAAAAAGTTCTCATAAGATGTAAGGTATCAAATCTCTCATTAAGTCATGAAAAAATGTTTCATGATGTTTCCTGAAGGAATTATTTTAGGACACCATATTTCAAGAAATGGAATTAAGGTTGACTCATCTAAAATTGAAGTTATTTCCAAATTAGCAATCCCAAATTGTCAAAAATATGTCAGGAGTTTTCTTGGTTTTATAGGATACTGTAGAATCTTTATAAAAAACTTCACAAAAATTGCATCTCCGCTCTTCAAATTTCTCAGAAAGGATTGTGAATTTAGCTGGAACCCTGAGTGCCAAAAGGTGTTTGAAACTTTGAAAGAAAAGATATATCCATCACCCATTTTAAGAGGACCAAATTGGAAATTACATTTTCATATCTCAATTTATGCTTCAGATACAACTCTAGGAGTCGTATTAGGACAGAAATACTTGACCCCGTATGCCATCTACTATACAACTAAGAAGTTGACTCCCGTTGAGTTAAAGTATATTGTTACTGAAAAATAATTTCTAGCTTTTGTCCATGCTATTAACAAATTCAGACATGACATCACTGGCTATGAAAACTTCATTCATACACATCATTATGCAATTAGATATCTAATGAAAAAATCTATCACTAATGGAAAAATCACAACATGGTTACTATTATTGCAAGAATTTAATATCACCATTTTAGATCGACCGGGAAAACAAAATACAGTTTCTAACATTTTGTCTAGAATTCAAAATGATAATAATGATACACCAGTAAAATATAGTTTTCTCGATGAATATAGTTTTTCAATATCTACTAAATCTCCATGGTTTTCAGACATTGTTAATTACTTACCCATAGAAAAACTACAATCATATTTGTTTCCTAAATAAAAGAGAAATATAATTCAAATGAGTGCATCATATTCATGGGTAAATGAGCAATTGTACAAGACAGGTCCGTATCTCATCATTAGAATATATGTACGATAAGATGAAATACCTGAAATACTGAAACCATGCCATGATGAGCCATGTGGAGGACACTTTGCTGATCTAAGGAATGCCTACAAAATCCTTCTTTTAGGATATTATTGGCCTTCCATTTTTAAGGATGCCAAGGAATATGTTAAAAGATATGACAATTGTTAGAGAATGGGGAAACATGTTCCTTCAGATGAAATTCCCTTACAACCACAGGTACCATTAGGGGAATTTTGAGGTCTAAAATGGACCTCCTAAGGAAAATGTACAATCAAAATTAACTTTATGAGAACCAATCACATTTTAGGGGATGACATCATCCCTAATGGTTGTGGTGGCATTTCTTGAGTTAAAGGTACTTACTTGTCACATTCTCAATGGTGGATAAAAACTCATGGTTAACCATGGTAGTGCTCTAAGTACTTTTAAAGTCAAAGTAAAGTATTCATAATAAATGTCATTTCACATTTTTTGAATAGAAATATATTATTGTCATATCATACTTCTTGAAAGAAACAATGCATATCCCCATACATTTATTATATTATATTATTCTATATTTATATAGTATATTAATTACATGTTATTATACAATTTAAATAATATAAATTTTAATTAATAACATACAATATAATTAAGAATTTATAAATTTATATTAATATTTTATCTTAAGTTATTTAAGTACAAAGGAAAAATGCATTATTTGTTCAATGATAATGAATTTTTCTTGAAAAGATCATTCTTATTTATAGTCACATCAATACAATTTTTTTATTAATTTTATTTTGGTACAACTTTTGAATTGAATTTAACTATGGTTACATGGATTGTGGTGCAAAAAGTGAATTGAAAAATCATGATTATTATTTTATTGGTTTAAATATTATTTTATTATTTCCTTAGGAGGCCCATTTTAGACCTCAAAATTCCACTAATGCTTATCGAACCCTTTGAAAAATGGGCTCTAGTGTTTGTTGGACCAATCAATCCACCATTAAGACAAATCATGTATATTTTTGTATGCACTAATTATGTCACTAAATGGGTAGAAAGTAAAGCACTTTCATTTGATAATGAAAATGTTGCAGTTTCATTTCTTTTTGAGTATATTTTTACTCGTTTTGGTGTCCCAAAGGAAATTATGATAGATCAAGGAACTCAGTTTACATATAGAATGGCGCAAAAGATCGTGGATGAGTACAAAATCAAGCACAGGTAGTCCACTCCATACCATCCATAGGAAAATGGACAAGTGGAGTATACTAATAAAGTGATTGAAGCAATCCTGACAAAGAATGTACACTTGCATAGAAGGGATTGGGAAGAAAGGCTTCCTGAAGATTTATGGGTCTATCGGACTACATGGAGAAATAAAATAGGACATACTCCCTATGAAATTTTTTATGGGAAGCAAGTCTTGTTTCCAATAGATTTCCAAATCAGAATTTTCAAAACAATAGTCAAATTCAGACCTGACTTGTTAGAAGCACAAAGGCATAGAATGGAAAAAATAAATGAGCTAGATGAAATAAGACAAGAGGTGGTCCAAAAAACCAACCTAGTTCAGCAACATAGATCTATATGGCATGTTAAATACATTAAAGAAATAAAAATTCAAGCAGGAGATTGGGCACTTCTTTTTGACTCAAAATTCAAAGACTTCCAAGGGAAATTTCAAACTCATTGGCTTGGGCCTTATGAGATTGAAAGAGTCTTTGATAATGGAGCAGTCAAGATTAGAACTATTGATGAAGAAAAGGTTCCTCTCCTTGTAAATGGACATCGACTAAAGGTTTATCATAAACCATTGAAAAAATAGGAGTTTGACAAGATTTTTCAAGATAATTATGATATGAAGTTGGTGAAGAAGAATCTTTCTTCTTCCGCAACTTAGTCTTCTTTTTATTTTCATGTCTAAAAAGAAAAAAAAAGAAAAAAAAGAGAAATATATATATTATTCTAAAAACTAAATAAATAAATTGTATGAGTATGAAAACCAATCATTAATTGGCATTCTTATACAAAAAATATAAGGAGAAAAACAGAATTTGTTTTTGACATATTACATTTTATTGATTGCAATTCTAAAAATCCCAAATTCTTTGCATTTCCCATTCTTTTTCATAAAAAAAAGGTTTAGCTACATAATTGTTGAATTTCTGCAGCTCTTATACACCTCTGCAGCCCATATGTAACAAGGATTTTTGACAAAAGCAACTAAAGACTATATTGAAGATCATACTAAATAATTTGTTGAAGAACACCTGAGGAACCAAGACAAATAAAAAACAATAAAGGTTAGCTATATCCAAGGTATGAAAATATAAAATTATGTTTAAATAATAAGGTTGCAAGCATTGATGTATATGAATTAGATGATCATATACCACCAGTTCAAATGTCATCATTAAAAATATTGATTATGCCAAATCGAGATCTAATATCATGATTCGCCACTAAAACCTTATCATGATCTCCCCAACGATCAAATATGATTTCATTCATTAATGATTTAAACAGTTATTTCCCATTCTGAAATATCACTCATGCCCATGAAACCTTTCTCATTCACTCGTTTACATGCACATCTCTACCATTTCATGACATAACTCATCCACGTTTTCAAACTCATATCAAAATCCTCAATTCACCCAGTAAAAGAGGTAGTCTTGGAGGTAAAACTCTCGAAAAGATATGGTTTTGATTGTGAGAACATAGCCCGTGGGAAAGAAATTCATGAAGGATAGCTAAAATTGAAAGAAATATTGCAGAAAGCACAATGTCTTAACTTCGTGGAGAAATTCAATGGGTTTCATAAAGAAGTCACTAAATCATTTGCTAGGGCCTTTAACGAAGTAGAAATTGAAATCAATGACATCAAATTTGTAGTCACATAATTATTCATGGCAAAGGCTACTGGACTTCCAAAGACATGAGAGAGATGGTTTAAGAATAGAGGAATAAATGGAGAATAATGGAAAACCTTCTTGAAAATCTAGGTATGGACACTAGCATTTTCAAAAAGGGAATTCTTAGCATAACTCTTAAAAATAAATGGAGAAATATGTTGTTGATAATTCAGAAATTTTTTATCTGTGAAAGAAGGTTTGGGTGTATGTTCTTCTCTCATGCTTGGTTATTACTGAATTTTCTTTAAGATAAAGAGATAAACCTTCCATAATTTTTACTGAATAACTTAAGGAAGATGGCAGGAACTGTCCAAAAGAGGATTCAATTCATAGATAATACAATGTATCATCATGAATTGATAAAAAATGTTATTTAATTTTATTTGAAAAGCCTAGGAGATACTTCGGAAGATTTCTTAATTCGAAATCATTTCCAAGAAAAATAACAGGAGCAACCTAGTAATAACAAAGGGAAAAGAGGCAGAAAGAGAAAAGTTGAGAGCCTTGTTGAGGATGAATAGCCATCTCAAGCACAGACAGAAGATGAAATTCCTATTGCAAATATGTTTGGAAAAGCCAAGAAACAAATTGATAAAAAAAAAGAATGCAACATGAAAGGAAAAGAAAAATCATGCACACATAGAACTCAAAAACTCAAAATATTATGTAGCCAGTAATAAGAAGTTCCAGACTTAGCAAATCAGCCAAATATCCACCTCCGGAAGTAACAGAACCTCTTGATTTAGAAGGATATCTTGAGGTTCCATCACCTACTATTGCTTCTCCCACACATGTTCTGAGCAAGAGAACTCCAGAAATTGATCCAATTCAGCAAGAAATTTATGATTACATTGATTCTTTAGAAAGAAAAATATAGGAAATACATCAAGTTTTGAATAACAACCTTTTAGTTCACAAGAACCTCTAGTAAATACTCTAAAACAAGAAATTTTTGAGCTAAAGACACTAGATAGGCATATTAAGTAGGAAAATGAAGCTCTCAAGATGCAGAATCAAATTGACAAGACCTTCAATGATCATAATATTCTACATTTAGGATTATGGTTAAAGAAGAGCAAGAAGATGAAAAAGAAGAATAGATATCTGAACATACAGGTCATCAATTTAAAGTATAAACTTCCAATGAGGAAGCCAAGGGTAGTAGTGACTTCAAAGAAGAGGAAGAAGATAAATTTAGATGTCCTGACAGAAGTATCAGAGCATATGAAGTGATAATATGAAGACTCACAATTTTGAAGTTGCATGAGGACATGCAATGGTCTCTTAATGGGGTATGTTGAGCCTCGAGACTGTCTCTATTTTGACATCCATTTCACTAAACTTTTCCTCCTTTTTTCAAACTCCATAAGCTAAATCAGTCTTGGTTTGCACATTTTCAGTCTGGTAAGGTATCTAAATGATCTCTTTTCATATTTTAAAATGTTTCTTATTATTTGAAAAAAACAATTATTTAGCTAAAAAATTCATGCAATTATGTATCTAATCTTCGTTTTTGCAGCTACCGACATTGTTTAACAGGTTTTGAAGAAACAATAGAGGAGCAAAGTACATGGGCAGTTTGGAAATGATCCACTCATGGATTTTATCCTATAGACCTATCCAATATCGAGAAGGATAACGCCTAAAATCACGATCAAAGGGTCAGTCAAAGCAAAGAACTAGGACAAGAGAGCGAGAAGATGAATCTTCATGATTTTCTCTCCACGTAGCAAATCGCGAAAGCTATGGAGATCACATTTCGGTTTAGAGTTCTTTGCCTAGTTTGATTAAGTCTTTTTAGGCGATATCACCTCAAACATTCAATTCGACACTGTTATAAATACTGGGTTGTGTAAACTGGAAGCAATATTGATTTTTATTGTAATAATGTTATACACTAAAACATAATTTTATCAATCCAAGGAGAAGGTGTTTTTAGAATCATCGATGTGTAATTAGTTACAAGTAAATTTGGAACCATTCTATTTTGGAGGGCCTCTACACAGAAGAGGCTTAGTAGTTTAGTCTTATGTTATTTCATAGTTTAATTCCTCATGATTTTTGTTGTGTTTTTCACATAGTTAAATGTTATGTTTGCTTTTCTTTCCTTAATGTATTAATAGCATAACTTTGTTAGACTTTTTATTTCATAGATTAAAACATTTCTTGCATTCTCTTTCACAGTAGATGCATGCTTCATTTTTTGTTTCATAGATTATATATGCATTCTAGTTTTGCACAGTAGATACATGCTTCATTTTTTGTTTCATAGATTAGATATGCATTCTAGTTTTGCACAATAGATACATGCTTTGTTTTCTTTCCTCATTGAAAATAGTTTCTCAATTTCCTTAGCATAGTTACTTAGATTTAATATTGTTGGTTTGATATTTCCATTTACAGATCTTATTTAACATTAAGATAGATGCTTTGCTTTATCATTGAACAAGCTTAGAGATAATTCAAATAGATACTCTGTTTTATAGAGATAATTTAGATAGATATTTTATTTTGTAGATTAAAGATATTTTTGATATATATTTTTCTAGACTTAGACATAGTTTGGGTTAACGTTTTGTTTAGATTTAAAGATGATATAATTAGATGTTTTTTTACTTAATTAAATAAATTTAGAAGTAATTTAGATATATTTTTTTCAGATAGTTTTATCATAGTTGCCGGCATATATTGATTTGACATAACTTAAGATTTATCACTTAGATTGATTTATTTTGATACAATATATCATAGATCAATTTTCTTTCTTAGAGAAACATTTCATTTCTTCCTTCTTGGAAATTTTGTCTTTTAGTCATTATAATATCTTCTTTAAGAGTAATTTATAGATTAAATTCCTTTCTTAGATTAATATTAAACATTTTCTTTTCTTCTTTCTTAGTTTTATTTTTCAAGCATTAACATTCTTCTTTAGGTGTAGTTACTTTATTTTGTTCTCATAAAAACTACAAAGAATCCAAAAAGATTAAAATATCTTCTTGTTTCTAGTTTCCTTGAAGTTAATCATTCATCTTTAGATAAGCTAAAAATAGAATTTTCATTAAAGTTTTGATAGTTAAATTTAGACTTCATTATACAAATCATTTCTTAGTTTCTCAATTTCATTTGGATACTCAAGATAAATAAAAAATCCTAAAACAAACATATAAAACCAACACAAAAAATTAAGTAAGAAAAGGCTTCTGGCATATATAGTGCACCTGCACTTCATAAGATTAATAACTCCAGACGATAATTTATGATATAAATTTAAGACATTAAATTGACTAAACACCCTCTAATGGTTTGGGCTGATTTACTATTCCTTAAAGCCTTGGTTGGAAAAATGTTCTCGAGTCCCTTTGTGGGTTGAGTTACTAGTCCTGGAAACTCTGGTTGGAAAAATTATCTCGAAGCCCGATGGAAGCTGTGGGTTGAGTTACTAGTCCTAGAAGCCCTAGTTGGAACAAACACTCTGGAGCCCTTGACAGCTTGGGTTGAGACCAATCTGCTGATGGTTAGTGGTGTCCCACCGTGAGATGGGATCACTGGTTGAGGGTTGAGGTTTTTTGGCCTCTGGAACCCCTGGTTTGGTTTTATTTGGATTTTTCCATGAGATCCCACACTCATGTTTGGAATATGGCACAAGGGTGACTATCTGTAGGAAATATTTGGTTCAGCCTAGTCTATGGTTGGGTGGTATGTGGAAGTCCCATGGTTTTTTTTTACACCTATTAATAATATATTTTCTCCCCTCTCTTTTTTTATGGGTAAATTTACTTGTTATTATGTGGTTTATATGGTTATTATATACCTATTGTTTATGTTGTTTATATGTCGATTATGAGTATGTTTTATAGCAGTGATGATATATTTATCTCCTCATATTTTTATTAATAGATGAATAAACAATGAATATATGACCTAATAGTGGATAATGCATTTATTGTGATGGGGTATCAATGATTCTTAATGATTCTCAAATAAGTATGAGACCCCCTATACTCAGATTTGATGTTATAACCTATAGGATGCATATTTGTGATATGTTTGATGAAATTTTTGTCATGGCTAGTAGGGTTCCAATAAATTCCTTGATCAAGTTTGTTATAAAAAACATTGTCTTCATGTATTTTATGAGCTTTGGAAGTTTCATAAGTTTATGGGCAGTGACTAGGTCCTAGCCCTAGAAAATAGCCTTAAATCCCGTAGTCGTTGGCATATAACTTGCATAAAAAGGCTGCATTCACACTCAGGAAAGATCATGGGAGTGAGTGGGGATCTCAATTTCTTGGAAGGCTTGGAAAGGTAGCGATTGGGGCTCTAGGTCATTAAAATGTTAAGTTCGCTCAAGGGTTGGTCACCTAGAAAGGATGGTTTCCTCTTGGATATTTTTTAGGCTGTGTGAATGGTCAATTTGGTTGTATTCCCTTAGTTCCACTACCTTAAGGTGACCTAGGAGGTTGAATAACATCATATTAGCTTCTCGTCACATGTTTACCCCAATGGAACAATTAACTTAGGTATGTATAAAATCCACATAGATTCAACTGATCTTATAATATGCTAAAACAAAATACTTGAATCTATTCTACAAATTGTAGAAACCAATTATGATAGCACTATCATATAAACAATAAAGATAAATAATTTCAGTTGCACAACAAAAAGATGTATCTGGGGAAATCCTCAACTAAAAAACCCACTATATGTATATTTCATTAAGTCAAGAATATGAAACAATAACATGCTTCTCTTAGGCTTGAGAGCTCTATGCACTATCTTTGACTATCTCACTCTAATCCCAAAATTTTTTCTCCAATATTTAACCTAAAACTTGCCTTTGGGTTGATCCGCCTTGATTACACATTCATAAGTGAATTTAGGCCCTATTAATTAGGAAATTCCCTAGAATTGATTGCACAATTCCTCTAAGGTGTCCTACTAACCTCATGCATGAACTATACGATTTTCTAATAGCACAACTAATAGTATACTACCCTTTAACTCCAATATCAACTGAGCCTTCCTTAGAACTTAAATGCAAAATTTATTTAAAGTGAATTAGAAGTTATCTAATTGATTGCTTCATGTAAATTAAATCATATTTAATTCACGAGACCTCTCACTAGCTCATCCATTAGTTACAACTAGTTAAACTGATTTTAACTCGAATTATTTAGTTAAATAAGTAAAACTCAAAATAAACTAAAACTTGACCTTATAAAACTTATATTGAACTCTACATGCCTCCAGTTTGACCCCCAACTCGAATTGACTGATCTAACTAATTTTTCCCAACTAAGTTAACTCGTACAAGCTCTCATGTGATGTGGAATTACAATTAACTTCTAATTTAATTAAGGGAAAATCAATTTGGAATCCTCTTCATGTTGTCAATTTCAACACTCCATCTCAAAAAGATAGGGATTGTCTGCTACCCCGATCCTGCCTCTGTGAAACTCGAATTTTTCTCTTAATAGTGCCTTCGTTAATATTTTTGCATCCTAAACCTCCTTGGGAATGTATTCTAATGACATAATCCTATTCTACACAAAATCTTTGAGATGGTGATACTGTATATCAATATTCTTGGACCTGTCATGAAAAAATGGATTAACTGATAGTTTGATGCAACTCTGTTTATCACAATGAATCACCATCAGATCCATCTGTCGACCATACAAACCAAAAAGTATCTTCCTCATCCAGATGGCCTCACATATTTCTTAATTGGAAGCCATGTACTCTACCTCTGTTGAACTAAGTGTAAGTGATATATGTTTCCTTCTGTACCAGGAAACTGTTGTTGATCCAATGCTAAAGATTCCCCATTATGTTCTCTTCCTATCGAATGGTCTCCCCGCCCAATATTCATTTGTGAAGCCTTGAATCTTCACTCGCTCTGCCTGTTTGTACCCAAACCTCTGTAGTTCCTCTAAGGTATCTCAACACATGCTTTCTTGCCTTCCAAAAGAGCTTAGTAGGCTTAACCATAGCTTAACTAATTTTGGTAACCACATAGCATATGTTTGTTCATGTGTTCACCAAATACATGATTGAACCCATAAGTTTCCTATATATGTTAGAATCTACTACTTCGCCTTAAGTAGAATCATCCTTACTCCAGTTTCTTCCTAGAGGAGTCTCCATGGTTTTTCTTCCCTACATGTGTAACTTCCTAAGAATCTCATTGGCATAATTTCCTTGAGATACAAATAGCTCCCTATCTCTTTGTAAAATTTCCAATCCCAAGAAATAATGCAAGAGCCCCATGTCCTTCATCTAAAATTATCTTGCAAGATCCTCTTTTTAAGACTTGATGAGTTATTCATCACCTGCCAGTATAAAATCATAGAAGCAAAGTAAAATGATCAAAATTTTACCTTCTACCACAATATGGTAAAGGTTCACATCTGCTTCACTCTTAGTGAAGCACAACCTGGTGAAGTAGTTGTCAATCCTGGTGTGCCAAGCACAAGGTGCTTGTTTCAATCCACACAAATATCCTCTTCATTTAGCACATATGTGAATCTCAGTCGAAGGTATCAAAGCCTTCTGACTGCTCAATATACACCTCTTCCTCAATCACTCCGTTGAGGAAGGTTGTCTTTAAATCCATCTAATGTATCTGCCACCCCATCTTCGCTGAAAGTGAAAGGATGGATTTGATTGATGAGTACCTTGTGTCTAGTGAAAATTTCTCATCATAATCAATCTACTTCTCCTTAGAGAACCCTTTGGATACAAATATGGCCTTGTGTTTCTCTACGCTCCCATATGTTTCCTACTTCACCTTCTAGATCCACCTGGATCCCACAACTGAATTCCCCTATAGTATTGGGAAAACTTCCCATGCATTATTTCTGATAATGGATTCATACTCCTCAACCATGGAATTAACCCAAATTGTTTGCTTCAATGCTTCCTCAAAAGAGGATGGATCTATCTCTACACTTTTGCTCATAAGAGCCATGTATCCAGTGTACTACTCTGGGAACCTTCTATTTCGGTTCTACCAAATTCTCTCTAGCATTAGGCACCAACCTGTTAGCCTCTCTGGTGTGCTTACTTCTGTCTAGGGATGTCTCTACATGAGTGGGTGTTTCCACTCTCTCCAACTCTTCTTGTGGCTATTCCACATCTTGAGGTTCTTCTTTTCGAGCTAAGAGCTCCTCAAATGGATGAAACTGAAGCTCCCTCTCAAGGGAAATTCATAGGCCCTTTTCTTCATTGAATTTCACATCTCTTATGACCAATGTCATCCTATGTGGTGGAAAGTACACCCGATAGTTGTGAGGTGTATCAGTATACCCCACGAATATTCACAACTCAGTTGTTGACTCTAGTTTCTTCCTGGCATCTTTGGTCACATGGAAATAAATTGATGAACCAAATTTTTAACATGTGATACATCTGGTATCTTACATAAAAAATCTTCCTCTGGTGTACTCATCCCAAGTATCTGAGGAGGACTTATATTATGCACAAATATTGTTGTGTTGCATGCTTCCTCCAACATATGCAACAATAGGCCCTGATAAGGAAACATCACTTGTGATTTTCCCACAATATTTTTGTTCTTCCTTTCTGCAACCCCATTCTGATATGGGTTATAAGGTGTTATCGATTCCCTTTGAAATCCTTCTGAAGCACAAAAGTTATTGAATTCATTAGAGACATATTCTACACCATTATTGCTTCTGAGAGTCATCACATTCTTTCCTATATATTTCTCTACAAGTGCTTTGAACTCAGAAAACTTTGCCAATGTCTAATGTTTCTTCTGCATGAAGAAAATCCAGCACTTGCATGAAAAATCATCTACAAAAATCACATAATACCTATGTTTTTTTGTGGAGGATGTTGAGAATGGTCCACACACATCTTAGTAAACTCTCTCAAGGATCACCTTTACTTGGATTTCCTTATCATGAAAGGTGGCTTTGGTATACTCCCCCAATGTACACCCTTTTCATGTATGTCACAGCTTAAGTGCACCCTTGGAAATTCCTGTAGAAATCTGTTGCATGATTTTCAAAGTGCCATGGCGTAGATGGCCCAATATTATGTGCCATAACTCACTCATGTCTAGGCTCTCTACCTTCTCTTCTTTCGTACTCAAGGCAACGCAGCCTTATATATCCAATTTGTAGAGGTTCTTTACTCAAACCCCAATATTCTTCACCTTTCCTATCGATTTGTGATGAAGGAACTCCTTTCCTTTGCTAAATATCACATCATAGCCATGGTCTTCCAACATAGCAACATAAACCAATTTATTTTTTAAATTAGGAAAATACATGACTTCTTTTAATGTGAGAAGAGTACCAGACTCCCTCTGAAAGGTAATTGTACCTATGCCGGTAGCACTATACCTCCCGTCATCTCCCATCTCCATGTGAATCTAGGGATCCTTCTCATCCAAGTTACTGGAAATTCTTTGTTTTCATTCATATGGAATGAAGGTGTACTATCAAAGTACCTATAATATTCCCAATTTTCCATCAGTTAATTGGAATATTAGAGTTCTTAATTTTCTCAATTAATTAATTAAATAAAAGGGATGGGGGACCCATAAACCCCATAGATGAATAAAATCCACTTTTGTTGTGTGAATGTGGGTTAGTTAGATAATGGATCATCATTATGGAGTAGTGGAGCAGCTTATTAATGGAGGAAGAGTGGAGATCATGGAGAATAATGAAGAAGATGATGGAGGTAGTGGAGGAGTAAAGTAAAATTATAGAGCATTAATGATGCAATGATGGAGGAAGTGGTGCATTAAATTCACACATGATGGAGGGAGTGGAGATTAATTGCAAAGATCATGGAGATCATGGAGAGACAACGCAGTCTTCATGGAGACTAGTGGCCACATGTGCAACGCAGTTATGAGGTGGGCCAAGGCTATGGAAGGCTCACAACCATATAAGGAAGATGACGGCAACAAAGAAAATCAGTATGGAATTTGATATTGTATTGTCGGTTGCCATTATTTGCATGGTTCATATGTTTAGCGAAGTCTGCTATGTTGTTTAGCACACACGTGTTCCTAACTAGGAATCCCACCCTTACCCACGGAGGACTTTGAGTGCCTACTCTGGGAAGGTTATTTTGAGCATCTATTCATCATCCAACATTGGTGCCACATTCAACCCCTCTCTTTTGCTTGCATATACAACTTCATGAATTATTCATTTCTGTCTTAAGGTTTGAGAGGAGGAAGTTAGTTCTTAGCATTTCAGCTAAGAAACTAGTGGAGGGTTCATCCTTTCATCTTGTGCTTCCATTTCGGTCTTCTAGTATTAGCATTGTGATATATGGCATCACGCCTGTAGTTTATAACTCCATGTAGCAGTAGTTCCTCCAGTAATTGCACAGTCCAACCAGGTAGATCTAGTGGAGGAAGGAAGTCCCAAGTACTTCAGCTTGGAATCCTGTGAGGGATCATCCCCTCACTTTGGAGAGATTATTTCCATCAACTGTGAGCTATATTCCACCACCTAGTAGCAAGCTACAACTTCATCCCTCTTGAAATCATAGTTCATTCCAGCAGTTGTGCAGTTCCCAACTACAACTTGAGCAGAGGAAGGAGGAGCTAGATCTAAAGCTTCTAGATTGAATATCAACAGAAGGGACTATTCCTTCATGTATTGAGATGATTGGGTGCTATTTCAGTAGTTATATCATCAATTATCCCCCATATCTGTAGTTACCCAATAGTATTACGTAAGTCATCCAGTAGGGGTGCAGTTGGCAACCCAAAAAGGGCCAAAAATCCAAAGTTAAAATATGGCCAAACCATTTCTGAGTTTTTCTGGGTTTTTTTAGTAGAATCCGTGGTTAAAATACCAAATCATTTAGAGCACTCCAACAGCCTCTTGCACATGGTTCTTCTTCCCAGTAGCAGTAGTTTCCAGCAGCAGCAGTAGTAGTAACACAACATTTCCAGTGCTAGTTTTCATTAGTGTATTTCATCCACTTCTTGTTGGCTTGAGTGCATCTCCTTTGGATCACTTTGTACTTTATATTTTCTATTGTTTATAATGATATGGCTCAGTTGTTTCTGCTCATGGGTATAATGTATTGATGTTGCAACATATTTCCGACATTTTCTAGATTTTAGTGTTATATTCCTATTTTGATTATTTGGAATGCTATAGATGTTCTATATTCCTTCCTTTTTCATTTTGGGATATTAAACTAGTATCAGAGCATGATATTTGGCTCAACTTGTGGGGACTTCATGACATCAGAAGAATCAGAAGAAGAAGAAGCAGAAAAATAAGAAGTCTTCAATGGCGGAAGGATTAAATTTTTCCACACTTCTCTTTGGATCTATGTAGGATCTCTCCACAAATATTAAGGAAATGAGAAGGGGAAGGAAAAGAGAATCCTCAAGAGGGTTTCAGAATGAGGAAGGTCTATGCACTTCCTATCAGCAGCAAAAGAAAGCGACAATGCATAGAGCTCCACAACAATCTACCATGTCCACTTTCTTTGAAGAGGAGGGTGAAAGGCATGGAGATGGAGGAAACTAGGATCATGAGACTCTAAGTAAATATCTTGCAGATTAAAAATCATAGTCTAGAGAATTCAAGGAGAATCTAACTCTCCAACATTTTTTAAAACTCAAAGAAGAAAGGAGATCCCATAGCAGCAATAGAAGAAAAAGGCACAATAGATTATTCTTTCCTACATTTGATGGATCATCCACAAGCATGGAAAAGGCTTGGAAGAAGAATTTAGATGCATTATTCTTTCTACATCTGGTATCCAAAAGAGAGGTTGTTGAGATTGCAGCGCTGCACCTTGAGGATGAATCAAAGGATTAGTGGTTCATCCATATGAAACATGCAAGAGTGACTGCTTATGCAAATTTCACTCAAAGGGTGATCAAGAAGTTTGATAGAAGAAAATCATAGACACTTTCTATATATACATTTCCCATCATTGAAGAGATAGTACATGAGGAACCGAAGGAAGATGTCATCATTATCACTCCGGAGAAGGAGCACCCACCACCACCTCCAGTTACAGAAGTACTTGCATCAAGAGAAGGAGCACTTGCATCTTTGCAAGATTATCTTGAGCTCTTGAAATTAAGAGTCCCATGTATGATTCAGGAGATGCATGAGGAGGAGGAGGTAGATACCAGCGATGGTACAGTAGAAGAGGAGTAGCCATCACCATTATGAGAATTTGGAGAAGCCATTTCTCCGATTGGAGGAACTCTTGTAGCTAAACAAGATGTTCCCAAGTATCAACTTATCCAAGGTTTGCAAACATTCCCATCCCATCTTATTTCAATACCTCAAATTGAGATTTGTGGGGACATGCCATAAGGGAAATTGCATAACCAAGGATTAGAGCACCTTGCTGATTTGGAACAACAAACTATCATTGTGCAGAGTACCCTTGATTTGTTCAAGGAAGAGATGTACAACCATCCTAGTTTTTTTATTATTGAGATACACACAACACTTTGGGTTGAAGTGTGGAGTTTCATAAGATAGGATGAGCATAGTCCTAATCAGTACAATGTCGGTTATGAGTTCAGCATTGGGTGTGGTCATGAGACACCAGATGCACCATCATGGTGATCAACAGTGCTATCACTAAGGAGCCGTGATGAGTTGGGGGGCCAAATTTTCTTGGAGCATTCCGAGGAACACTTCACTCATGAAGCATTGGATGGGAAGATGTTAGATGATCTACACCTTGTGATGGATAACATAGCCCATTATTATGATAGATATTTCTTGATGAGCACCTCACAGCTCAAAAAGAAGTTTTTTCCCACATCACATTTTGAATCTTATGGATTTTACCGGGTCATCAATGAGAGGTTCTCAGTGAGAAACCTTAAGGAGGATGCACTTCAACATATCACGGAGTGAAAATATCATCAGATTAGGGAGGATGGTATTCTCAATTGGATGGATACCAAGTTGGAGAAGGATATGAGTCATCACCCACTGTTGGATGGATGGGTGAGCATGATGAGCAAGTGGTTGGTCAACTACTTGCAGATCTATGACATAGGGAAGCAAGACGCATGGTTGCACTAGCTTCTCTTGGGTGAGTATGGTTACCACCCAACATTTCAGATTTGGTATGTTCCATGCCTTGCACAGTACTGAGGTGATGTAGCAGAAGGAGGCATGGCTATGCTGGTTACTTTTAAGAGATTTTGGCCATCACATGACATATTTTATGTTAATGGATATGTTATTTTTTGGGACATTGCATGGAACTCACATGATGTGGCAGCAGGGAGCTTGGCTATGTTGGGCTGGTGTGAAATTCTACATGTCAATCAGTATTTTTTTGTTCCATGGCTTGCATGATGATGTGAGGTGGCAACAAGATTCATTACTGCTTTGGTTACTCTTAGGAGAGTATGGGCTGACTTTCTCCCATACCTTGCATGATGAGGAGGGGGGATGGAAATAGTAGGCTTTATTGTGTTGGCTTCTGTTAGGAGAGTATGGCCACCATACTTGGTGTTACACCATATTTTGGTCATCTAACTTGTTACTATTAGATGGATCTAAGTACACTATGTAAGACTAATTTTACCCCAACTAAAATTGCTTCACTATGAAAAATAACTTAGTAAACCACCTTTATTAAGTTGTTTATGGTCTAAACAGGAAACCCCATTAGGAAATATTAAATAAATCTACATTTGTTTGATTTTCCTCAAAGAATAATTAGTTAAACAACAATCTAATTAATATTCCTCGTCATATTTAAACCAAAACAAGAAAATTAATTAGATAAATCTCTATTTATCTTATTATTTTCTAGGAATAATTATTTAAACCTTATTTAAATAATATTCCTTGTTAAATTTGACTAAATCATTCATAAATAATTAAATAAATCATTATTTATTTGATTATTACTCAACCACATCCTTAAAATAATAAATAAATCATTTATTTATTATTTACAAATAAAGGGATTTGACCCAAGTCAAATCCTTTTTCCCTCCAACAAATATAATAAAATATTCCATAAAAGTTGGATCTTGATTTGGTTAATAATATTTTAATTATGCACCAATATCTAGACTAACTCAATATTTGGTTATAAATAGAAGGGTTTTTCCATTCATTCACTACCTTTTGTTTCCTAAATATCACTCTGGATCTATACTTTTGGTCTGACTTTGATCCACCATCATTGTCATATTTTGCTACCATTTTTCTTGTGAGCTCCCTTTGAGTTCCATTTTTTTTCTGGGTTTTCTACACCATCAAGAGAGAGGGATTTTAGATCTGAAGTGCTGAGGACTTACAAAAACCCATCCCATTGAGGAGGATTGGTAACATCCTTTTATGTTCTCCTCCCAAGTGCCATAAATACAAAATTCTTTAAATATATTCTTGTCTTGTCTATTGGATGCACAAAGAAACTCTTGTTTTTATTTACTGCTTAATGTCTTTTAATGCATAGATCTAGATTTTGCGGCATTTATCTTTGTCACGTAATTCCATATCTAAAGATATTGGAAGCCATCTTTTCTGTAAGGGCTATTTTTTATGCACAGATAGAGTGAGCCTTTTTCATACGCTTGCGATTAAGATTCATACTAACACTTGGTATGATGATGGGGTGTTATGGCAGCAAGAGGCATTGTTGTGGAGGTTGTTATTGATAGAGTATGGTTCGACATTTCACATGTCAACCCATATGTATCTATTTCCTATTTTTCACAGTGTTGAGATGATGCTTGTAACAAGAGCGGACAACAGGGCGAATGATGGGAGCATGGAGAGGTACATCCTACTCCATGTAGCATGGGTTGGAGAGATAGTTCATGAGTTGGGACTTTGTTTTGAGGGGTAAACCACTTCATTTCATATGTCTCATGCAGAGAAGAGGCTCTGGAACAACAGATGGTAGCCACTTGGAGGTTCAATGATGAGGAGAGGCATCTAGATATATAGTTAAAAGCCATTCTAGACATTCTATAGAGGAAGCTATGGAGTTGGGCATTCATTACACACTGGAGTAGATGGGGAGACCTTCCATATGAGGATGCCATTTAGAGGGAGGAGGATTGCCATAGCATTCACTTTTGCAGTTGCTTGAGGACAAGCAACATTTTAGTGGGGAGGACTGTAATATTCCAAATTTTCCATCAGTTAATTGGAATATTAGATTTCTTACTTTTCTCAATTAATTAAGTAAATAAAAGGGTGGAGGGACCCATAAAACCCATATATGAATAAAATCCACTTTTTTGTGTGAATGTGGGTTATTTAGATAATGGATTAGCATTATGGAGTAGTGGAGTAGCTTATTAATGGAGGAAGAGTGGAGATCACAGAGAATAATGAGGAATATGATGGCGATAGTGGATGAGTAAAAGTAAAATCATAGAGCATTAATGATGCAATGATCGAGGAAGTGGTGCATTAAATGCACACATGATGGATGGAGTGGAGATTAATTGTAGAGATCATTGAGATCATGGAGAGACGACGCAGTCTTCATGGAGACTAGTGGCCACATGTGCAGCATAGTTATGAGGTGGGCCAAGGCTAGGGAAGGGTAAAAACCATATAAGGAAGATGAGGGCAGCAAAGAAAATTAATCTGGAATTTGATATTGTATTGTCGGTTGACATTATTTGCATGCTTCAACTATTTACCGAAGTTCGTTGTGTTTTTTAGCACACAGGTGTGTCCAAGAAGGAATCCCAACCTTACCCACGGAGGGCCTCAAGTGCCTACTCTGGGAAGGTTATTTTGAGAATCTATTCATCATCCGGCATTGGTGCCACATTCATCTACTCTCCTCTGCATATACAACTTCAGGAATTACGCATTTATGTCTTAAGGTTTGAGAGGAGGAAGGTAGTTCTTAGCATTTCAACTAAAAAGTCGGTGGAGGGTTGATCATTTCATCTTGTGCTTCCATTTTAGTCTTCCACGAGCAGAATGGTGATATATGATATCAAGCCAGCAGTTTATACCTCCATGCAGCAACAGTTCCTCCAGGAATTGCATAGTCCAGCCAGTTAAATCTAGTGGAGGAAGGAAGTTCCAATTACTTTAGCTTGGAATCCTATGAGGGATCATCCCCTCACTTTGGAGATATTATTTCCATCCTTTGTAAGCTATATTCCATCACCTAATAGTAGGATACATCTTCAACCCTCTTGACCATGGAGTTCATTCCAACAATTTTGCAGTGTGCAACTGCAACTTGAGCAGAGGAAGGAGGAGCTAGATCTCAAGCTTCTAGCTTGAAGATCGAGAGAAGGGACCAGCCCTTCATGTATTGAGTTGATTGGGTGCTATTGCAAAAATTATACCATCAATTCAGCCCCATCTCAGTAGTTACCTAGGAAGATTTCGTAAGTCATCCAGCAGGGGTGCAGTTGGCAACCCAAAAAGGGCTGAAATACCAAAGTTAAAATTTGGCCAAACCATTTCTAGGTTTTTCTGGGTGTTTTAAGTAGAATCCGTGGTTAAAATCCCGGATAATGTTGAGCACTCCACCAACCTCCCACGCATGGTTCTTATTACCAGTAGTAGTAGTTTCCAGCAACAGCAATAGTAGCAACACAACATTTCAAGTGCTAGCTTTCATTACTGTATTTCAACCACTTCTTGTTGGCTTGAGTGCATATCCTTTGAAGAACTATGTAATTTATATTTTTTTTTTGTTTATAATGATATGGCTCAGCTATCTCTTCTCATTGTTATAATGTGTTGATGTTGCAGCATATTTCCGGCATTTTCCAGATTTTAGTATTATATTCTTGTTTTTCTTATTTGGAGTGCTATAGATGTTTTATATTCCTGCCTTTTCAATTTTGGGATATTATAGTACCACACAGAACCCATTAGTGATGACCCCATGCATGCAATGAGGTTGAAATCCAACTTAAACGGCGAAACAAGTGATGCACTTGCCACTCCTCCTGAGGGCTTCTGTTGGATGGTGTTTTCATTGATGTCAACCCATGGAGTTGAATGGGTTTGACTTGGACCAAAAACACCAGTCATTGATGTTGAATGGATAATGAAAACTTCTTAGTAATTGTCAGATTACATATAGATAATAACTACACTTTTGGATGGTTGAAAACTTAAGTCCTAGGGTTTCAGTTCTCTAGACTGAGGATGTACCACAAATTTTTTTAGGGTTTTTTATTTGTTAAACCGTTGAGTTTTGATTGCATATCCATGTCACTAGAATCTCCTTGAAGATATATTTCCGGTGCTATGTGGTATGCCACATGGTTCCTCGTGGTTAGAGAGATAAGTGAGTTTGAAGGTAAAAACCCAAGGTTGAGGGCTAAAACCCCAAAATAAGGTGACTTGGCACATTTCCATTAGTTGTAGGCACCTAAAATTAAGATTAAGGGTTTCTTTCCATACCTTGTGGAGATACTATCCTAATGAAGGGCTTCAATCGACTATGCACCCATATAACTCCTACATCGCATTAAAAATCCTAATATATTTAGGTAGTGCATCTTCCTTAGGGCATACGAATGACTTTGAAACACTAATTCATTAAATTTATAATGAAATTTTTCCCTAATTTTGACCTAGTATTATAATATGAAATATTCATACTACACACGTTGACCTTTCGACTTTGACTAGACTTGACATTGGTATATTGACTTTAACTAGTAAAACCTTGAGTTGACAATGTCTATGATAACCTAGTATAACTTGATTGTGACATTTCACGGTAGCAATTAGTGAAGGGAACATCCTATAGTTATACAACCTATTGGATAAAGATGGATTCTAGGGGTTGACCAATCAAAAAATGTGCTTACATATATGTTGATAGCTCTCTGGGGACAAAGTTTGAGAGCATTGATTGTAGGGAATCAGGATGACCTGAGACACCTTGGGTTATGCCATCATTTTATAGCAGTGCTAGATAGTTGCTACATTGTGTGCAGCCTGATATGATGATGACAGTGATAAAACATTGATGCCTACTCATTCATGAGCAGTGTGATGACAGTGTTTTGATGACTATTAATTTGTGAAGTGACATTTTGTGGTAGCCAGAAGTTATACAGTGATTTGCATTGACAGTGATATATGGTGTGCAGTGACAGTGTGTTGAGGCCTCGGAATTCCGTTGCCACAACATGAGGTAAAACCACCTGTTCTGGACCTTAAAGCATCTCCTTTTCCATTTGGTGTGGTGGCTCCGACTGGGGATAGTGGGACTAGTTTCCCAATAAGGATGATTTTGGGGTGTGTTTTGATTATATAAGATGCAATGGAAAATTATTCTAATCTATCACATGCATCTATCTAACATTATTTAATTCTATTATATTCCCAGGGTGTTTCTTCCTTTATGCGATCTAAAGAGATATCCTTCAACTATTAGTAATGAAGATTATTTAACAGTTGAAAGAGATGAAAATTGTGTAAAGATGATTCTTTTAACAAAATAGTTTTATTAGAAGAATTGTGAAAAGTATATTTCATTCATATGTGTGATTATATATCCAATAAGAAATCATAGAAAAATATTAGTATAGAAGTGCATTTAACATTAATCTATGATGACATTTCAAACATATAATGCATTAAAAATATGATTTCCAATCTAGAAAGAAAAACTTAATACAAGTGAACAGAAGTACCATATGTACAAAGTCCTACTCATGTAAAATGACAATATATTTCTTCTCCTCTTCACTTTAAAGCAATTTAAAGAGTACAATAATGAAACATCAGTTAAACAACTTCAAATTTCAAAAGATAATAGACAGTGTTCCATTAATTCATCAAAGCATTCACAAACTTACAAAAGTGCATTCTTTGCAAATGTTTTTGAAACATTTCTGGACCCTTCTCTAAATGAATGAGAGGGGTTTAAACACTAAACTAAATATGTTTAAAAATATATTATTACATAAAAATAGAGGAGGTTTCAAACAACCATCCTCGTAAGACAAACTTTAACTACAATCTAGGAAAATAAAGTAACAATATAAATATGAATTATGGTCTTTCATTTGGATTCAATCTCAAAGTTGACAAATATCTAGCATGGGTTTCAGCTAAGCTAGCTGAAAAATCCTCGATATGAGCCATCCCTTGAATACTGCATTTGAGAGTGTTGGATACGATATTTTTGTTGAATCTGTTAAAGACTGTAGAGTCTGGTACTGATGATAAGGTTCGATCAGAAAATTCCAATAATTATCTTGATCAAAATTATTTAATTTTTAATTGTTTCTTCCTGCATTTTCACCTTTCGTTTCCACTGCATTTCCAGCTACTTGATTTCTGAGAGCACTTTAGATGTGCAATCTTTGATAAGTTCTAATTTCCGAAGTTGTTCACATATAGATTTAGTAATTTCCTTTGTTAACTTTGATGCTTTCATTGCTGCTTTCTCTTCTTGCTTTATTTGTGCTTCCCAATATTCAAATAAGTTCTCCTTGTGGAATTTATCTACCTACAATAGATCAGCTTCCTTGTTTGGGTCTGATGGTTGCCATTGAATGTGTTCATTGATTTTCTTTTCAATCTTCTCACACTCAAGTTTTTGGATAGCCACTTGTTGGATCAGTATTTCACTTGAGTCACAATAAGAGCTAGTGATATAAGCTTGTTGAAAAATACTTCTTGTTGTTACTTTAGCTTAGCATTCACATCCAATGCTTCATTTATGAATTTCTCTAGCTATGTATGGCTTTGTAATATGTTTATTAATATTTCTAGTTATGTTTTATTCTTAGTGAGTTGTACTTGATGCTATAGATTTAAACTTTAAAATTCCTTTTTAAATTGGAACATCTTCAATTCCATTTGCTCGTTGGAGTGAGAATTTTCTTGATCTAACAGTCTCTCTAAATATTGTATTTTATCTTCTTTCTTCTTTAGCAACATTTGAACTTTTGTGGCTTTATCAATAGTGGCAGTAGCATATGCCCTTGCAAACTATGATACGTTGGTTAAATGTTCAGTAGGATCAGCTAGAGAATAATTCCATAAAACGTCAAAAGATTCATTTAAAATACTTGAGACCTTATCATCATTTATTCTCCTTTTTCTTCTCTTTAGTACAACCTTATGACTAGGACTATAGAAGACATCCATCGAGGGGATTTCCTCAAGTTGCAACACTATCTTCTCTGTAGGATAAGTCAGAATGATATCTCGATCATGAGTTTCAAGAACTTGTTGTAGTGGAGTAGCAGTTTCCACTAATTTATGAGAATGTTCTGGCATCTGAAAACTAGTAGATTTATCAGTATTAGGATTTGTTTGAGGCATTTTTATTGCCTTAGAAAACTTATCCCATTCACTCTTAAAATCCTTTGGTTGAGATTCTTCTGACTGATCAAGTTTATCTTGAATGTGTTGAACTTATTGGGAAGATGATTCTGTTCCATTACTTCTTCCTTTCTCTTGCATCTCAATCTCTTTGATTACCTGATTAATTACCTTTTATGGCTTCTCATTTCTGTTTTCAAATTCATTTCATAATGATCTGAATTCTGAGATTGATGTTCTAATTTCCCTGACTCATCTTCAGACATGTCTTTAATTTCATTATCCAAGCTAATACTGGGAGTTGGTCTATTGACATCTTCAATAGTCAATAAATCCAGAGGAATCCTTTCTAGTATCTTACTTCTGTATGCTTGGAAAGCTTCCAAGTCATCTTGATTGAGTTGACTAGATGCAAACTTTAGTACATCTAAAAACTTTTCAATACCTTGAAAGAAACCGTCAAATATATCTATCTCTTTCACAAAAGGCTTCATTTTGAGCTCTGTGATGATGTTCTTAATTACATCATTGGGATCATATGGCCATTTTCACATTACGACCAAATTTAACAAATTAACATTTTAAAATTCCTTGTAGGCATGGCCAATATCAAAAAGTGCAAAAGTACCGCATTGTAAAGGAAATTTAGGCAAAACGAAATTCTTAGCATCTTTAAGCTGTTTTGAAATACCATTTACAACAAGCTGGTAGGCAATTTCTCTAGCAAGTAACTTATCAGGAACATGATATGGCGGGATGTGAGGAGAAGCATAGCTCCCAAAAACTTTGACATAAGTGAAAAAAATTTCTACAAACCATCTAGCAATGGGAAAAATGTTTGTACTATCCTCTTTGGAATCCCTAGGGGCTTTCTCATTGAATATAATCTGTTGCATAGGCAGTATGACTGTAAGGAAAAATTTGTTAAAATGCAGATGAAAGTCTGATTCCCAAAGGGCTATGTGGTAAATATGGATTTGAGTAGGGTCTTGGGTCGTCCATTTCCATCCCATGGTAGGAAAACTAGAAGAAAATAAAATTGTGTCCATGACATAGGCACTCATGTAAAAGGGGGGTATTTTTCTAGATGAAACACTTCTTTTACTCCTACACTCCATGATATTTCTTGCTAAATTATCAGACAGGATATTTTCCCAATTAAAAATTAAGGAATTTATGATTACGTCAATTAATGGGACCCAATCTATAGAAAACCTAGTGGTATCAGGTTTTGCAAATAATCTACACAACAAAGCGGCAGGATAGCAATAAGGGGAAGGAATTTGTGCTATTGGGTATGTAACGAGTTTATCTTATTTAAGCTTGCCTTGGTCATCCTTCCATTCCTTTATGACTTTCATGAGGTCTGGATTTTTTGGTCTAAATCTTTGAAGAAAAGCTTTGTCATAGTTATGTTGCGGGACGAGTAAGTGGTACTTTGTCCTCAAATATTTTACCCTAAATGAACTGATATTCTCTCCCTTTGAGTCCTTTAATGTTCTATCTTCTACGTTCAAGTGGTCAATTACCCACTTAACCATATCTGTATAGGGGAGAATCTTTGGCCTTGTTTCTACCTTAAGGATGAATGACCATGCAACGTTGAAATAGGCCGGGTCTGAAGGAATTGATGCGCCTGCTGTAGCAACTTTTATTATTACTCTTGGCTTTTCATTGTCAAATAACTAATACATTTCCTCCCATGAAGAAATTCCTCAATATTTTTTGCAGGTGGTATCTGAGAATAGGGGAGACATATCTGAGCCTTCGGTAGGTGATGCTCGAGCATCTATTTGCCTTTCTTGCTCATCTCTATTTCCCTTGCTCTGTTAAGTGGTTTCTTGATTTCAAGCGAACAGAGCAAACATTAAAAATATATAGAACAGAGAGGCGGATGGAATTAAAACAAATCCGGCATTCAATAATTTCAAATATTCTCGAAGTAGATATGAATCTATCAAAACTTACTCCTATTAAATGCTATTAATCACCAATAACATTTTAATCAAATATCTTACACCTTCACATGAAATGTCTATTGATCAATTTAAGACGTTAGATTTTATATTCAGTTTGATTTGACATGAATCATTTCGCATGCTTGAGAAATTAACTACCATTCATCACATTTTGCAACTTATAACTATTTTCATTTGTTATGTTACCAATAAATCTCGTGAAATGTGATCTGTGCAAATCGCACATGACAATTTTTATGTGGTAAATAAACTTGCTTTTAGTTATTTCCTACAAAATACAAACTGTGCTTTAAGAAATCATGCCACTGCGCTTTATCAGACACTTGGATTTTTATGTTTATTCCTTTATTGGTTTTTTGGGTCCATTTAATTGCAACTTTTACTGAATTGTTTAAAAGTTAGATCATTTTACAAGGCACAATGCAATTTTCGTTTATAACAACGCTTAAAGTGTTTTCAATAAGAGTTTAATATAACTTTGGCAAGCGTTTCGCGCATATCATAGCCCGCATGACTTAGTATGTTTTAAATTGTTTAATCTCACAAGATATGTGATTTGCGATGCGCACTAAGGAATGAAAGTGGAAAAGAAAAAGAAACTTTATTTCCTAAATTTTTTTGACTTACGCTAAAAATTAAACAAAATAAATTTCCTACTTATTTTTAAAGGGTCCCCATTTAGTAAAACTAAATGGGGGTTATTGTACAACACAACACAGTGATACAATGATAGCTTGATGATCATCTTTGTGAAGTGATCATTTTTTTGGAACATTGATCAGTGGCTACCAGGATTCGATATTTATTCTACATGTTCCTTACATCTATTCTACATTGATTTATAGTATAGTGGGTCCAGTGTGAAAATTGTGAAACGTGATGTACCGACTCTTTTAGGTGATTGGAGTCGCCTTCAGCTTGGGGCCTGAGAAGACTTCAGGGTGGAAGGGTGCTTCTAGGGCAAGTTGTGGTTTGCTCAGTGTTTTGTGGCATCCATTCATTTGTGGCTAATAAACTGACAGGGAAGTGAAGCGTCCTTTCTGACAATAGCTGGTAAATAGAGTGTTGGGGCACTCTTTAGGTTGTGGCCTGATCTATAGGGCATTGTGGCATCCTTCTGGTTGCAGCAAGATATTAGGGTTTATTAGTGTCCTACAAGTTGTGACCCGTGAATTAGGGGTTGACGCATCCCTCAGTTGTATCTTGAATATTGATGATAATGATATTTATTTTAAAGAGATAAGAAGAATATTACTAAAGCATTCAGTGGTTTTGACCCAGAGGGGATTTTCCACTTAAATATCTCTGTGTCTAAAGTTTTATCTTTCTGCATTGGTGTATGGTGTCTTTTACTATTGATTATTGTTTATAATTGTTGAAGAAGAACATTGATAATAACTGAAGAATAACTAATTCTTTGAAAAGGATTAAAAAGTGCTAATTTATAGGAATTACTGATCCACCCCCCCCCGCCCTCTTAGTATTTCCAACAATTGGTATTAGAGCTTGGTTCCATCAATAACAGCTTAAACAATGGAAGAGAGTTTTCAAAGAATAGATATGGGAAAGCCAAAGAAGAAAATTTCAAGGATTTCAAAGAAAGGTGCAAGTGCAACAACATATGAAGAAAGCGAGTATTGTGTACCAATCCCTGATTTTGATGTAGATAAATACTGGATGTGGGAATCTAGGATGGAAGTAAATTTGTAGGCACGTGAAGTGTGGGAATTAGTTTTTTTGGGGACACATCTATTGATGAGGCTAAAAGGTACAATTCAAATACCATAAATATAATTTTGATTTTTTTCCCAAATTCTGTGAAAACAAAAGTCGGTTAATGTTCAATAGCTAATGCTCTCTGGGAAAATCTTCATAATCTCTATTCAACAAAGCAATCACGTCCCGATGATATTGAACATTCAGATTCTTCTAATCATGATGAAGAAATTTAAGAAATGACTTAGGAAAAGTTTCAAAATGAAGTGATCAAAGTGACAAAGGAACTGAAAACTCAAAAGGAAAGGACAAGACTTTTGGAAACATAATTGAGGAAAGCAAAAGAACTCATCAAATAAAATGAAGAGTCTAAGAAGATTATTAACATTCTTAGAGCTCAATTGGAAGAAGTAAAGAATACAAAGACACAATACTTCAAGAGAGAATTCCAACAGAAGCAAAAAGAACTTGACATAGCCTTTGTAGGGATTAGCGGGATCAAACAACAGATGCAGGAAGCAGAAATTGAAAGAAAGGAATCTGATCAAATATACATATCTGCAGTTGACCAGAATAAAAAGGAATTGGAAACCCCTTTAGCTATATTAATCAAGCTTGGGATTTAGATTGAGAAGCAGAAGGAACATATACACATTCTCAACAATGAAGTAGATAATATCTCTCTTCTCAAGCTACAGGTTGAGGAGGTAGAAAAAAGAAGGGAGACCTTAAAAAGATGGTCTCTAGAAGATCTTGCTCAAAAGTAGGAATAAATTAATGAAATTCTTGATGAGATCAAAAAACTCAAGGGATCTCAAAAAGGAATACTTACAATATAAGACAGACGAAGAAGAAAAAATGAAGGAAATTAAAGTTGGTAAAGCTCCAGTTGATGAAGAAACAGGCTCTACATCTTCGTGTGATGATCCTAAGGAGGAATTTGATCATAATGAAAATCCAAAGAAGAATGTTGAAATTCCAGAAACTAAGACCAAAGCATTCAAGAACAAAGGACAACAACAAACTATAGCACTACCTGCAAAGAAGAATTATAAATATTCCAGGTGTGTTCGTTTATTTATTAGTTATTATTTTTCATATGCTAACTATGGACATATGGCCAGGGACTGTAAATTTTTTCACAGGTATAAATATCAAGGACCATCACATCCGAATGAATCATTCAGGTATGCACATTTATTTATTGGTTATTTATTTTTATGTGATAACTACAGACATATGGCTAGGGATTGTGAAGTTTTTTACAAGTACAATCATTATCAGCAAAATCCTAGAAGAAAGTTTGCATCATACGAGATAGGTTCCATGATGATTTTGTTGGAAGAGAATATATGCCATATGGGCTAAACATTGAATGTTTCAAATGCCATAAATATGTCCATAAAGCTCATGATTACATATATCATATGGAAACACCTATGGACAACATTGAATGCTTCAAGTGTCATAACTATGGACACATAGCTCAATAATGCAAGTACAATCCTGATAAGGAATGTTCCAAATGTCATAATCATGGATGCATATCTCATTAGTGCAAGAACAAAATGGAATCAATCATGAATATTGATGGTGAGAAAAAGAAGTTTTGGAAGAAGAGACATGTACAAATATAGGAATAATAGGTAAAGGATCAGCAAAAAGTACAAAAAGATAAGAATGTCTCAGAATTTATGCTCTCAGGGTTCGTAACAGGTAATGAGGAATCGGTAGTTGCTTAAGATAATGACTCAAGTCAATATGGTTTGTTAAACAATAAACTATTTTGAAAAATCCTTCTCGTAAAATCCTTGAATTGTGAAGACGTGGAGTTTATACAATAGTATGTGGCAGATGTTTACCATTGACAAACAAAATGCATGGATATAATGGCAGCATCAGGAAAAATGTTGCAAATCTACAAAAATTTCAAGGGGAGAAGAACAATTAAAGGTTTACATGTCTTCAGATATTTCTAGGGGAAGGTTTCTTGTCAAGGGGATCACATGCTTGTTACAGCTCCACAAGGATCACCACTGACGAATTATTACAACAAGGTTTCTCGTCAGGGGGAGCACATGAAGATAACAAGTCCACATGAAGTAATCAATTCTCAGGGGGAGTAACCCTATGTCATTGATGTCAAAGGGGGAGAGAAAAACTGAGAAGGAGATTAAAATATCAAGGAGGTAAAGCATGAAGTCAAGGAGAGTTTTACATGTAGGAGGATTATGTCTGTTGCCATCAATGACAAAGGGGGAGATTATTGGATGGTGTTGTCATTGATGTCAACCCATGGAGTTGATTGGGTTTGAATTTTACCAAAAACACCATTCATTGATGTCGAATGGATAATGGGCGCTTCTTAGTAATTGTCAGATTACATGTAGATAGCAGATACACTGTTGGATGGTTGAAAACCAAAGTCCTAGGGTTTCAGTTCTCTGGACTTAGGATGTACCCTGAATTGTTAGAGGGTTTTTGAAGGGTTAAATCAGTGATTTTGACTTGGATATCCATGTCATTGGATTCTCCTCGTAGAGATATTACCAGTGGTATGTGGTATGCCATGTGGTTCCTCTTGGTTAGAGAGATAAGTGAGTTTGAATGTAAAAACCCTAGTTGGTGGTCTAAAACCCAAAAATAAGGTGACTTGGCACATTTCCATTAGTTGTAGGCACCTAAAATTAATATTAAGGGTTTATTGCCATAATTTTTGGAGATATTATCCTAACTAAGGGCTTCAAGCCACAATTCACCCATATAACTCGTACATCTTGTTAAAAAGAATAATCTATTTAGGTAGTGCATCTTCCTTAGGGCATAATAATGACTTCGACACACTAAGTAATTACATGTATAATGACATTTTATCCTAAGTTTGACTTAGTATGAGAAGCTAAAATAGGCATACCACACATTTTGACCCTTTTACTTTTACTAGACTTGACATTGATATATTAACCTTGACTAGTAGAACCTTGAGTTGGCAATGTCTATGATAACCTAGTATAACTTGACTCTGACCTTGGAAGGTAGAAATTAGTGAAGGGAACATCCTCCAGTGATAAAAAATATTTGAGAAGGACAAATTTCAAGTGTCATCACCAAATTGTGTCCTATTGGGCTGCTTCAGTGGTCAACTTGGGGTAACTAATTCAGACCACTTTTGACTGAGGATTAGCCTCTTCAGCCTGAGAGGGCTCTCTCATGTTATCAAAGGATTTTCTCAATTAGGTCTTAAAACACATGGATAACTCTATGAGAGTTTTAATGTATGTGATTGTAGGTGAAAAATGAGGAATATTCAACTACAATTGGGCTCATGGTGTCAGTAAAAGGAAATCAATGATAAGAATTCCTACTTATGGAAGCTGAGGCTTTTTCTGTTTCAATGATAGAACAACACTAACACATGAGAATAATCAGTAACTCAATGCTAAAAGGAAGTCAGAGCATGTATTACATGAATTTCGAGTAATTTAACATCAAGAATACTGTAAGTAAGATATAAAAGAAACACATAAAGACATTGAAACAAATCAATAATCTCAAGTGAAGCAGGAAATAGTCATTGTCTTTCTATTACTGATATGAAGGAAATTTACAACAGTAGTTGTGTCAAAATCATTCTCCAACCCATTATAACTCTAAAACTATATCATTTATAGAGTGATGACTTATACAAATGACTTTCCACCTTGCTAGCTTCGAATTCCCACCTCAGGGACCTATTTCAAACATGATTCCATCACTTGGAGACTTCCTAGGGATATTTCTGTTTTGGAGAGTTTGAATACAAAAAGGACTCTTCTTTCATTAATAGTTCAAAAAATCCATTTAATAACCCTTATAAAATTCAAAAAACTAATTTTATGAGTGCAATGGAGTGTTGATGTGTCATTATGACACGTGGATGCTGAGGTGGACCTCCTCCAAGTCGAATTTTACAATTTTTTCACAAATCTGGTTAGTGAACATTCTGAAAAATATGCTTCCAAGATGAGTGTATAATGTCCAAACCCTGATGGCTTTGAAAAAACATAGAGAGGTTTTTGTAGATGGACCTGTACTGAAGGAAAACCTCTTTCCAATTTCCAAAATACTTTTAAATTTGGTCAAAAATCAAACCTGAAGTTGACTGCTAAAATAGTCATGTACAAAAATTTTGTAGCGCTCATTTTGTAGCAAACTCCAGAATCCACCTCTTTCATAACCTTTGAACTTTCTGAATGTTGGAGGATATTCCTTGGGGCTAGTTAGATAAACACAAAATTTTTCCCTCCTTAGTTCTCCATAAAACTTATTTTAAATAAAAAAATCATTCTTCAGAAATTTCGTAGCGTTTTTTGGGCTTCAAGCCTAGAACTCGCTATGAAAGTACCTGATTAAGGAGAAAATTCAAAAATTATCCCTTTCTCATCAAAATTTCACCTGTAGGTCTGAAAATTGATATGAGGAAAGATGATAAGGTAAACTCGGTTCAAAATGCCTCTTACCCTCATCAAAAAGCATCATTTTCACCTTTAGCAAGTTAATTTACCATTAAAATGACTCTGTTTTTCTGAAAAAATAGGGTTCAAAGATGGGCTCCTATCTCCCTGTACTTGATATCTTTTGCAAAACGGGAGAAGATTTTTTGTAAATCAGAATATTCTAAAGGAAAACCTCTCTTGGTTTTTTGAAAACCATCTCCAACTGTCCAGAACCGGCATTCGAAAAACATGTATAAAACAGGAAAATTCTGCATTCTAGAAATAGAGCCGAAAGACATCTATGAATCTCCCAATTTGTAGCACCTTTGAGAGAAGTGAAAGAGGTTAATGTTATTTGATATTGTCTTGAAAATAACCTCTCTTAGTGTCTTAGAATGCTTATTTTCCCAGAAACTTCCCTTGAAGTTGAATGCTCAAAAAGTAAAAAAGCAGATAAATCCACAGATTTGCTACGAAATTGTGAGGTAGTTTCATAGCGAAATCTACCTATTTTGCACTGTATTCGCTACAAAACTGTGAAAAACTAGACGAGTGGCTCTCTTTTTTTATTTTATGACTATGAAAGTGAACCCAAGGTGGATTATTGTGGATATGACCCTAATGACAAGAATAATGAAGTGTCTATGACCTATAATAAAAATGATTAAGTGAATTTCTCATCAAATGAATGATCTAACCTAATGAGACAAGGTGAAGCTTATTATGACCCTGTAAAAAAAATTTGAAAGATTGAGAGTGATAACAACAAGCCTTGATCATTCAAATAATGTGCTTACATATATGCTGGTATCTCTTTGGGGACAAAGTTTGAGAGCATTGGTTGCAGGGCATCAAGATGACCTAAGACACATTGGGTTATACCATCATTTGATAGTAGTGCCAGATAGTTGCTTCATTGTGTGAAACCTAATACGATGATGACAGTGATACAATATTGATGATTATTTATTCATGAGCACTGTGATGATTGTTTTTTTATGACTATTCATTTAGTGAAGTGAAATTCTATGGTAGCCAACATTTATACAATGATTTGGAGTGATAATGATATAAAGCGTGCAGTGACATTGATACAGTGATAGTTTGATGTGCAAATTTGTGCAGTGATCAGTTTGCAGGAACAATGATCAGTGGCTACCAGGATTTGATATTTATTCTACATATTCCTTATAGCTATTCTACATTTATTTAGAGTACAGTGAGTCAACTTTGAAAATCGTGAAATGTGATCTACCGAATCTTATAGGTCTTCAGAGTCACCTTCAGGTGGTGGCCTGAAAACACTTCAGGGTGGTAGGGTGGTGCTAGGGAAAGTTGTGGATTGCACAGGGTGTTGTGGCGTCCATTAATTTGTGGCTAATAAACTGAAAAGGTAGTGAAGCATCCTTTCTGACAACAATTGTTAAACAAAGTGTTGGGGCACTCATCAGTTTGTGGCTAGATCTACAAGTTGTTGTGGTGTCCTTCTGGTTGCAGCAAGATATTATGGTTTAGTATCAACCTACAATTTGTGGCCTATGAATTAGGGGGTTGATGCATCCCTCAATTTTTGCTTAAATCTTGATGTAACTAATATTTCTATTAAAGAGAGAAGAAGACAATTACTAGAGAAGCATTCGATGGTTTTGACCCAGAGGGGGTTTTCCACCTAAAAATATTTGTTTCTACTGTTTTATCTTTACACATTGTTGTTGTTGTTGTTTAATGTTCATTATTTTTTATGATTGTTGAATAAGAACATTCATAATAACTGAAGAATAACTAATGCTCTGAAAAGGATTAAAAGGTGT
Source organism: Pinus albicaulis (assembly GCA_034641835.2). Classification (NCBI taxonomy): domain Eukaryota; kingdom Viridiplantae; phylum Streptophyta; class Pinopsida; order Pinales; family Pinaceae; genus Pinus; species Pinus albicaulis. The sequence continues at coordinate 437,804,404 of CM076573.1, forward strand.
TAATTGCTAAGAAATATTGATTCACCCCCCTCTTAGTATTTCCAACAACTTCTTGCCTGACTTATTGTGTGGAAACATTGTAGCATAGTTTCCAAGCTCATGACAATGAAAACATTTTACCTTTGACAATTCTTGCTTCTTTCGTGCCTTACCAAAATCCAGTTTGGAATGGGATGCCTTCCCTTTCCTTTTCTTTTCCTTTCTAGCCAAGGAACAATACTCTTCATCATTAGTATTTTATGAGGATCCATATCTGGTGTTCTGTCGATTCTCATCTTGTACCAAGTCAGACCACAATCACTCCCACTCTGGTAGCTTCTGCCTCCCATTCACTAAGTCCTCCTAGGTTTTCCAGCTCTTGGGAAGGCCTAGAAGTGTTAATCTCACCAAATCATCCTCAGAAACTATAAAACCAACACTTCCAAGCTCATCTCGACATTGAGTGAACTTTATCAAGTACTTTGGTATCGTGTTGCCCTTCTCCATCTTGATCTTTCTGAGCTTGTCCTTCAATGCCAGCTTCCTATATTTGTTTCTATTCAAAAACAGATTTGTTGAGGCCTTCCACATAGCATATGTAGTTTCATTTCCATGTAGGTTCGATATAATATTATCTCGAACTCCTTGTAACATAATCCTTCTTTCTTTTGCTACATTCTTCTTCCATGCATCAAAATTTTGAGCATATACTAATGCGTTCCTGGGAATATTATTGTTTATGAATTCCTTCAGTTTTTTGTCCTCTGACACTGCCTCCATCATTTCCTTCCATTCTATGTAATTTTAACTACCCTCAAGGGCATATCCGAGTCTCAATCCATAGAGATACATCATGATCTGTTGTTGGTCCTAAAGAATAAATCTGCAAATTTGATTCACATGATAAAAAAAATGTTGGTTCTTATCTTCTATAGTGCTTCTTGCTCTCATATCATGTTTAAAATACACATATATTCAGCTTATATTGTAATATTCTAAAACAAAATACATGAATCTATTCTACAAATTGTGGAAAACAATTACGATTGCAAAATCACATGAACAAGAAAGAGAGATAATTTAAATTGCACAACACAAAGATGTATCAAGGGAAAGCCTCAGCTTGATCTGGATTTATGCAAAAACGCAAAAAAATACACATATAACCATAAATACAAATATGCAGCTGAAATAACACTTCATTTCATTAATATCAAAGAACTGAAATTTGCTTACAGACAGAATGGAAATAAAACTAGCTAGGGCGCTGGTAGCTATCTCTGAGAAGAGATGTGGCGGCTACAGGCCTCTGAACTATATTACAATGAGGCTCGAGGGCCTATTTATCATTTAGAAACAATGGGAAATCCTAAACAGCCAAAACCCTAACCCTAGGAGATGAAGTGCCAAAACTATGGGGCCCGTTTGGGTAAATTGGTGTTTCAACTTCCAAGGGACGTAACTTTGGCATACGATCTTCGTTTGACATGCCCCATACCTCGTTAGAAAGATCTATTAGAGGAATAAAAATTTTCATGTGACAATCATGGGTCCATGGACCCATGTTGCTCCCAATTTTCCCAAAAAATGTCGTTTAGGGCCTCAAAATGGCTCTGAAAGTTCAGGACCCGAAAAACTGCTAAAAGTAGTAAGTTGTGCCGAAATTGAAAAACTGAAAGAGACAATTGTGGGGCCCAAAGTGGAATAGTGGGTAGCCACCAATATCCACCTGGATCATTCCTCCCCCCTTAGGAAGCAATGGTCCCCATTGCGTTAAGTTCCTCCATGAGATGAGGAAATTTCTGCTGAACTTGGTCCCTGGTGAACCACTTTCCTTGGTGCAGGAGTTGGCCAGCTTTGACAACCCGATATAGTTGGATCTTCTGCTGGCGAGTGTTCTTGATTTGCATTTCCATGATACAATCTGTGGTGGCCTGTTCCATGCAGTCTGGATTTAACTCTGTTGGTGTGAGTTGTTCTGCAATGTCCGAGGTGTCCAGTAGAGGTGGGAAGTAAGGACGAAGGCGATCCACATTGAAGACTGGGTGCAGACCAAGGAATGGTGGAATACTTAGCTCGAAGGCAGCTGCTCCTTTATAGCTCGGTGATGTGTACGACCCATATCGGGAGCAGTGAGAATTTTCTGTGGGGGTTCATGAGGGACTCTTCCGCAAATGTAGCCACACTTTTTCGCCCACCTGGAAGTTGTGTGGCACCCGATGTTGATCATGTCGTTGCTTGTACTTAGCATTGGCTCTGTCCAATATGCCATGAGCCTATTGGCAGATGTGCTGAATGTGCTTGATGAAGTTTTTTTCTTTGTCAGCTTCAGAATGGACATGAGCCGAATCAGCCTAAGTAGCTGCAAATGGCATGGTTACATCAATGGGACATAGTAGCTGGAATCCCAAGCCCACCTGAAAGGGCCTGTGACCGATTAAGCTATGGAGAGCCCGGTTATAATTATGTTGTACATAGGGAAGGCTCGCATCCCATATGCGTGAATGATTTGAATTGTACATGCACAGAATGTGTACAATCATCCTATTGACAACCTCTGTCTAGCTATCAGTTTGGGGATGGAAAGTTGTGGACTTGAGGCAGATTGGAACCAACATTACTTAGAGGTTGGACCAAATGCCCGAGGAACCTGTTGTTCTGATTTGATATGATAGACTCTGAGATCCCAAAATGCACCCACACTCGTTCGAAGAAGAGTTTAGCAGTGAATTTTGCTGTGATATTCTTCTTGTAGGCTGCCATAATGGCCATCTTCGAGAATATGTCGACAACCATGAAAACATAGTCGTTTCCATGATTAGTATAAGGAAGGCCCGACATGTGATCCATGGAGATGGATTCCCAAGCTCGACTAGGGGTAGGTAGCTGAGTATATAGGCCTTGCTTCTTGATGTTTGGTTTGGCGATGGTGCAAGCAGTGCAGGATCTAATGTATTTCCCGACATCCTGTCGAAGGTTCATCCAATAGAAATACTTATGCAGTATTGCCATTTTTTTCTCAACCCCAAAATGCCCAGCGACTCGACTGTAGTGTGCTTCCCATATCATCTTGGCACGCTCACTTAGCTGAACACAAGGGTGTCCTGTGACATAAGAGTTCCTCTTTGAGGTAAAAATTTGGAACTTGCATACCCCCCAAGAGTGCCTTGTATGCATGGTTGAATTCTGGATCACTCTCATAAAGAAGCATCCAATCAGAAGTCTCGTGCCCACAAGAGTTGAGAATGGTGGTTAGCACCATGATCGGTGGTCAACTGAGGTAGTCTGCAACATTATTGGTGCTAGCCTTCTTGTACTTGGTGTTCAAATGAAACTATTGAAGATATGTGGACCACTTCTGATGGTGATCATTATGCAACTTCCCTTGTGTCTGTATGAACTGCAGGGGCCAATGGTCTGTGTGGATTATTGTTTCCTTCCCCAAAATGTAATGCTTCCATTGTCGATAAGTGTCGACAGCCTCGCACAATGGAATACATTTCTTTGTCATAAGTGGGATACTTGCGAACCCTGTTTCGACAATGTCTCACTGTGATATGCCACTGGATGCCCCTGTTGAGTAAGAACTGCCCCAATAGCATAGTCAGAGGCATCTGTCTCGATCTCAAATGGTTGTTGCAAGTCTGGTAATGTGAGCACTGGGGAAAAATAGAGGTGACGTTTCAATTCTATGAACGCCTTCTGTTGAGATTCCGACCAAAAGAATTTTGCTTTCGCTCCTCTCTTGGTGACTTGACTCAAGGGCCAAGTGATATGAGATAATCCCAACACGAACCTGCGATAGAAATTAGTAAGACCTAGAAAGCTGTGAAGCTCTGTTAGAGTGGTTGGCACTGGCCAATCCTGAATGACTTGGATCTTGGTTGGATCCACATGCAACCCCCTTTCATCAATAATGTATCCCATATATTGAACTTGGGTCATGCCAAAAGTGCACTTCTCCAAATTTGGAACACAACTTGTGTTGCTGCAGTGTTTGGAGGACTTGTCAGATGTGGTGGAGGTGCTCTTCCTAAGTTTGGATGAAGATCAGAATGTCATCCAAGTACACCACTACAAATGAGTTGGTTGCGCATTGGTAAACCAAATGACAGAGTAACATCATACCAATCTTTGGAGTCCTAGGACCTAGCCTTCCTGGACTTAGAGAGGGTTGTCTCTATTATGTGCGAAGGATGTGAACTTGGTCGCTTTGGATAGTTGATTTTAGGCTAGTTGTTAAGTGTAGGTTTGTTGTTTGTTTTGGTTGGGGTAAGATTATCAAGTAAGATAGGTGGAGTGAGAGGTTATCAAATCAATTTGGCAATGGAGTCTATGAATTCATTGATATCTCGATAATGAATTGGGGTACATCACAGAGAAAATCTCATGTAGTTAATGGATCTTTAAATTTTATGTATGAGGTGAAGTGGACATTAAGTTTGGGAACCAAGGTAGGGCAAAGGGCAGTTAAGAATCCTTTGTCAAATACCTATGAATAGAGAGATCTTGAATACTGATAAGAAAAAGATACTGGTTATGAGATAGGGCACACCATTTACTCAATAATTATACTTTTAAACAAATACACATTCAAGATATACAATCCAGTGTAGCAAATGAAGTAAGACAACTTATCTAACTTCAATGATTCTACTTTCAAGATTTGAAAACATATAAGAGACAAATAGCATCAATAAATGAAGAGGTAATGCCTAAAAATCATTCATTAAACTATAAAGAACTTTGAGGCAAACTGATAAGCATATACAAAGGGCAAGATCAAAACAAGACCTCTTTGGCTTAACCTAATCAATCAATACATCAAGAGAGATTTCAAGATAGAGTTTAGATAGTATTAAACAAGCACGGCTTACCATGAATCATGTTTATAAACTAGAATATTAATCCAACAATAAAATAGACAAGCTCAGGTGGGCCTAAGGAGCAATGAATAATTATTTAAGCTAACCCAGTAGAAGAAAACATGAAAACAATAGCTAACATGAGGACTGAGGTGCCTCAAACAACATTTCTCATCCTATACTCTTCTGAGCTATTGCAATATAGAAAGATGGAAATATGGAAAACAAGAAAAAACATGAACATATGAGAGATACATCACCATTAACTAAACTCAGGGATCCTGCAAGCAAGCCTTCATCACCATCAATCAAGGCAAATCATCCACAAGCTCCACAACACTAAATTGTTCTTCAACTTCCAAAAACCAGGTATTGCTCTTAAACACATCAAGTCCCAAATGTTTAAAATGAATCCTCATGCCTTATATAACAAGCAAGGAAGAGGAAATCCTACTAGAGCATCTAGAATCCTATTGGCCAACAAGAAATATCCTAACTTGTCCTTGAGGCCTTGCAAGGCCCAAGGCACAAAAATATCTAACAAATATCTTTTCTGACCATATATAGCAATTAAATTGACTTTTAGGCCCTGAAAAGCATATGAAAACTTTCAAAATGCACATTCTTCCTAGTCACCCATAGGAGCACAGCACACTGTGTCAAACTTTGGAATTATGCCAGGAGCACAGCACAGAGACAAGAAAAATAGGTCTTTTTGCAGCAGTGTTTTGGAGGCCTTCCGATGCCGGAAAAGACTCTGTGATGGCTCATTGGAAATCCCTTGAAGTCTACTTTCCAAATATACTTTTATTTCTTCAATTTTACCCCTGAAAATTTCCCAAAAATTGAAAATTCCAGGACTGCCAAGATCGCAACACATGCTTAGAAAAGTGGTCAGAATGGTGGAAAAATGAGTGTTTTTTACCCTTTTGGGGGACCAAAAAAACTCCAATTGAACTGAAAATTGGTGAGTGTGCTCCTCACATGATGAGGAATCAAAAAATTTAAACCTTTATTCTTTAATACACCGTGGGAAAAATCGCGCCTTGGGAAAAAGGGCAGCACGGGGTGTGTTGCGCTTCTAGCCTCAAAATTTTACAAAAAACAAAAAGTTGTTAAATTTCTCCCAAATTTGGTAGGTAGGTGCCTCATGGGTCCTGGGAGACTTGTAGAGAACCTTGGGCAAATATTCCAAGCCTAGATTTTTTTTTTTTCCTCTTTTGGTGTCGGGAGCTTGCCTTGAGCCTTCTTCAATTTGACCCTTGCTTGCCTTCTTGAGAGGCATTTTCATTTCCTCCCACACTAGTATTATCATATTAATTCACATTTTTTTGGTCATCTAACCTATTATCATTAGATGGACCCAAGTACACCATGTAAAGACCAATTTTACCCTAAGTAAGATTGCTTTCACTATGTGAAATAACTTAGTAAAACACCTTTATTAAGCTGTTTATGGTCTAAACAGAAAACCCCAAAAGGAAATAATAAACAAATCTATATTTGTTTATATTTCCTCAAAGAATAATTAATTAAACCATAATTTATCTATTATTCCTAGTCATGTTTAACCCAAAACAAAGAAATTAATTAGATAAACCTTTATTTATCTTAGGAAATTTTCTAGAATAACTATTTAAATCTTATTTAGATAATATTCCTGTTAAATATGACCAAATCACCCACAAATAATTAAATAAATAATTATTTATTTAATTATCCTTCAACCACTTCCTTAAAAGGATAAATAAATCATTTATTTATTTATTATTAACAAATAAAGGGATTTAATCTAAGTCAAATACTTTTCCCACCAACAAATATAATAAAATATTCCATAAAAGGTGGATCTAGATTTGGGTAACATTATTTTAATCATGCACCAAGATTTAGAATGACCCAATATTTTGTTATAAATAGGAGGGTTTTTCCTACCATTCTTCACCTTTTGTTGCCTATTAGATCACTCTGGATCTATACACTTGGTCACATTCTACATTATTTGCAGTGTGAGCTCCCTTTGAGTTCTATCTTTGTCTGGGTTTTCTACACCAACAAGAGAGAGAGATTCTAGATCTGAAGTGCTGAGGACTCCCAAGAACCCATCCCATTGAGGAGAATTGGATACGCCTTCTTGTTTTCCTCCCAGGTGCCCTTAATACAAAAATTCTTTCAAAAATTGTTCTTGTCTTGTCTATTGGATATATGGAGCAAACCCTTCTTTTTACTGCTTAATGTCTTTCTATGCATAGATATGGTTTTTTGCAGCTCTTTTCTTGATCAACTAACTGCAGATCTGAAGATAGTGGTAGCCACTTTTGATGTTAGGGCTATTAGTTATGCGTAGCTAAATTGGTCTTTTTTCGTACGCTTCGACAAAGGATTCATACTAACAAGTATTACTGTTAAGATTTTCACAACTTTTATCTTCTTCCAAGTCTCCTGCATTGTCATCTTCCATACTTACATTATCATCATCTTCATTATCAATTTCTACATTGTCATGATTAGAGGTGTCCTCCTCATGGCTTGATGCATTTTCATCTTCATGATTGTCCTTCTCTTCATTATTTGACCCATTGTGTTCACTTTCAAGCTCTGCCTTTGTATCACTGCTTGAATTTGTACCTCCTTTACTGTTTGAATGTGCCTTACTGTCATGCATACTATCTTCTTCTTCTAAATATGCCTTTGTCTCTTGGCTACTATCTCCATCTTTTTCACTGTCCATTTTATCACTGTCATTAGGCTCATTGCGTTCTCTTTCATGTTGACTATTTTGTTCCTCAAAATCTTCTTTTGTTTCTTGGTTGTCATTTATTTCTTCATCTTTACCTAGCTCACTGCCTTGGCCTTCTTTTTCTTCTTCACTGCTTTCAACTGCCTCTGCATCATCATAATCACTTTTTTCATGACTTCCATGTTCATATTGGTCACTTTTTTCTTCCTCTTTGTCATCACTATCTTCTTCATGGTTGTTACCTTCAAAATATTATAGCCAAAAAAAGTCCCAGGAACGCAACACGAGCCAGTCGGGCACTTTCTGCACTAGGGTTGAGTAGCTCCTAAACACGCAGGAGCATAGCAGGTCACCTCTGCATGCAGTGTCAGTCTCCTAGGCAAGGTTTGCACGAAGGCGGATCTCCTGGGCAAAGCCTGCACAATGGTGGGTCTCCTGGGCAAAGTCTGCATGATGGTGGGTCTCCCGGGCAGAGCCTGCACGATGGTGGGCCTCCTAGGCAAAGCCTGCATGATGGTGGGTATCCTTTTCATGTGGGTGTCAGGTGCCTCTGGGTGGACAGCAAGAGCGCAACACGTGTAAGTGGTCGAGTCTATCGGGCGTTGTTGATCGAGCTCTGTGCGTAGTGCCTGGGCCAGTCGGGTCACATTTCCGGGCCTTTCAGGTGAAAAATGTAGGCGCGCAATGCCATCACATAGGCATGTAGCGCCCTATGTAAAAATACACAGGAGGAAATTCCAGGTGTGCAACGCCGGTTTCCAGGCACGCAACACAAGGCATTTTTTCCCATTTTGGCTAAAAAATCCCAGAGTTTCTTCCCTTGACTGCTTTTTGATTTTTTATTTTTTTTTGCAAGTGAACAATGTTTTACTGAAGTGTTTAATGAGTTTAATGAGCTTATGAATTTCTCTTAACCTTTGCCACCCATTTCCAAAGTTCTTTTCAAGCTTTTGAACCCTTTCTCACCAACTCTTTTTGACATTCTTACTCTGTAGGTGATTGATATGATGACCTTGATTTCTTCCTTTAGTATGAGGGTTTGATATATTTATCTTGATATAGAAGTAGTCTTAAAAACTTCCCTCTCTTCCACTGATACTCTTTTTCCATCCTTGTTCTTTGAAGCAATGAGACACCTTATCTTGGAAGCCCTTTGATGCTTGTACACAACAACTCCTTCAAACTCTCCCTTTGCTATCATTATGGAGTTCACCTCACCGTTTCCCTCTTTGATTAAAAATTTCTGACAAACTTCCATTATTTTTGGCTTGGTGTGCCAGCTCTATGGTCATTCTACAATTTGTCACTATTTGGCCCACGGCTTGACCTTCAAGCTTAACAAACCTCGGTTTCTCTTTAAGTCCAACTGGTTTCCCTTTCTTCAACTGTGAGTTGTCTTGACTTAGGGCACACTATATACCTTGTCAATTCTTTCTGTTGATGGCTTATAACACTCTTGCAGAAGTGTCAATGTCTTTGCATCTTCCTTTTGCAGAATTTGAACTTGATTAGGAAGGTCTTCCTTAAAGGTTCTTCTGATCTCTATCAGATCTTTAGAAAACCTTGGAGGAAAATTGAAAGGGCTCTGAAGTGGTCTGAGGGGTTACTTTTCTTAATAAACCCTCCTGGCCTAGGGCGCAGTACCATCTCCCAAGAGCGCAGCACCATGTGTAATTTATATGGGAAAAACTTGCCAGGAGCACAACACCAACTCTTGAGTGTGCAACACCATTTTACAGAGGCCATTTGGAGGCATTCCCAGTGTCGTAATTGGGCCCGTGATAGCTCATTGCAAATATTAACCTATATACTTTCCAAATATACTATTTTTTTCCTAATTTATGTTTATTTTCCATGTCAAAAGTTGATTTTCCCATGACTAGGAAAAAAGTGTTGCGTGATGGTGCATAAATGTAGAGTGCTGGTGCAGACAACTTTTGGGTGCCTTCCACAACTCCAAATGGAGCTCATGATAGCTCATTGGAAATATCGTCAAGTATAGTGTTCATTTGACTCATCAATAAAGTCATTTGGACACTCTAGCTGTGAGAAAACTTGATTTTCCCAAGGTCACTCCAGTAGTGCAGAAATTCTCCCATGACACCTATATTTTTGACATTTCTCCCAAACCATGATACCTGTGTAAAAAATGAAGGTTTTTTTTCTTCTGGGACCTATGATGGACAAAATCTTGTTGGCATGTGTTGTCCTTGATGGCAACCTACTTGATGAAATGAGATTGTTGGCTATATGATGAAGAGTGTTGTCCTTGATGGAAACCCATTTGATGAAGTTAAGTGGAAGATTGTTGGAAATGTGATACAATCTGTTGACTTTGATGGAACCTGCCTGATGAAGTTGTCCTTGATGTATTTACAATGTGTTGACTTTGATGGAACCTGCCTGATGAAGTTGTCCTTGATGTATCTATGTGTTAAAACAGATCTACATATTAGCGCAAAAATAACAGATGAAAAGAAAAATGATAAATATCATATGTCACAAAGCATACGTGGGTTTGTTAAGGAGAAGTAGCGTATGCACGCGGAAAAGTACGTGCCAAGTCATGTATGCCCATTTGTGCTCTAAATTTATAAAACTAGGGGACATTACCATGGTATTGACCCAAAGTATTGAGCGCTTGATTATCTATTTGATCTCGTTCAAGAATACCATCGGAAGTTATGTGGTTTTGGCTCATGGTATTGATAAAGGCTAAATCTATATAAGGAGAAGAAGATCATTGTGCAAAGGTGTGCAAGTGTCTGGGCTTAATGAATACTTCACTTTGAAGTATATCTGCATGGTTGAACTCTGTTCTTAATTGATAGATCTGAATCTGTGATGCACCTATGAATATGATGAAGGTTCAAAATCTATAGATCTGAAAATGGTGAATCTCTAGGTTGATTTGAAAAGAAGTGATGAAGACTTGGTGCAAATCTGTTGAAGAAATCGGAGAAATCTGGGTAAGTTCATAGATCTGGTATGTTCTGCAAAGTTTATCTTTTATAGATCCATACGCAGGTTCGTGTCATGAAAATCGCGTGTATACACATATCTGGTTAGATAAAAGCGCGTATGGGCAGTTAGGGTTTTTCTGTAAAATGCACAGATGTATATGTAGGTTCATTCCATGAAAAGCACGTGTATACGCAGGTCTGATTAAATAAAATCACGTATGGTATCTGAACTAATGGTTTCTCAAGGTTGAATGTGTTTCTGCATATCTATTCTGAAGTCTGGGTTATCTCTAATATTTTGGTTATAGTGGTTTCACTGTTCTGTTTAAAGCATTGGGTAAAGTATATTTGTTGATAAGTGAAGGGTTGTGTTGAAGCTATTTGATCCAGTTTGAAAATTGATGAAACGTGGTCGGCGGTAGTGCTAAGGGTTGAAGCCTTCAGTAAGGGGGTAGTACCTTCCAGTGGTGGCTGGTAAACAAGAGCAGGGGGTTGTAGCTCCCTTTCAGGAGAGGCTGGTAAACGAGAGAAGGTTGTAGCCTTCTGCAGGTGGGTGCCTGCATGCTGGTATAATTTTGCGCCAGTAGATGATTGTAAGAAGTTTTCTTTATATAATAAATATTGAAGACTGAGACGACGACAGCGGTGGTTTTCTCCCGACTTGGGTTTCCACCTTAAATCCTGGTGTTCATGTGAGTTGCTTATATGTGATGGTTTATTCTGTTTTTACTGCACATGCTTTCTGATTAACATCTGATGAATAAATGATGTATTGATTTAAGAATCAATTACATAATAAGAGCTCTGCGCATATGCAAGTTTCCTTAAGGATATCCACGTATATACGCTAGTTGTGTTTTGTAAAGTAGCGTAGGGGTTTTGAGAAAAGAAAAATAAAATGTTTATCAGTTATCTCTAAATACTGATTCACCCCCCCTCTTAGTGTTTTTCCGAACAATTGGTATCAGAGCAGGTCCTTCTGAAAAAGCTTAGCCACTGGAAGGAAGATCAAGCAAGATGAGCAATCAAGATGGAACAACATCTATCAAGCCTCCACTCTTTAATGGAAGCAATTTAATCTTCTGGAAAACAAGGATGAGATCATATCTTCAGTCTATGGGAAGAGATGTATGGGCCATTGTTGAACAAGGATATTAATATCCAACTACAATACCAACAGATCTGACTGAAAAGAAGAATTATGAATCAAATGCAAAGGCGGTCAATGCTATAAAGGGAAGTCTGACTGAATCTTAATTTGTCAAAGTCATGCAGCTAAATACAGCAAAGGAAATGTGGGACAAAATCATTCTAAGTTATGAAGGTGATGCAAAGGTAAAAAGTGTAAAACTCCAAACTCTCATAATTGAATATGAAAATTTGAAGATGCATAGTGATGAGAGCATTGCCAGTTTCTTTTTACGTGTTGATAATGTTGTAAATCGTATGAGAAATCTGGGGGAAACAATAACCAAATCTACTTTGGTTGAGAAAATCTTAAGATCGCTAACAACAAGATTTGAGTCAAAACTTTCTGCTCTTGAAGAAAAACAGGATCTTCAAAATCTTAATGTGGTACAACTTCATGGCATACTAACCGCATATGAAATGAGAAGAGGAGGACCATCTGAAGTCAAAGAGGTTGTCTTCAGAGCTTCCACAAAAGGGAAATAAGTACAAGAATCAGAAGGATCAGGATATATCTCAGAAGAAGATGAGGCAAATTTTGTAAAGAAACTCCAACTTGGCACAAGACGGTTCAGAGGTAAGCTTCCTTTCAAATTTTTTGAGTGTGGAAGAATTGGTCATTATGATGCTAAGTGCCCTCATAAAGAAACACCTGCAAAAGGGAAGGAAGTAGCAAGAAGGAATAAGAATCAGTTCAACACTAGAAAAAGTTACTATACTCATGAAGACAGTGATGGGTTATCTGATAGTGAGGAAGAATGTGAACAAGATCTTAGACTTCTCATGGCATTTGAATCTAGAGAAGAAAAGGATACTTTTGTGGATGCTCTAGAGGACAATGACTTTCTTGAAGAAAAAAATCAACTCAAAATACGCTTAGAAGAAAGTAAAATACTCTTAGAAGAAAGGAAAATAACCATAGAGACTCTGGAAAAGCAGGTTGAAGAAGCAAAGAAACACATTGAGAAATTAGAATGTGAAGTGGTAAGTCTAAGAAAATATTCTGAGAAAGTAAAGACTCTGAATCATAGATTTGCTAAAGGATCTGAAACCTTAGATGAGATTATCAAGGTACAATGTTCTCCTCTTATAAAAACAGGTCTTGGATATACCGGAGAATCCTCTCAAGCTTCAGCACCAAATTATCTAAAAGCAGCTACAACTGGTTTACAAAATTCTGCCACTCAGCAAGGGAATAAAGAACCATTGCAAGTAAAGCATGATCATCTCAATTCAAAGAACACTAACAGGAATATCTCTCAAAGGAACACCAATCAACAGTGAAATCCAAGTAGAAGATTTCATGATCGCAAAAAATTCTTCTTCAATGGACAATGTTTCTCATGTCACAATTTTGGTCATAAAGCTGTTCAATGTGTTGCATATAAAACCATCATGACAAGGGAAGCTAGAAAGAAAAGGATTGATATTGAAACAAAGAAGAATACTTATAAAAACTTTTCTCCTCTTCTAAATGAAGTTGAATGTGCTTATTGCAATAACTTTGGCCATGTAGAATCTGAATGCAGGAGCAAAATTCAGCCAAAAGCGCATGTTCCTTCAAGCTCCAAAGTATGGAAAAAGAAGGAATTGCAGGTTGAAAACTGTGGCATAGCGTTATTTGCAGAAGGTGAAGAAAATCAATGTTACATTGATAGTGGATGCTCAAGACACATGACAGGTGACAAACACAAACTTCTTGCATATAATTCTCTAGAAAAGGAAAAGAAAGTTACATTTGGAACTGATACTCCAGCTGTGATTAAGGGAAAAGGGTCTGTGTTTCTAAAAGAGAAGGTGAAGGAAAATGATGTCATGTATGTGGATGGATTAAGGCATAACCTATTAAGTGTAAGTCAAATTGTGATCAAGGAACTGAAGTTGTCTTTAGTTCAAAAGAATGTGTGGTACGTGATCTTGATACAGGTAAAACAATTATAAAAGGAAAAAGGACTCCAAGCAACCTGTATGTATTGAAGAACTGCAAAGAACAATGTTACTTGAGTAAATCTTCAGAGAACTGGCTATGGCATAGAAGGTTGGGGCATCTGAGCTTCTCTCAGATCAACAAATCAAGCAGACTTAAAGCTGTCCGTGATCTTCCCAATATTACTCCACCCGAAAATATCATATGCAAATCTTGCCAATTTGGTAAGAAAACCAGAGTATAGTTTAATGCCAGGGAAGGATCATCAAGTAAGCCTCTTGAACTTATTCATACTGACATATGTGGACCTATGAGGAAAAATTCACCACGTAGTGAACAATACTACATCTTGTTTATTGATGATTTCTCTAGAATGTGTTGGATTGGGTTGCTTAAACACAAAGATGAAGCATTTGAGAAATTTCAGAATTTCAAAGCTATGGTTGAAAATGAATTAGATCTAAAAATCAAGTGTCTTAGATCTGATATGGGAGGAGAATATACTTCAGATGAATCTCTTGATTTTTGTGAACAACATGGCATAAAAAGACAATTTACTGTAGCCGACACTCCACAACAAAATGGCATAGCAAAAAGAATGAATAGAACAGTTCAACAAATGGCTAGAGTTATGCTTGATGATTCCGGAACACCTGACACATTTTGGGGAGAAGCAGCTCATACAGCGGTAAATATTCTTAACAAGGCACATGTTCGTACAAACAGTGACAAAACTCCATATGAACTCTGGTATGGTAATCCTCCCACTGTGAAGCATTTCAGAGTTTTTGGAAGCAAATGTTTTATCAAAAATAATGATGAAAAACTTGGCAAGTTTGAACCCAGATCAGATGAAGGAATACTTCTTGGTTACTCCTCTAGGAGTAGATCATATAAATGTTACAATAAAAGACTTAGGAAGATTGTTGAATGTATTGATGTTGTTATTGATAAGTCTCCTGCAGCTCCAAAAGAAGAAAAGCAAACAACAAATGAAGACGATTATGACATATGGCCTTCTACATCAAATAGCAATGATATAGAAAGTGAACCCAATGAAGAACCTGAAGATCATTTATCTGAAAAAGCTCCATCTAGATATGTTCAAAAGAATCATCCAGAATCTCAAATTTTGGGAGATAAGGGATCAGGTGTACAAACAAGAAGGAATCTTGTGGAATCTTCTAGCTATCTGGCATTTCTATCCACTATTGAGCCACACAATGTCAATCAAGCTAGCAAAGATGCATGTTGGATTCAAGCCATGAATGAAGAGCTTGATCAAATTGAAAAGAATCACACTTGGGAATTAGTACCAAGAACTCATGACAAAAATGTCATTGGAACTAAATGGATATTCAAAAACAAGTTAAATGAGAATGGGGAGGTTATAATAAATAAAGCTAGACTTGTCTGCAAGGGGTATGCTCAACAAGAAGGTATAGACTTTGAAGAAAATTTTGCTCCTATAGCTAGACTTGAAGCCATAAGAATGTTTCTTGCTTTTTCAAGCTTCCAACAAATCAAAGTTTATCAAATGGATGTTAAATCTGCGTTTCTCAATGGTGATCTAGAAGAAGAAGTTTATATAGAACAACTAGAAGGATTCATTTTGGGAAATGATGAAAAACTTGTTTGTAGACTTAAAAAGGCTCTATATGGTCTCAAACAAGCTCCAAGGGCATGGTATTATCGCCTTGACAAATATCTTCATCAACAAGGATTTTCAAAGGGGTCTGCTGATAGCAACTTATACACTAAAATTGAAAATGATAAACTATTGATTGTGGTTGTATATGTTGATGATATCATTTTTGGAAGTAATGAAGAATCTATGAGTCAGAAATTTGCTTCTGCTATGCAGTAAGAATTTGAAATGTCTTTACTTGGGGAACTAACATTCTTTCTTGGCTTGCAAGTGCATCAAACTACAAATGGCATATTCTTATCACAAGCAAAATACCTTAAGAAAATTCTGAAGAAGTATGGCATGGAAGAGTGCAAACCTGTAAGTACACCAATGATAACCGGATGTAATCTCAGTTCTCATGATGATTCTCCCACGGTGAATCAACCAGAATACATATCTATGATAGGAAGTCTACTTTATCTCACTGGGACTAGACCAGACATTATGCATGCAGTTGGGATTGTTGGACGATTCCAAGCTAATCCAAAAGAGTCTCACCTTCAGGCTGTCAAAATAATATTCAAATATCTACAAGGAACTCAAGACTTTGGTCTATGGTATCCAAAGAATGCTGATCTTACTCTTCATGCTTACACTAATGCAGATTGGGCTGGAAATGTTGATGATCGGAAAAGCACTAGTGGTGGTGCATTCTATTTGGGGCCCCGGTTAGTATCTTGGTTCAGCAAGAAGCAACATTCTATTGCCTTATCTACAGCAGAAGCAGAATATGTAGCTGCCACATCATGTTGCACTCAACTTCTTTGGATGATGCAAACTTTACAAGACTTTCAAATCAAATGTTCACCTCCTATCTCCATTATGTGTGATAATACAAGCGCCATCAGTATCTCAAAGAATCCTGTTATGCATTCCAAGACCAAGCACATTCCCATCAAGTATCACTTCTTACGTGAACAAGTGCTTGAAAAAAAGGTGAAGTTGGAGTATGTTCCCTCCAAGAACAAGTTGCTGGTATATTTACCAAACCTCTGCCTAGGGAAGCGTTCGAATATCTCAGACAGAAGCTGGGAGTAGTCTCTGCCTTGCAGAAAATCAGAACTGTTTAAATTCAAAATATTAAATGGGATACACGGATTTCCTGAAGGACAGTCGCGTATACACGCGAGTTTATACAAAGAAAACCGTGTATGGTTATTTGCTAACAAATTTTACTTGGGGTCAGTATTCTTCAGCACAGCTGTAGTGCTGTTTGGTATCTCTGATGTTGTTTGGTATCTCTGATGATGTTTCAAATCTTATATTTCTGTTTCATTCTCTGATATTGGGTAAATATGCCTTGATGATTGGCTGTTGAAAGTGTTCAGGTTGCACAAGCTAAGGAGGAGCTTTGGTCATCTGGGAAGGATACATTGGATGCATAGTTTCAGGGGGAGCATTAGCCTTGCTGAATATAATGCATTGTTGGCATTATGATGATTCTGAGTTATGATCTCTCTTGAGGTCTTTTTGATATTGGTTATAAAAATTCATATGTGTAATTTGATGAAAAGGCTATGACCTATGATGTAAATTGTAATATTCAGTCATGTAAAGGGCTCGGTCAATTTTGTAAACCCACTTGGTTGGGTAGATGAGTCAAAATGTGTAAACCCACTTGGTTGGGTACTTGAGTCATATATGTAAATCCACTTGGTTGGATCTTTGCTGTAAGTATGAGTCCTTGGTGATAGGAAAGGTCATAGAGTCATGTACTTCATTGAATAATATGTTTGAAGATTCAGCATGAACTCAGGGGGAGCAAGGTAACTTTAGTGCACTTCAGATCTACAGAGCTCTTCTTTCTACATGAGGAGAAAAACCTTGTTTTGGTTTTCATCCGCCCTTTGCCCTTGATGTCAAAGGGGGAGAGTAACATGGTGTTTGAATAGGGGGAGAATATCATGGTGTTTGCATAATGGTTATAATCAATGTATCTATCTGTTGTGGTGATCAAACACCAACATGGTTGCCATCAAGTCCAAAGGGGGAGATTGTTGGCATGTGTTGTCCTTGATGGCAACCTACTTGATGAAATGAGATTGTTGGCTATATGATGAAGAGTGTTGTCCTTGATGGAAACCCACTTGATGAAGTTAAGGGGAAGATTGTTGGCAATGTGATACAATGTGTTGAATTTGATGGAACCTGCCTGATGAAGTTGTCCTTGATGTATCTATGTGTTAAAACAGATCTACAGATTAGCTCAGAAGCAACAGAAGAAAAGAAAAATGATAAATATCATATGTCACAAAGCATATGTGGGTTTGTTAAGGAGAAGTAGCGTATGCACGTGGAAAATTACGTGCCAAGTCGCATATGCCCATTTGCGCTCAAAATTTATAAAACCAGGGGACATTACCATGGTATTGACCCAAAGTATTGAGCGCTTGATTATCTATTTGATCCCGTTCAAGAATACCATCGGAAGTTATGTGGTTTTGGCTCATGGTATTGATAAAGGCTAAATCTATATAAGGAGAAGAAGATCATTGTGCAAAGGTGTGCAAGTGTCTGGGCTTAATGAATACTTCACTCTGAAGTATATCTGCATGGTTGAACTCTATTCTTAATTGATAGATCTGAATATGTGATGCACCTATGAATATGATGAAGGTTCAAAATCTCTAGATCTGAAAATGGTGAATCTCTAGGTTGATATGAAAAGAAGTGATGAAGACCTAGCGCAAATCTGTTGAAAAAATCGGAGAAATCTGGGTAAGTTCATAGATCTGGTATGTTCTGCAAATTTTATCTTTTATATATCCATACATAGGTTCGTGTCGTGAAAAGCGCGTGTATACACGGATCTGGTTAGATAAAAGCGCGTATGGGCAGTTAGGGTTTTTCTGTAAAATGCACATATGTATACGCGGGTTCATTCCATGAAAAGCGCGTGTATACACGGGTCTGATTAAATAAAAGCGCGTATGGTATCTGAACTAATGGTTGCTCAAGGTTGAATGTGTTTCTGCATATCTATTCTGAAGTCTGGGTTATCTCTGATATTCTGGTTACAGTGGTTTCACTGTTCTGTTTGAAGCATTGGGCAAAGTATATTTGTTGATAAGTGAAGGGTTGTGTTGAAGCTATTTGATCCAGTTTGAAAATTGATGAAACGTGGTCGGTAGTAGTGATGAGGGTTGAAGCCTTCAGTAAGGGGGTAGTAGCTTCCAGTGGTGGCTGGTAAACAAGAGCAGGGGGTTGTAGCTCCCTTCCAGGAGAGGCTGGTAAAAGAGAGAAGGTTGTAGCCTTTTGCAGGTGGGTGCCTACGTGCTGGTATAAGTCTGCGCCAGTACATGATTGTAAGAATTTTTATTTATATAATAAATATTGAAGACTGAGACGACGGCAGCGGTGGTTTTCTCCCGACTTGGGTTTCCACCTTAAATCTTGGTGTTCATGTGTGTTGCTTATATGTGATGGTTTATTCTGTTTTTACTGCACATGATTTCTGCTTAACATCCGATGAATAAATGATGCATTTATTTAAGAATCAATTACATAATAAGAGCTCTGCGCATACGCGATTTTCCTTAAGGATATCCGCGTATATACGCTAGTTGTGTTTTGTAAAGTAGTGTATGGGTTTTGAGAAAAGAAAAATAAAATGTTTATCAGTTAGCTCTAAATACTGATTCACCCCCCCTATCAGTATTTTTCCCAACAAATCCTCTCTCACGTCTGTCAAATTCATCTATTTTGGGTCAGAAACATAGTTTGAAACAAAACTAGCCCTAGGAGTGACAAATGGCTTGACTCTTGGAATGAGTTCTTGGAAAATTATGGAGGCATGATGTTTATGAGTTGGTATGGATTTATTCTTGTTGATATGACCTATCATGTGGATCCTTTGCTCCTATTCCTCTTTTCCACGACGAACCCTAGCTTAGTTGGAAGAGGAAATTAGGGTTTGGTGTAGGGAATTTAAGACTGCCTTGTAGAGGGAGGGGAATGAAGGGGTTAAGGTTTATCTGAATTATTGGGGAAATTTTTGGGAATAGGGGTAGATGTTAGAGAGTAGGTGAAAGTGGAATTTCAATAATTGAGTGAGGGGAAGGGGTCCAAAAGGGAAAAACAAAGGCCTAGTCTAAAAAAGTGTCAAATTGTGGCAATAGATTAGGCTTTGTAGAAAAATGATCATTTTGAGGGATATGAGTGATGGGAAGTGTTGATGAAGGTATATTAAGGATAGGGGAAGGTGTAAGAGTGTCAGGATACAAGCTTTGTTGATGATTTAACCATGGCATTCATGAAACCAAGAAAAATGCCCTTAAAACCCCTAGATGGACAATCTAGGAGTTAGGCAAAAAAAAATAGAGGGCTGAGGCCAAAGGTGGCAAAACATAGTTATAATGAGTCGCATGAGCCCATGATGGGTCCTTTGGGAGTAGTGAGCTGACCTTGACATGATGGGATGATGAAATAGTGAAAATTTTATCCTAAGGATGATGAAGGCAGTGAGATTTCTAGAACTCACAATATTCATGAATTTTGTTTCTAGAAATCTGGGATAAACATTTAGTCATCTATAGAAAGAAAAAATTTACTGATGACTAACATAAACCACTAAAAATGAGTTGGTGAATGGACGCAAGATGTCATCCATCAACCTTATGAAGATTGCGGGAGCATTTGTCAACCCAAAAGGCATGACCAACCATTTGAAAAGGCCCTCCTTGGATTTGAAGGTAGTCTTCCACACATCAGAGGGTTTGATTGGTACCTGGAGATACCCAGACTTCAAGTCGGTCTTTTTGAAAATTTCACCCCTTTGTGTTGGTCCAAAAGTTCATCAATCCATGGAATCATGTACCTATTCGAGACAGTGATCTTATTCAGCGCCCAATAGTCAATACAAAGTCTCCAAGTCCCATCCTTCTTCTGTACCAACACGATCGGGCTCCCACAAGGTGATGAACTTGGCTGGATGTGACCTTTCTATAGCAGCTCCTGAATCTGCCTCTTGATTTCATAGTTCTCCATAACAGAGCACCGATATATTGGTCCATTGGGTATTTGTGCACCTGGGGTCAGATCAATGGGGTGCTTGACCTGACAGTGCAAAGGCACCCCTATGGGTGAGGTGAAGATGTCCTCGTACTCCTTCACAACCTTGTCCATTTTTTGTTGTCATGCATAGGAGCCCTGTCTAGAGGTAGTGGCCACAATATTCTTCTTGCCCTAGGGGTGGATCATCAAGAAAACACATTTCCTGGTTTGGGAAATGAGATGAATACATTGTTTTCCAGTAACCAAAGAAATAGCAATAGGCGGTGGTACCTCTGGTTTCTTGTACATCTTATTTCCCAAAGTAACAATAACAGCATGAGGCCAGGACTCATACATAGCATGTCGCTTCCAGAAGTATGGTTGGCCTAATAATACATCAGAAACATCAAGAGGAAAAATGTCACATAATACCTCATTCGTGAAGGGCTTAATGTTGTAGGGAAGGTGACACTGATGGCTGGCGCAGAGATCCCGTCCTTGGTGAAGCCACCCGATGGTGTATGGTTGTGGATGTGTTGTGGTTGGAAAGCCCAACTGCTTCACGACCTTAGATGAAATGAGGTTCTTTTGGCTCCCATTGTCGACAATGAACTATAGCGGGGAACCATTTACCCACATCTGGGAGTGGAAGAGATGCTCCTCCTCCTCTGGATCTTCGCAGTGGAAATAGTGGTTTTGGGCTTTGCATCAATAATATGTTTCCCTTTTTCATTCCCCTTGTTAGGTTATGATTCATAGTCAGAGCATGCATCTGATTCATAGGCCCGCATCTTGGCCACCATCGTCTTCTTGGCCCGACAATCACTTGTGTTGTGAGTGGAGCTCTTATGGAACTCACACCACTTTCCCGTGTCCTTATTTGGCTTCATGGTGTTTCTCTTTGCTTGTGGCTTTGGCAGGTTGTCTTGGGCCACCATGCCTTGGTTTTGTCCTTTGTCTAGCGGTTTGGGGGCACCTTTCCCTTGCTTTTGATTCATAGATCCAAAGTCTCACTTATTCTATTTGAATTTCTTCTCAATCTTGGCAGCATACCAGTATGCCGTACCAAGTGAGGAGATTTCGAGGAACTCCATTTCCTCTTGAATGTATATGTGTAGAAAATTGTGATACTTTAGCACCGAATGTGTCTCCGAATATTTGATACCCAACTTTATGTGCAGGGTACGGAACAGATTCATCAGCTCATGCACATCTTGATCCCTTTGTTGTCGTAGCGTGGTCCATTGTATGTACTTGTCATCATAGCTCCCCACGAGACAATATTTTTCCTTGATGGCATCTCAGAAAGAATTCCAAGTGAGTACGACTGAGAACAAAGAGGGTTCTGTCTCGTCCTTTTTTTCAAAGTAGGTTTCCCACCAGTCCTTGACATGGGGGGTTGCTTTGAGGAGTGAAAAAATAATCTTCTCCCAGTCGGAAAAGTCATGAACCGATAAATATCATTCTAATATATTCAACCATCTATCTATGACATCTGCATCTATTTGACCCTCAAATATGAGAATTTCAAAGTTTACTTTTCCCTTAAAGGGAGTCGCGCCTCCAGAGTGGCTGTTGGATGTAGATGTGCCGCCAGTAGGCAGTCGTTGAAGGATTTGGGAAAAGTTATCCATCATTGTGTTCCTTTTTTTTTCGAGGGCCTCCTCGAGCAATATTTTGATAGGATCTCTTGCTCCCTCATCTTTAATTTTGTCCCCCATGGGCGGTCTTCGGGGTTTATGAGGCTGATCTTGCAAAGGTTCAACTAGATCGAGCCCTAATTCCTTATACCCCGACCTCGTTCGGGACATGCAAAGAAGGATCGAGAAAAGGAAAACCGCTCCAATACCACTAATCCAAATTTATGCAGGAATGCAACAGAATACACATATAATCATAAATACAAATATGGAGTGGAAATAACACTTCATTTAATTAATATCAAAGAACTGAAATTTGCTTACTGGCAGAATGGAAATAAACTAGCTAGGGTGCTGGTAGCTTATCTCTGAGAAGAGATGTGGTGGCTATAGGCCTATGAAATGTGTTAAAATGAGGCTATAGGGCCTATTTATTATTTATAAATAATGGAAAACCCTAAAAATCCAAAACCCTAACCCTAGGAGATAAAGCGCCAAAAATATGGGCCCCATTTGGGTAAATTGGTGTTTCAACTTCCCAAGGACGTAAATTTGGCATACAATATTCATTTGATGGGCACCATACCTCGTTAGAAATATTTATCCGAGGAATACAACTTTTGATATGAGAAACACTAGTCCTTGGACACATGTTACTCCCGAGTTTCCCAAAAAATGTCGTTTAGGGCCTCAAAATGGCTCCGGAAGTTCAGGACCTAAAAAACTACTAAAAATAGTAAGTTCTGACGAAACTAAAAAAATGAAAGAGAAAATGGTGGGGCCCCAAGTGGAATAGGTGGTTGGCCACCAATATCCACCTGGATCATTTAGAAACCCCCTGTATATTGCATTAAGTCAAGAATATGAAACAATACAATGTTTCTCTCAGGCTTGAGAGCTCTATGCACTATCTTTGATTATCTCACTCTGATCCCAACAAGTTTGGTGAAATACTTAACCAAAACCTTGCCTCTAGGTTGCTCAACCTTGCTTATGCAATCCTGAGGGAATTGAGCCCTTATTAATTAGGAAATTCCCAAGAATTGATTGCACAATTCATCTAAGGTGTGTTGTTGACCTCATGCATGACCTGTACAATTTAATAATAGTACAAATGGTAATATACTTCCCTTTAACTCCAATCTCAACTGGGACTTCCTTAGAACTGACATCCAACAACTATTTATAAAAAATTATCAGTTATCTAATTGACTCACTGCATGTGAATTAAATCATATTTAGTTCACTAGACCTCTCACTAGCTCATCCATCAGTTAGAACTAATTAAACTTATTTTAACTCAAATGATTAATTTAAAAAATTACAACTAACTGGGACTTCCTTAGAACTGACATCCAACAACTATTTATAAAAAATTATCAGTATCTAATTGACTAAATTCAGTTATCTAATTGACTCACTGCATGTGAATTAAATCATATTTAGTTCACTAGACCTCTCACTAGCTCATCCATCAGTTAGAACTAATTAAACTTATTTTAACTCAAATGATTAATTTAAAAAATTACAACTCAAAATAAACTGCAAATGGACCCTCTAAAAATTAGAGTTAACTCTACATGCCTCCAGTTTGACCCCCAACTCGAATTGACTGAGCTAACTAATTCTTCCCAAATCAGTTAACTCGTACAATTTTTCATGCCATGTGGAATTACAATTTCCTTCTAATTTAATTAAGGGAAAATTAAATTAGAAGCCTATTCTTCTTGCCAATTTTAGCAGGGTGAATGTGGGATGAGGGTCCTTGAATACTTTGTTTTTATTTTAATTAAAATTTCATGAGCATCATCAGTCTGATAAAAATCACCATCATCATTAACATAATCAACATCATCGGTATTAGCAGCAACAAGTGTCCTTGAAGAATTTGAAGCAAACTTCTAAGACTAGAAATATTTCGTAGCTAGTGAAACATTACACAGTTTATTAATTCTAAAAAATAGAAAATAATTATCTTCGGACCTGAAATAAAATCAATTTCAAAGGCACAAGTGTGAGCCTTGAGGTAACCTGAAAGGTAAATTCATATGTAATTGGTCAATTTATTAAAGTTGAACTATAGGATTTGAGATGTATACATGGACTAATTTAGCATTATTTTTCGATAAAGCTTAAATAAAAGGATCATGATAACATATAAATCATAATTATGGGATATTAAATTCTTATTCAACCAGCTCACTCCATGATATCCTAAAGACTCCTCCTCCCATTTGAAAAATAAAAAATAAAAAACCTATCTCGTAAATCAATAGTTTTTATTAATCAATCATGGGTAATTATTATATGAATGGGAGAGTGTTATTTCACTACTGCTATACAATCCTATTTCAAAATCCCTCTTTATCATTACTATCCCTATCCTTCCTCATTTATTTTTCTTGGCCATATGATCCATATCTCATTTCTCTATAACAATTGTTGAAAGTGTGATTTTGAGGTGAAACTTCTCTTATAGCTATGGGTGTCATAATTTGTCATGAACATGAAGGAGTGAAGTTCTTAGATGCATATCCCATTGTCAAAAAGAAAACTAGGAAATTTTCATGCTCGAATTTCTTTGAGAAGTTTGAAGGGTGTGATATTGAGGTCACAAGGGAATTTGATGGAGTTGAGGCCACAATTGTGGACATTAGATTGAAGGTAATAAATTCATTCTTAGTAGAGACTACATGGCTCTCAAGAATCGGTAAGAATCTTGGTTCAAATATCATAAATACATATGAGTCATGGAAATAATTCCTACAAAATCTAAAAATGGATGTCTCAACATTAAGAAAATATATTTCAGTATTTTCATTTCAAGAATGAAATGGAAAAATTTGGTGTTTTCTTTGCAAAAATTTCTTATGTGTGAAGGCATATATGGAGTCATCTTATTTAACTATTCTTAATTATTAACACATTTTATAAAGGGTAACTTAGCTCAATTTTCCATACTACCTATTGAATAGATTAAGAATAATGGCTATCAATATTCAAAGAAACTCAAGAAATGTCGATAAGGCTCTTTATCATTGTGGACTACTCAAAATCACTGTTGAAGCATAAATTAAAGCTTAAAATGATAACTTGAAGAATTTTTATCCAGAAATCTTTTTTTTAAGTCTCAGATGAAGAAATGGTACCAAGAATGAAAAAGAGGAGTAGTAGGGTTCCTCCAAACCCTAACCCTCACGAGGAGAATGAAAGAAATTAAGAGATAATAGTACAAGAGACAAATAATATGATGTAGTAGAGGCATGGGAGATCAATATTGAATAAATAGAGCAATTATTCACACCAAAACATCCATTGAAGGAGAATTCAAATACATCAAAATTGGAAAATGTTCGAATCTACCAAATACCCCAGTAAAACCATCAAGAGGAATATCTAAAAAGAACCAATGTCAAAGAGAAAAAATAAGCTGCATTAAAGACAACTAGAAAGGTTAAAGGAAATAAAATGAGCATCATTTTTCCACTCGAGACATAAAATAAAAATACTAAGAGAAAAAATGTTCAAGAATTAAAAGAGGTAGAGCATGGAAAGAAGTGTTAAAGAATTGAAAGGTGTATGCTAAAATAGAACAACCTTGCTTCATTAGATGTTATAGACATCCAGGAGCCAAAATCACGAGTTTCACTAGTTCCAAAAGAAAAGAGCTCATAGATAGCAATTATTTAGCAAACAAAAATATGATTATTTTGAATCAGTAGAGAAAGAAGCACATAAAGACAAGGTAAATCGTCCTTTTGAACAAACCTTAA
Organism: Pinus albicaulis; assembly: GCA_034641835.2. Taxonomy (NCBI): domain Eukaryota; kingdom Viridiplantae; phylum Streptophyta; class Pinopsida; order Pinales; family Pinaceae; genus Pinus; species Pinus albicaulis. The sequence continues at coordinate 437,830,161 of CM076573.1, forward strand.
ATGATAATATTCAAATATTTATTAGCCATGTACAAGATGATAGTATTCCTTTCCATATGGAGAAATAAAATATTAAAACAATAAAGGAGGAGATAAAAGAACTTGAAGTGTTAGAAAATCGTGTGAAATGATAGAATGACTTGCTCAAAGAAAAAAATGACAAAATTCTCAAATGTTTGTATCATTGGTATAGAAAAAATTTAAAACTAAAAAATACCATCAAGTTTCTCTAACAAAATGTTAAAGGATTAAAGGACATAATATGGATGAAGAAATCAAAGAGGCTAGTCACTATGCAGAACAACAGAGTTCATAGTAACATGGAAATCTTAATCCAATCCTTTGAAATAGTTATTTAAATATAAAATTCTACTACAATTTTGAAATTTTTCCACCTATAGGTGCATGTGGACATACAAAACCATTAGCGTAGGGGAATGTTGGGCCATAAGAATTACACTATTTTTACAACTTGTTACTTTACGTTTCGCTCAATTTCCACTTATCCTTACATCAATTAAATACTCTTTTGAAATAAATAACCATAATAAGCTACATACATAATTAATAAGATAAAGGTCCAGTATTCTCTCAATTATATATCTTATGATTTTTGAAAGTTGGCTTAATTTTCATGAGTTACAAAATTTGACACATTCTGCAACCTCACTAATATATTGCAGTTGAGTCCAAAGCTTCAATAGATCATGTTATCACCAAAATTTGGGCATATAACCATTTACAATTAGATGAATCGAAGTACACCATGTAAGACCAATTTACCATAGTAAAATTCTTTCACTATGAGAAATAATTTAATAAACCATATTTTATTAATTTATTTCTGGTGAAAACAAGAAACCCTATGAGGAATAACTAATTAAATCCTTATTTATTTGGTTTTCCTCTAGAAATAATTAATTAAACCACTATTTAAATAACATTCCTAGTCGTATTTAGCCAAATTATGATAACTAATTAGATAAATCATTATTTAGTTATTATTCCTTGTTAAATTTGACTAAATCACTTATAAATAATTAAACAAATCATTGTTTGTTAATTATTCCTTAACCACATTCTTGAAATGATAAATAAATCATATATTTGTTTATTACTTCTAAATAAAATTATTTAAATAATTTAAATGTATTTTACCTTGAGCAAAATATAATAAAATTGTAATATCACAAACAAGAAAAGACAGCAATACAAAACACAATAAACTAGAAACTACAACAACATGGAAATAAACTGCAAACACCATAAAAATAGACAGAGCGGTTGAGCCATTTTATGAATAAGGAGGTGAAATATAACTACAACAGTGCTCAATAATAGTAACACTCAAGCCAACAGAGATGGCTAAAATGACCCTCAAGTTACCCCACTGAGAACACTGCGTAACTATTTCTCTAAAGGAGACCCTCACTGCACTACCCTTGCTGGAAATGTTGGAAATGATGTTGTTGGCTAAAAAAGGGTGTGTAGATGAGGATATTTTGGTGCTCAGAAAATGTTGGGATTTGGAATCTAAACTCTATGATGAAAACCCAGAAAAAACCAAAAAGGATTTCCAGTTTGGCAGAACCCAAAAAATCACCCTCCTAAGGCATGAAAGCATACAAGTGTTGGGTATGCAGTGACATGAGCTGAACTAAAAAATAAAATGTTGCAACAACTACCTCGTAGCTCAACTGATGAAGGGTTGATCCCCTCACTGGATTACAAGAAACAATGCTATGGAATTTGACCCTCCTCTGGATCTCTCAACTGCTGCACTGCATGAGTCACGAGGTGAATGCGCTGCTTAAGAGGGCTGCAAAATGGCCAAGTGATGTAATACTAAAATCTGATCACGAGATAGAAGGACTCCTCTCCTGAGAAGGCACTCAAAGTCCCATAAGGACGAGGTTGGGATCTCTGCTTCGAGACACCCATGTGCTAAACGGCACTGTAGACTCAGCTAAACATCTCAAACTTGCTCAAGTCGTAAACGACAAGAAAATAGTAATAATCCAGAATTATCTCCATTGATGCCCTCACCCCTTTCTTATACTTGTGGAACCCTCACACCCTTGGGCCCACATCATAAATGTGCTAAAATATTCATCTATATCCTCCTCCTTTACTGCGTTGCTCACATGATCTCTTGGCCCCCTCCACTACTACGTTGTTCCACTTTGACACTGGTGAAGTGGTTTTATTCTACTAAGGGGATTTATGGGTCCCTCTACCCTCTTATTCATATATTAATTAAGGAAGGAAAAATTCAATATTCTAATTAGATAAAAGCTAAATTTGGAATATTACAGTCCTCCCAGCCAAAAAATTTATTCTCCTCAAGAAACTGCAAAGATATGGACCACCTATTGGCCTCACGCAACTGAGACCCAATGCCTAGATCCCATACAAACTCCTCAATGTGGCTATTCCCCTATGCCAGGCTACCCGGAAAAAACCCCTCAATTTTGGGACCCAAAACGTATGTCTCACCATACCTATCATCAATCAATCCTCTTGGATCCCAATGCCACCATGAACAATCATTGCCCAAGTCCCCTAACTCGGGTTGTGCACTGCATCTAACTATAGCTATTGCCTCATGAGATGAAGACCACCAACATGCATCAATTATCCATGTCCCTTGCTGTGTCGTAGCTCTGACTGTATAAGTTTCCCCACCAACTGCGTACCAACTCATCACCTCTCTCCAATCGAACCCCTGACTCAATCCAATGCTAATCCTACTCTCCTGAAGTCAAGATGGAATGATAAGGATTTATCGACATGTACCCCACTGCCAACTGTAAACCGTAGTACCTGTCATTTCTACGGGTGCTTGCTCTATTATGAACCTGAGTAAGAATATCGTACCATCAATAGGATACCAACTCATGATCTTCCACCAGTCTATCTTGGTCAAAGAATCCAAGGTGGTGATATCGACATGTGGAATATGTCTAGAGTGTGATTTCCAAATCATACTCAACTCATGTTGCTTTGTCCCGCTTGTCAAGGAGAACTACTTGAAAAAGAAGGCCCATATCTCTATAATAGGCCCAAGTGGGCAAGGTATGTTGCAAGCCCCATCGATGTACTTCTGGAGAGTGCTTCTCCATGAAAGTAATGTAGTCTTGCTAACCGTATGCACATCTACAGGCACCTCATCAATGGGTCGGCCCAAATATGGATGCACCACCATCTCTAAGTGCTCCTCCTCAATAGTCGAACCCAAGGTTAGCAACATATCTCGCATTAACTTATTGTGAGCCTCCATCTGCTCTCCCCCAAAGGGATATCATGCATTATGTGCATAACCTCCTCCTCAGCTACCCCATGCTCTACCATATGCTACTTAGGTTGAATAATCACAAGTGACTCATCATCCTAAATATCTCTCATCGAGTCCTATGACTTCTCACCCTACATGCTGGAAGGAAAATATGACCTACTATCATCCCAATGACCAACCTACCATACTAATGAAGTCCCCCACTCCATCAGTGACTCGCTAAAGCTCAGTGGAAAATATACATGATCCCCCCATGTAGTAAATAGCTCACCCCTAAGGGTTATTGAGCTGTGTAGAGGTGCCACCATGTTTCTGTTGCGCCATTCTGACTGTGAGATACCCCTAATAAAGTGCAGACTTTATCCCTTTCTCATGTTGCCTTGTGGTGAAAAATATGCATAGGCCAAGCTCATCTTGCCCGATCATCCCCATGATGCTGATATCTACCCGTCCATTATCGATCATGACTTTGAGGAGCAACATGACAAGTCTACCTCGCCATGTAGTGGAAATATAAGTGCTCCCCCATGTGTCAAACCCAAAGTGGACAAGATCATTGTCTGCTCTATCGCTACTCATATCAAAGTGGAGTGATCCACCTGCCCAATAGATCCTTGGATCCCACCAACCATAATGGGAGCTCCCAACTCCAACTCCTCTTAGGATGTCACTACGTAGAACTGCTATCGGATAGAACATGTCTAACCCTCAACTCTGACTCCTATATGTACCCCCTGTCCATATGTCCCCTTGGAGGAAATGCTCCAAGTGCCTGTTGCGTCGTAACATGGGTCACTAGATACAACCAATTGTCTCTACACTCCTCATCATGCCACTGTATGCTACAACATTCCCCTCTACACCATCAAATTTCGCCAATTATGGTTATACCATCTCATATCGTATATTATCTTGCATGGGCCAAAATATCCACTACTCTGCTAGTAAACCCCTGATGAGGTGGGCTACATCTCCTCGTTTGCTCTAAAGGATCGGAGCAGCCCAACTCCTCTCATGCGAGTGACAATGACATTACTACTCTTATCCTACATAGCTCAAGTGTACCATATACCCATGAGATAGAACCGTCTCTATGTACTGCCATGTGTAGTGGCTTGTCGATGCCACCTCCTCTAACCAACTCCTACCAAATTAGGTTAATCACCTTGCGAATCCATGCATGTTCAACATGTTGAGATAGCTTCGGAAAAGGGTGTACCCTCCTATCGAACCATCCTATCACTAGGGATGTCCGGGGCTCTGATAGAGACCTGAAAATGTGTGCGCCCAAACATCAAACCCATCATGCCACGACTACCATCACCTATCGTCTCTATCATGTGATGGGAAATCCCATCTGGATCCCAATAGTACTCTAACCCTCGTGCCCCTATGGTAATCCATGGATTCTGCTAAAATGTGGCCATGGATGTATCTAGCTACCTAGCCTACTCCATGGGGTATGAACTTAGTACCTCTCACCATCCAACCTTGAGAAAGAACCAAATGCAATAATCCCGACACATAGAATAATCCTTCCATCCTACTGTTAGTTCCCAAATCCACCTCAAGCTGAAGTAAGGCAGAAAAATGACAACACCAAACCACGCCACTGGGAAGAAAGGCCCAGAGGACAGAGAGGCTTCTTCTCTGTCAATCTCAATGAAAATATTCAAAGGGGCCGAGATGACTAAAACAAATATATCCATCTTAGTTGATAAATAACAGAGGTGTTTCTCCTGGATTTGATTTTTTGGATTTGTTGAAAGCGGGGAAAAAACAATTTTGGGTTTGGGGACAGTGCCGTGTCCTTTAAATTAAGTTGTGTATAAAAACAACTCTGGATGTCCCAGATCTCAATGAACGGACAAGGATCCATTAGGAGCTTGGGGAGAAAGAAGGCAAGGATCCCTTTTCAAACCCGGACTTAAAACATGCAGCAGCCTCAAACAAAAGTTTAAGGCAGAGCACCAGCAAACTAATGAATTCTACCTTAGTTACTCATTTGTTTAATTCAGAAGAAAAGAGAAGGGAAATGGCATACATAAAAATCAATGAAAATTACAGATACATGAAGAAAAACATCATCAAAACTCAGAGCCACAAGGATCCCAACAAGTGTTGCAAAACCCTGGTCTTTCCTTTGCCAAAAATCTGAAATGAATATACAATGAGGTGCCAAACTATTCCCAAGTATCCAACCATGAAGATGTCTCAGAAAATACAATATATAGACAATTCTAAACCCTTCCCATGCCTCTAGGGGTCGATCTCATCCTTCTAGGAGCTGTTTCAACCAATTCTAAACAAGGAACTGAAATCTAGGCAATCAAACAACTTGCCTCTATATGGAAGAAAACTGATTCATTCATTTAATTTTCACTTTTTAGTGAATGAATCCTATAGAACAAGTAAATATGAGCCAAAATTACATCATAATCATCAAATTACAGCAATATAGATCAATAGTTACATAAAAAAGTAAAACTAGTCAAAACTGGGCGAATTTCTGAGCTGAAGAGTCAAAATGAGGCCAAATTTCTCTATACGCCGCGCCCAAAAACTCAATGCGTCGCGCCACTTTGGAGGTGATTTTGGGGCACTTTCCGAAGTCCAAATTGAACTCATGATAGCTCGTTGGAAATCCCTGTCTGTCTACTATCCAACCCAAGTGGAATTTCTGGATTTGGTGTCCATTGTCCCCTCCAAAAGTTCAATCTCCCAAGACTGGTTCCTGCTGGTGCAAAAAGTGGCAGAAATGTCATTTTCAAGGTGTTTTTGGCCCTTTAAACCACCCAGAACTTGATGAAATCTCTCATCCATTCTTGAGCATGCATAATTTACCATAAAAAATCCAAAAATGTAAATTTTTCCTCCAGAAGATCTCTCAAACGTAAGCGCGCGTCGAGTGGCGCGACGCGTCAGGCAGAAAAACCTATTTTGCAACCAAAATTTCAAAAATGACAAAATTTACTCCAAATTTTCTGAAATTTGGAGTGAATGTCCCCCATCATATCCCATGCTCAGCCAAGGAAGCTTCGGCCAAGATTTGGAGTGGATCAGACCTTTTTCACCGTTTCAGTGTCCTCCTGGTGCATGCAGTTCAGTGGCGGAATCGCTGTCTTGTTCATAGGATGTGTCGGTGTCCGTCATGGTGTTGCAATGTGTATGAAAAGTGTATGTTTGATTTTTTGAAAATGAGAAATTAGGACTCGGTGTCTTCGTAGTGCCAAATGTGCCAAAGGAAAATGAGGGACTGTGAGGAATATGGAACAGTGGGGAAAAGTGGAGTTTCTGTCAAGTGGATTTAAAATATGGGACAATCACTTGACATGTTTGGAATATGGGATTTGGAGATTTTTTTTAAATGATAGGGAAAGGGATAAGAAAAGGGAGTGAAAGGAATTAGGGATAGGAGTAATGGGAATTTGCTACAAATGATATGGGAGAGGGAAAATGGTAGGAAATAATAGGGTTTAGGGATAGGGAAAATGGGAACAAGGGATATAGATGGTTTAGGATGTAAGGGAATAGGGAAATAAACTGTGGTAAGGATAAAATGAGCAGTGGTAATATATGGGGTAAGTAGCAATGATTGACATCAAACCAAATTTAAAACCCTAGGAGCATTCTTAAAACATGAGAGTAGGATTTTGAGTTTTTCGCATTTAAAATTTCATACCAACACCAAACACTTGTTAAGAGAAATGAGGAAGTGGCTTTGACTCACTTGAACAAGGAGAGACTGAGAAAAATTTGATGGGTGAAAGAAATGGCAAAAATCTTCTGTTCTGGCCCAATGCGTCGCGCACCAACCCAATGTGTGGCGCACAAACCCAATGTGTCATGCCATTTTGCAGGAGGCTTTTGGAGGCCTTCCCGATGTCAAAATTGGGCGTGTGATAGCTCGTTGGAAAGATCTTTGAGTCTACCTTCCAAAACAAGTAGAATTGTTCAATTTGGAGTTCATTTTCCTGTCAAAAATCAAATCTCCCAAGACTGGTCAAAATGAGCAAAATAAGGCTGCCTCAAGGCAGAGTGCTGTTGCAGTCAACTTTTGAAGGTATTCCTCAACTCCAAATTGAGCTCATGATAGCTCATTGGAAATATATTTTTTTCTAGTTATCATTTGACTCATTAATCAAGTCATTTGGCCAACCAAGCTAGGAGAAATCCTGATTTTCCCAAGGTCACTTCAGAGGTGCATCAATTCTCTGAGGCGACTGTATTTTTGAAATTTCTCTAAAACCATGACACCTGTGTAAAAAGTGAAGTATTTTTTTCTTCCTTGGCCTTTTTTAGACAAAAACCTCTCTCAGGTTTTCCAAATTCATCTTTTATTGCTCAGAAACATCATTTGAGTGAAACCTATCCTGATGTGTGGAACAAGGGATTTGTCGAAATGAAGCGAAATGAAGGGGATAAGGGGCTTCTAAATTCTTGAGAAAATTTGGGAGGTAGGGAGGGATGTTAGGAAATAGGGGAAAGTGGAATTTCAGAGATTGAGTGAGGGGAAGGGGTCCAAAAGGGAAAAACACAGGCCTAGTCTAGAAAATTGCCAAGTTCTAGCTAGAAACTAGGGTTTGTGCAAAAATGAGGAATTTGGGGAATCTCAGTGATGGGAAATGTTTAATAATGTACATTAAGGATAGGGGAAGGTGTATGAACATCAGGATACAAGTTTTTCTGATGATTTGACCATCCTTGAAGAGAAATTACCTCCAAAACCCTAGGAGAGGGAAATGGACCTTACCTAGGCACAACTGAAGCATGAACAAGGTGTAAAATGACCCAGTGGAACTTGAAATGATGATGAAAACCCTCTGACTGATGGTACACTCAGCTGAATGGTGACATGAACCGACATTTGGACAACTTTGACAAGAGTAAAAGCAAACCCTAGACCTAATACCTAGTGACCAAATTTTACTTGAAGACTCACTGAAATGACAAAATTTGACCTTGACACCTTAACATCACCTTGTAAGAGCATGTTTGATCACTGGAGGAAGGCTGCAAAGGCTGACACTAACATTGGCTCCAATGGGGATGGTAGCTCCTTGGAGGTTCCAAGAATTACAGATATTTGGACAGCAGACAGTGCCTTCATCCATTGGGCAATGGAGTCAAAAACTCAAGCTGAAATGCATGATTGAAAACTGATGACTTGACGACACAAATTGACTCTCACTCAACTAAAAACTGACTCGATACTTAAACACAACTGACAAACTAGAAAATATGCTCAATATGAAGCTTATTCAATACAACCTACTCTAACAGTTTCATTCATCACCTGATCAAGTGAAATGAAACAACCAATGCAACCATGTAAGCATCCTAGTTGCTGTTTGATTTCTTCCCACATGCTTACTGATGCGCAGGAAAAGGAAAGAATTGAAAGGCAACTCCCATGGAAATTTGAACTCAAGCTGACTGCTGATAAACTTGCAAAGCATGAATTGACTGGATGACTTCAAGAATACTGCGAAAGGATCTTCATACACATAGCTATTGATTTCCATTAACACATCACTGCTCTGATCCAGATAATCTCCATACCTTAATCTTAAAATTTTTCTCACCTCTATGCTGTCTTTCTTTGGTGATTGCAGCAAGCTGCCAAAAGGATCCTGAATTTTGTGAATAACCAAACACTGTTGTTGATTACAAACAGAACAAAAGTCTCCTTCATCAATCTCCTCATATGACTGCAAACCTTGATGAGGGCTTTGTAATGAAAAATCTGTTAAACAAGAGAATGAAGGCGACCTTTGAATAAGATTATCATCAACATTATTTTCCGGCACATGGTTAGCTAATGAAGGAAAACTTTTACAGCAAACATCATCCAACACACGAGCAATAGGATCATCAAAAACTTGAGAAGACTGTTGCACTGTATCCATTGAAACTGCCTGACATCCTACTGGCTTTTCATCTTTTTCTTGAGAGATTTTACGAAGATTCTGCCTTATAAACTGAAATGCTTCAAAACAAAAGGGTATAGAATTTTCCTGCATCATCAAATCATGTATTTCATCTTCCACACCTTCATCTGTAATCTGACCTTCAATTTCATTTGGTGGCTGCAAATCTGATGCTACAGGCTGCTCAAGAATTTCGTTATCTATCTCATCCTCAACATTAACACTGAGAGATTGTTGATTTCTTACAGGCTGCTCATTTGAAGATTTACTATGCAATTTACCCTTCAAAAACTGGAATGATTCAAAACAAAATGGTACGGAGTCACCTTGTATCATTTGATCATATGTACCAGCTTCCATGTCCTCATCTGCAACTTGACAATCAATGGCTTTTGAGGGCTGAAAATCTGAATATGAGAAGTCTTGAACAAGGTTTTCATTGCGCTCAAGATGGTCTAGATCAAGACTTGTTGACATTTGATTTCTGATTGTATGAAAGTTGTCTCTGATGAACTGAAACGAATAAAAAAAAAAAGGCAAAGATCCTTCACTTACTTCAAAATTTGCTGCACTTTCCTCATCATTGTCATAGCTGATATGCATCGGTTGATCACTCTACTCGAGCTGCTGAAAGTGAACTTCCTCCTTCACAAACTAGCTGCTGATTTATCTGCAAGGTTAGCTTCTGTTTGGAGAACATAATCATCATCATACTGATCGAACTGAGGCAAATCATCAGTATACAACACATAATCAAGCATACATGTCATATCAACAGCTCTCTCTTCTTCAAAATGATCTATAAAGAAATCACTATGACAACTGGGATAAGAAACAAAATGTTTTGGATCAGAAACTTGTTCTTCTTCAATCATCGAGCCATGGGCTTGAACATTATACTCATTCCTTGTGGTGTTCTTTTGCATCATCTCTTCTACTACACTTACCAACATGTCAAGCTTTACCTCTAGAGATGTCAATTTCTCCGGATCTATGTTTTTCATCTCTTCTTCCTTCAACCTTGCCCTTCGGATCAGCAAATGAGCCTCTACATTTACTGCACTGTTCTATATCTCTTGAAGTGTCGCAATATTCTTTTCTCTCAGCTGAAACTCCATTTCTGGATCAAAAGCACCCGGGTAGTGCAAGAGGGCAGATCTAGGAGAAGGTCTTATATCAACTGGCATCGAAAAATATACTTGGTTAAATCTTGCAGAAAACTGTTGCACTGTCTCCCCTGTCAGTCTTTTCAGCTGGTTATACTCTTCTATAATAAGGAAAGGATTCTGTCCGATCACCCACCTGTCAAGGAAAACTTCGATGAACTGTTGGAAATCTGAGATGCTCGCATCAGGCAGGGCTTTAAACCAACTCTTGACTTTGGCTTGCAAAGACAGAGCAAAAAGCCTAATACTAACATCTTCGTCATCAACTTCAAAAAGGTCTAGAAAAGTCTCAACATTCTGCACATGTTGCTCAGCGTTGACATTGTTACATTCACCGTCAAATCTTGGTAGATATAGGTCATAATATTTAGGGAAATCATGAAGAATAGAAGGTAAAACAAGAGTTTTATACCTATCTGGGACTATAAAAGGCGTAGGAGTATATACAAGAGCTACGGGATCAGTTTCGTTTTCTTTAGGCTCATCACTCTGAAGAGAGTCATCATAAGATGTGGGAAAAGTAAGGAGGCCAGGATCAAAGGGAAACTCAGTATTTACACTTTTTGAATAGGTCGAGTGAATATTTTGATCACCTTTATCATACAAAAAATTCTGAAAAACTTTCAGGATGGCTTCAAGAATAGCAAAGAAGTAGTTTACAAGAAAGCATACTAGATCCTCAATACCATTCCACTTTGGATACCTGAACTTTGTGTAAGATCCTTCCATTTTCTTATAAAAAGAGTTAGTCCTCCAGTGGAGTCTCTACATTGAGTTGGAGTCACCAGGTGAATGATTTCAGCGTTCTTATGTTTGATCGTTGTCCACCATCAACTATCAGATCTGAACTTGATACATGTACTGGGGCAAGACAATCCACAATTCAAGTGTCACGTTCACAAGCTAGACCGGAGATTGACTGAAGCAGCATTTATCTACTTCCGCTAATGCAAAGCAAAAGCGTTTCGAAGGCTACCTGGCATAACTTCAGGCTCCGTCTGTAGCTTATAAAACAAATAACACCAACAAGCAAACCATTTTCTCCCCAGTATGGTTGCCACTATGTTAGTTCCCAAATCCACCTCAAGCTGAAGTAAGGCAGAAAAAGGACAACACCAAACCACGCTCAACCTCGTAGCTAGCCCTACGAGGACAGGAGAGGGCTCTCTCCGGGTCAATCTCAATGAAAATATTCAAAGGGGCTTGAGATGACTAAAACAACAACTGATCTTAGGCTAGATAAACAAATAGGATGGTTTGATTTTGATTTTTTGGGATTTTGTTGGAAAAAGGGAAAAACAATTTTGGGCTTGGGGATGAGGCCAAATTCTTGCAGATTTCAAGTTGGGGCAGGGAAGGCAATGACTTTGATGTCTTAGATTCAATGAATGGATAGAAAAGACTGCTGAGGATCTGAAGAGGGCAAGAAGGTGCAAAGATCCTCTTCAAACTGACGAAAACATATAAAACTAAACAAAAGTTTAAGGCAGAGCACCAACAAACTAATGAATTCTACCTTAGTTACTCATTTGTTTAATTCAAAAGAAAAGAGAAGGGAAATTGCATACATAAACATCAATGAAACTTACAGATACATGAATTAAAACATCATCAAAACTCAGAGCCACAAGGATCCCAACAAGTGCTGCAAAACCTTGGTCTTTCCTTTGCCAAAAATCTGAAATGAATATACAATGAGGTGCCAAACTATTCCCAAGTATCCAACCATGAAGATGTCTCAGAAAATACAATATATAGACAATTATAACCCCTTCCCATGCCTCTAGGGGTCGAGCTCATCCTTCTAGGAGCTGTTTCAACCAATTCTAAACAAGGAACTGAAATCTAGGAAATCAAACAACTTGCCTCTATATGGAAGAAAACTGATTCATTCATTTAATTTTCACTTTTTAGTGAATGAATCCTCTAGAACAAGTAAATATGAGCCAAAATTACATCAGAATTATCAAATTACATCAATATAGATCAATAGTTACATCAAAAAGTAAAACTAGCCAAAACTGGGCGAATTTCTGAGCTGAAGAGTCAAAATGAGGCCAAATTTCTCTATGCGCCGTGCCCAAAAACTCAATGCGTCGCGCCACTTTGGAGGTGATTTTGAGGCACTTTCCGAAGTCCAGATTGAACTAATGATAGCTCGTTGGAAATCCCTATCTGTCTACTATCCAACCGAAGTGGAATTTCTGGATTTGGTGTCAATTTTCCCCTCCAAAAGTTCAATCTCCCAAGACTGGTTCCTGCTGGTGCAAAAAGTGGCAGAAAGGCCATTTTCAAGGTGTTTTTGACCCTTTAAACCACCCAGAACTTGATGAAATATCTCGGCCATTCCTAAGCATGCATAATTTACCATAAAAAATCCAAAAATGCAAATTTTTCCTCCAAGAGATCTCTCAAACGCAAGCGCGCGCCGAGTGGCGCGACATGTCGGGCAGAAAAACCTGTTTTGCAACCAAAATTTCAAAAATGACACAATTTACTCCAAATTTGCTGAAATTTGGAGTGAATTTCTCCCATCATGTCCCATGCTCATCCAAGGAAGCTTCAGCCAATATTTGGAGTGGATCAGGCCTTTTTCACCGTTTCAGTGTCCTGCTGGTGCATGCAGGTCAGTGGCGGAATCACTGTCTTGTTCATAGGATGTGTCGGTGTCCGTCATGGTGTTGAAATGTGTATGAAAAGTGTATGTTTTATTTGTTGAAAATGAGAAATTAGGACTCGGTCTCTTCGTCTCCAAGTGCCAAATGTGCCAAAGGGAAATGAGGGACTGTGAGGAATATGGAACAGTGGGGAAAAGTGGAGTTTCTGTCAAGTGGATTTAAAATATGGGACAATCACTTTACATGTTTGGGATATGGGATTTGGAGATTTTTTTTAAATGATATAGAAATGGATAAGAAAAGGGAGTGAAAGGATTTAGGGATAGGAGTAATGGGAATTTGCTACAAATGATATGGGAGAGGGAAAATGGTAGGAAATAATAGGGTTTAGGGATAGGGAAAATGGGAACAAGGGATATAGATGGTTTAGGATGTAAGGGAATAGGGAAATAAACTGTGGTAATGATAAAATTAGTAGTGTTAATAGATGGGGTAAGTAGCAATGATTGACACCAAACCAAATTTAAAACCCTAGGAGCATTCTTAAAACATGAGAGTAGGATTTTGAGTTTTTCGCATTTAAAATTTCATACCAACACCAAACACTTGTTAAGAGTAATGAGGAAGTGTCTTTGACTCACTTGAACAAGGAGAGATTGAGAAAAATTTGATGGGTGAAAGAAATGGCAAAAATCTTGTGTTCTGGCCCAATGCACCGCGCACCAACCCAATGCGCCGCGCACCAACCCAATGCGCCGCGCACAAACCCAATGCGCCGCGCCCACTCTTCTATGCGCCGCGCAATTTTGCAGGAGAATTTTGGAGGCCTTCCTGATGTCCACATTACGCGTGTGATAGCTCGTTGGAAAGCTCTTTGAGTCTACCTTCCAAAAAAAGTGGAATTTTGCAATTTGGAGTTCATTTTCCCTGTCAAAAATCAAATCTCCCAAGACTGGTCAAAATGAGAAAAATAAGGCTGCCTCAAGGCAGAGTGCTGTTGCAGTCAACTTTTGAAGGTCTTCCTCAACTCAAAATGGAGCTCAAGATAGCGCATTAGAAAAATATTTTTTTCTAGTTATCATTTGACTCATCAATCAAGTCATTTGGCCAACTAAGCTAGGCTAAATCCTGATTTTCCCAAGGTCACTTCAGAGGTGCATCAATTCTCTGAGGCGACTGTATTTTTGACATTTCTCTAAAACCATGACACCTTTCTAAAAAGTGAAGGATTTTTTTCTTCCTTGGCCTGTTTTAGACAAAAACCTCTCTCATTTTTTCCAAATTCATCTTTTATTGCTCAGAAACATCATTTGAGTGAAACCTATCCCGATGTGTGGAACAAGGGATTTGTCAAAATGAAGAGAAATGAAGGGGATAAGGGGCTTCTAAATTCTTGAGAAAATTTTGGAGGTAGGGAGGGATGTTAGGAAATAGGGGAAAGTGGAATTTCAGAGATTGAGTGAGGGGAAGGGGTCCAAAAGGGAAAAACACGGGCCTAGTCTAGAAAATTGCCAAGTTCTAGCCAGAAACTAGGGTTTGTGCAAAAATGAGGAATTTGGGGGATCTCAGTGATGGAAAATGTTTAATAATGTACATTAAGGATAGCGGAAGGTGTATGAACATTAGGATACAATTTTTTCTAATGATTTTACCATCCAAGAGAAATTACCTCCAAAACCCTAGGAGAGGGAAATGGACCTTACCTAGGCACAACTGAAGCATGAACAAGGTGTAAAATGAGCCAGTGGAACTTGACATGATGATGACAACCCTCTGAATGATGGTACACTCAGCTGAATGGTGACATGAACCGACATTTGGACAACTTTGACAAGAGTAAAAGCAAACCCTAGACCTAATACCTAGTGACCAAATTTTACTTGAAGACTCACTAAAATGAAAAAAATTCACCTTGACACCTTAACATCACCTTGTAAGAGCATGTTTGATCACTGGAGGAAGGCTGCAAAGGCTGACACTAACACCTATGAGTGTTTCAACCTATCGATGTATACCTGAAGGATGGTGCTTTGACACTCCAATGTTCCCTCTAACTGCACCATTAGGTAATACAACCGTTCCCCAATGTGGACCAAATTTTCCGCTGACTCATCAAAAACCAATCTCATGCCCTCCACCTCCTCATTCTTTCATAGGATAGCCTCTTGTACTGATGTGGCCTTTTCCTTCAAAGCTAGAAGGTTGACCCGAAATTAATGGCACTGTTGTGTTCGACTATCGCTTAATACTACCGCATCTCCTAGCATCTCATCAAGGGCTAGCCCAAAGGATGGATGCACACCCTCCTCCATAGATACTCCAACACACAAGGCATGCTCACTAGTCTGTTTCATGTAATTGTCATCCTACAATTCTGCCCTAAACCTAGAGGCCTCTGTACCTATCGGCTCCTCAACAATGGTGGAGTTGTCTCCCGACACCTCATCAACCTGTGATGCATTGCTATCGTCAGAGAACTCGGCAACAACCCCAAATACCCCATCAATGGATACTAAAACAATGGGTGGTGTCTCACGAACGAGTGTATGCTCAGTTGTCTCCTCCTAAGTCTTTTCCGTTCTCTTTGATGGCCCATTAAAAGAAGTTAGAAAAATTCTACCCACGGTAATCTACTGGTCATTGCCTTGCATGTACCCTCTTCCTCTATTATAGCTGTGAGGTCTTTGGTTATCCTTAATCTGGAAGAATTCATAGAAATTCAAATGATCTTTGAAAATCCTGGGTATGAGATTGGTACTCCATGAAATAATCATCGTAGTGATCTTCCTCCGGCTCTTGAGGTCCGCCTGCTCCTGTCTCCATTGCTAATAAAGTGGGCATGGTGGGATGCTGTGAGATTTGTGGCACCACTTGTTGCTTAGGCCAATGGTGAGAATTACCCAAACTTTCTCCATTCTGAAACCCCTGTGAGATTTCCCTTTCTATTCTCATCTCCCTTATAACTCTAGTGAGATCCTGCATTGATCTAAGGAGGAGATTTCCAAACTCCTTCCTATAACCTTCTTCTGCCATTGGAGACTTCATTTATCCTCCTTCACTAGAACACAATTTTCTTTGCCGGATGTGAAATCTCAAAGAAGTTGAATCTGGTATTACAATTGGAAGAATTTGAAAAACAACCACCACAAACAATTTGAGAAAATCATCTTCAATGAACCTTTTGTTTCTCTCAATAGAGACATAATTTGGAAAAAATACTGATAGGAAAATTGAATTATCTCGTTCTGCACAAAACCCATGTCTTGGATTTTCAAGATTCATCTTAATTTACCCGAAACATCCAATGCAAAACCGTCACTTTTTATCCCAGCGAATTTTTGTGTTTTTTTGTTTCTATATCTCTTAGAGAACCTTCTATTTCTCACAATCCAAACCAAATTTGGAATGAATTATCATAAATAAATAGAATGGGTCTGTTCTTTACAAAACCCATGTCTTAGAGTTTCGATATTCATCTTTATTTGCCCGAAACATTCAACGCAAAACTGTCACTTTTTATTCCAGCAAATTTCTGTGTTCTCTGACTTTGAACCCCCTTGTTCAATCCATGATGTATTCTCTATATTTTGATCTCATAGACCGGTTGCTCTAGAGGCTGAGCCAAGTCTATGAGATATGATACCATTGTAATATCCCAAACATGAAAAGACATTAGTACAAAACATAATAAACTAGAAATTACAACAAAATGGAAATAAATTGCCAACACCATAAAAATAGACAAAACAACTAAGCCATTTTATTAATAAGGAGGTGAAATATAAGTATAACACTGCTCAATAATAGTAACACTCAAGCCAATATAGATGGCTAGAATGACCCTCAAGTTCGCCCACTGAGAACACAACGTAATTGTTGCTCTGTTGGAGACCCTCACTGCGCTGCCCTTGATGGAAATGTTGGAAATGTTGTTGCTCGCTGAAAAGTGGTGTGTAGATGAGGTTGTTCTGGTGCTCTGAAATTTTCAGGATTTGGAATCCAGACTCTATGACGAAAACCCAGAAAAACCCAAAAAGGATTTTCAAATTGGTAGACCCCGGAAAATCACCCTCCTAGGGCATGAAAACGTACAACTACAGGGTATGCAGTGGCATGAGCTAAACTAAAAAATAAAATGTTGCAACAACTCCCCCATAGCTCAACTAATGAAGGGTTGATCCCCTCACTGGATTTCAAGCAACAATGCTATGGAAGCTCACCCTCCTTTAGATCTCGCAACTGTTGCATTGCGTGAGTCACTAAGTGACTGCGCTACTCAAGAGGCCTGCAAAATGGCCAAATGTGGGAATACTGAAATATGCTCACAAGATAGAAGGACTCCTCTCCTGAGTGGGCACTCGAAGTCTCCCAACGACGAGGTTGGGATCTTCGCTCTGAGACACTCGTGTGCTCATTAGGGGAATTTTGAGGTCTAAAATGGGCCTCCTAAGAAAAATGTACAACAAAAGAAAATTTATAAGAACCAATAGGATTCAAGATGATGATGTAACCATGGGGGATGATTCACCATTTTTTAAGTAAAAGTGTAAAAATATTAAAAAATAATAAAATAATAAAACTACATTTTCAACTAGTATCTTCAACTTATCTCCCAAATTTTTACCTCAAATTTCGAGCAGGAGTACTCATTGGATGCAAAATTTAATTCCTCATCCAAGGAGTATCCATGTCGCATACTTTCAATGGACCCTGCTATATGAAAAATGAGAAATACATAAGAAAATGTGATTACAATCACGTTTTGCATGTATTTATCATTTTTTGTGTAGCAGGACCCATCAAAAGTATGCAACGTGGGTACTCCTTGGATGAGGAATTAAATTTTGCATCCAACAAGTACTCCCTCTTGAAATTTGAGTAAAACCTTTGGGAGATAGGTTGAAAATTGTAGAAATTTGCATAACTAATATGTTATCCACCGAGATTCTCCTGATCACACACTATTTTAGCTTCATGCATAATACAGAATCTCTTCTACCATTGATCATCACATGCGGAAATAAAATCAATTGCATGCACACATTAAAGCCATAAAAATTCACACATATGGACACAGTATTTATGGGAAAGCTTAAAGCTGAAAACCCCCAACTATCTGTATATTATACATGTCATGGAGATCATGTAACAATCATAGTACAAAGCTCTTTGCAAGCTCTCATGCACTCTCTCCCATGCTACACACTATCAAGCTAGATCTAGCAAAACTCATGCTCCAACCTTTAACCACTTGATAGCCAACCTCAATTGCGTTTTCAAGCTATGGGATGGCCTCTTTATATAGATAAACCACCCAGCCTTAACTATGTAATCCTCATGGGTTACTCCACCCATCTGTGTGTTGCAAATAGCAATAGTATAGTCACAACCGATAGTTAACCTGCTCTTTCACCTATTTCTGCACTGGTCTCCACTGAAACTGTCCATGCACTGAAGTTAACTGATGTATTCTTTAGTTGATTTGTGAGTTTATAATTAGTGAATTAATTAATAATTAATTCACACCACTGTCACTAATTGTATCTATTATTTAACTTGGATACAAAAAGCTCAACTATGTTTAGATTAGTTAAACTGAATACAACTCCACTAACTTCCTCAATCAACTCCACCAAACTCTGTCACATGAGTTCTAACTGAAGTCTTCATGCAATAGCTTCACTTAAACCTTAGGAAAAGCGTATTTCCTTACACCATTTTGCATGTGCCACATCAGGGCACCAGGCGAAGTGCTTGAGAATAAGATAATGTTTATAGTCCAAATATTATTAAGAGCTAATAATATTCGACATATCTATTTTATTTGGCAATCTAAAAATAGATTCCACCCAATATGTCTAAAAATAGAAATCCATCTATTTTTCCAACTTGACCAACCATCCATAAATAACATCCACGCAACTTATAGAATATACTCCATATGTCTAAAAATAGAGCCATATTAAAAATGAGCTTTGCGACAAAATCACTGTGTGGTCCCCGCACCTAGTTTTGAGTGATCACTTTCCAACTAGGATCAGGAAATATGTTTCAAGAGGCCTCCTTCACTGTTTCTTGTTGCCATTTTCAACACTCCCTCTCAACAAGAAAGGACTGTCTTTGCATGCGACATGCAACTCCATGCATTCGACCTGCAACCTTCACAAGCGCCATGCAACTCTGTGCATGCGACATGCAACTCCATGCATTCGCCATGCAACCTTTGCATGTGCCATGCAAACTCATGCATGCACCATGCAACTCCATGCATGCGCCATGCACCCTTTGCATGCAACATCTCTGAAACTGAATAGGCTCCAAACAATTCAATCAGTCTTGATGCATCTAGCATATATCATCAAAGTCTTCGACTTGCAGCCCTGTCATCGGGAACCATGTTGTTGAACTCTTGCTGCCACGCACTCTTGCACTTGCTGTCAACTCTGATCCACGCTCCAGTATCTGACACTGTCACTTTGATCTGCCTGCATCAATCCAACTGATCATGATACTGATACGCTGTGGGCACCTCGTAGCCAGGTTCAATTCACGAGATCCACACCATCTCATGAATCCTGCCCAGAAATCTCCTCTTGGGATTATTCATGCATGTCGCCCCACCTCTCTCCACAGTGGTATAGGCGCATGCACTCCCTCTGCCCCGTCAGACCAGAAATTTCTACGCAGTTAATTCTTCCTCCATGATCCTCTTGTGGGCTGCTCCACACTCAGGGTTCTTATCGACTACGCCCAAAGTGCTCCCTCAGGCATCGGTTGCATGTCTTTCTCTGCTTCCAACAGTGGGAAGCTCAGCCAGAAATCCCATCCATCAAATCTATAAACTTGGTTGTGCATCTCCAGTCGTGCCTAACTAGCCATATACAGGCCTTCTCACCTTCCATGTTGAGAAACCCTCTAAACCATGATCTTGTGTACGCTTTGATCTTTAAATCTTTGCATCCATCTTGTACCTCGGTGCATGTAGATTCTTGGCTCCCGCACATTGCAATTGTCCCGCCGTCGCAAAATTTTCTAACAAAAAGAGCTGATTTTAAATCGATGATATCTCCCTCATCCGAGCTCCGATTCGACCGATTTTTTTTTTCAATTTGGGTATTTTTTCGCAAGGAATCCAAATATGCTATTTTTTTTTGAAAATATTTCACCAAAAATTTTCAGATATTCCCTACAAACTCGCGCACCCAAAAATTCTCGCTCTCATTCCATGTAGAAAATTATATAACACAACAATTCTTCTGTGGACAATTTGTGGCAATTCCGGCTTTCTCCATATTTATGTTTCTGAGTTTATCCTAAAACTCAACCGCTTCAATGCTTTGCAATTGCTCCAATGATCAATATCGCTCCGATACCATGTACAAATTTGAATAACTGATATGTTATCCACCGAGATTCTCCTGATCACACACTATTTTAGCTTCATGCATAATACAGAATCTCTTCTACCATTGATCATCACATGCGAAAATAAAATCAATTGCATGCACACATTAAAGCCATAAAAATTCACACATATGAACACAGTATTTCATGGGAAAGCTTAAAGCTGAAAACCCCCAACTATCTGTATATTATACATGTCATGAAGATCATGTAACAATCATAGTACAAAGCTCTTTGCAAGCTCTCATGCACTACCTCCCTTGCTACACACTATCAAGCTAGATCTAGCAAAACTCATGCTCCAACCTTTAGCCACTTGATAGCCAACCTGAATTGTGTTTTCAAGCTATGGGATGGCCTCTTTATATAGATAAACCACCCAGCTTGAACTGCGCAATCCTTATGGGTTACTCCACCCATCTGTGTGTTGCAAATAGCAATAGTATAGTCACTACCGATAGTTAACCTGCTCTTTCACCTATTTCTGCACTGGTCTCCACTGAAACTGTCCATGCACTGAAGTTAACTGATGTATTCTTTAGTTGATTTATGAGTTTATAATTAGTGAATTAATTAATAATTAATTCACACCACTCTCACTAATTGTATCTATTATTTAACTTGAATTACAAAAAGCTCAACTATGTTTAGATTAGTTAAGCCGAATACAACTCCACTAACTTCCTCAATCAACTCCACCAAACTGTTTGTCACATGGGATATATTACGGAAGTCTTCATGCAATAGCTTCATGAAAACCCTAGGAGTAAAAAGCAGTATTTCCATCTGTCAATTGCATGTACCACATCCAGACATCAATTGAGTCATGAGAGAATAAAGATAATGTTTAGAGTCCAAATATTATTAGAGCTAATAATATTAAACATATCTATTTTAATTGTGTCTAAATAGATTCTAATATGTCTAAAAATAGAAATCCATCTATTTTTCCAACTTGACCAACCATCCATAAATAGCATCCCACAACTTATAGAATATGCTCCATATGTCTGAAAATAGACATAGTCTAAAAATAGACTTTGCGACAAAAATCACCTGTGTGGTCCCCACCTAGTTTAGGTGATCACTTTCCAACTAGGATCAGGAAATATGTTTCAAGAGGCCTCCTTCACTGTTTCTTGTTGCCATTTTCAACAAAAATATGAGTTGAAAAAGTAGTTTTTTCTTTTTTCCCTCTAAAATTTGATGATGTAATAAAATCTTATTTTATTATTTCCAATATTATTTTATTATTTCCTTAGGAGGCCCATTTTAGACCTCAAAATTCCCCTAATGAAACAACACTACAGTCTCGTCTAAACAGCTCAAACGTGCTCAAGTCATAAACGAAAAGAAAATAATAATAATCCATAATGATCTCCATTGATGCCCTCACCCATTTCTTATACTTATGGGACCCTCACCCCCTTGGGCCCACATCATAAATGTGCTACACTCTTCGTCCATATCCTCCTCCTTGACTGCGTTTTTCTCATGATCTCTTGGCCCCCTCCACTACTTCGTTGTTCCACTTTCACACTGGTGAAGTGGTTTTATTCTACTAAAGGGATTTATGGGTCCCTCTACCCTCTTATTCATCTATTAATGAAGGAAGACGAAATTTAATATTCTAATTAGCTAAAAGCTAAATTAGGAATATTACAAAAATATTCCAAGCGGTTAGATCTAGATCTTGGTTAATAATATTTTATTATTCGCCATTATCGAGGATAAATTAATATTTTGTTATAAATAGGAGGGTTTTCCATTCATTCCTTACTTTGATCACTTTCATTGTTGTGTTTTTATCATTCTCATTGATGATACTATTTTATTATTCTTCTGGAGCTCCCATAGAGTTCAACACATTTTGGGTTTTCTACACCATTGAGAGAGAGAAACTTCTGAAACTGAAGCATTGAGGACAACCAAGAACCCATCCCATTTAGGGGGACTGCTAACTTGTGTTAGTTCCATATACCATGTGTTATAATATATTCAAAATTCTTTAAATCTTATCTTATCCATTGGATGCATGGAACAATTCTTATGTGTTTTTACTCTTCAGCTACTTTTACTGCAAAGATCTGGCTTTTTAGTAGCATTTGTTTTAACTATCGATTGCAAAGCTAAAGAAGTTAAGCAACCAATTCTGTTGTTAGGGTTGTTTATCACACATAGCTAAAGTGATCTCTTTTCGTAGACTTCCGTTAATAATTTATGCTAAGATAACCCATGGAAGAGAGATCAACCTCAACACATGGAAATATGCCTAATGGTGCTTACATGGATTTCCACCTATTAAGCGCATGGAAAGAATCATAGTTTACTACAACAAAAAAGTCAAAATACTAGTCAAACTATCATATGACATGTTCAAAATAATTCTCATTAGAATAGGGTATCAAGCGAGTGTGGTATTGATGGAATGAAGGACCTAAAGGATGATGATGTGGTAATTCACATTATTCGATTCCTTCGTAGAGAATCATGTGAATTAGAGTTTTAATGGAAATCAAAGGTTGAGATGTTGATTCATAGATCTAGCTTATAGTAATTAGTTTCTCAAGGTAGTTATTTGAAAATGATTCACTAAGAAGCAAAGCATGTGCTTAGCATGCTTATAATTTTCTATTATTTTTTAATTCAATTGAAGTTATTTTTTTTTTAAACTAGAACGGTTATATTATAGATAAAATGCTAATTGGGCAGAGCCTATACAGCCAATACAATCAAAATCACAGCCAAAACAGCCAATACATCAAAAACACCATTAGCCTATTAGGGGATAATGGTCATAAACGGTGCTTCTGCATTTAGACTTATCATTCCTTCTTGTAACGTACAGCCTATGTTTGCCAATCTATCTGCTTCCTTGTTAAGATCTCTGAGTATGTGGAAGACGTTTACTGAGGGGAAATTCCCCAGCATTCTGTTGACTCTTACTAATTGTTTGTTGAGCACCGGGTTCTTGAGCCCCTCCTTGCTGGCTATTTCTTTTATCACCACCTCTGAGTCTCCAAAAACTGTTAGTTCGCTTGGATTTTCTTTTCTAACAATTTGGCATGCTTTCAAAAAACTTAAAATTTCTGCTTGATTATTGTTTTTTAGACCCAGGCCCCAGCTGAATTCTTCTTTATTCCCATTCGGATAGTAAATCACCCCACCAGCACCGGATCTTCCCAGGTTGCCTTTTGAGGCACCATCAAAGAAAACAGTACACTTGCCTTGAGATTTCCACCACTGGTGAAATCTGTCCTCCGGAATGCGAATCTGCCAATTTTCCTTGTAGACAGGGCGAAATTTTGCTGGGGAGTTGATCTTGCCGGTGAAAGGAACCAGCCACTTCCTTTCATTAGATCGAAGAGTGTTATCCTCTTTGATCTGAGAGTGAATCACGGTCTCTATTAGAAGAGATTTGGCCTGATCCGCCACTTTAGCTGTTGTCATTTCTTTATTGCTGAAGATGATTTCGTTCCGGGCCAACCAGATCTTCCAGCAAACATATTTGGGAGCGGCTGTCCACACCTTATACCATAAAGATTTTCTAGCTGTTTTATGAGGGTAAGCAGAATTCCAAGAGAGAAACATGGAATCTATCGAGCATTGAGAAGGTGGATGCACTTTCAGACCAACCAGAAAAGAAGTCCAAACCTCCTTCGCGAATTTGCAGTCCAGAAACAAATGGCCTGAAGTTTCCAGCACAACTTTGCATAGGACACAACGATGGGGGCCGGCAATATTCCTCTTGCTCAAGTTTTCTCCTGTCAATATTTTGTTTTGGAACAAGATCCAGAAGAAAAAATTAATTTTGGGTATGCTAAAGCTGTCCCAAATCAACTTCCAGACTGCCACCGGATGAGGCGAATCTTTTTTGCTTTGAATTTGGAGATATCCTTGTTTTGCTGTGTAAACCCCTGTTTTCCCCCAGCCCCAATGGTCTTCTTCATCTTTGTGCACCGGGGCATAGTTAGAGATGGCGTTTTTAAAAGAAGCTAGCTGAGTATGTAAATGCGCTGGAGGCCTGGGTAAGTTCCATTGCAGCCAATTACCATTGGTATCCCATTCCGAAATATCATCAATTTTTCTAATTCCTTTCTCTTTAAGCCAGTCTCTTAACTCAGTGAAATCGTTGGATTCGGTGAGGGGAGGGTGACCCATAATTTTGTCTCTCCAGAGCCTGATGCTTTTCCCATTTCCTGGTACTCTATACAGGTAAGATCTAAAAAAGTTAATACCTCTGCTGCACAACTTCCATACCTGCGTGCCTTTTGGATTTTTGTCCACTGAGAAGGAGGAAAGAGACCGGCTCTTGAGATATTTGATCTTGAAGATCTGGCTGACAGGATGATGGGGATTGTTGATGAGTTGCCACAGAAGTTTGCAGCCCAGAGCTAGATTAGCGTGCTGAGGGTCGCGAATTTGCAATCCACCTTCCACAAGAGGGCGTTTCACAATTTCCCAACTGATTAAATGAAATTTGTTGTGATTTCCACGTCTGCCCTTCCACAAGAAGTCTCGCATAAGTCTGGAGATCTGGTCTGTAATTGCTTTTGGGGCCAGCATCAGGGCTGCCTGATATGTAGGCAGAGCTGAGAGAACAGCCTTGATGAGCGTGAGTTTGCCCCCAGTGGTGAGCCAGAAGCCTCCCCACACACCTATCTTCTTCTTGAATTTTGAAATACCATCCTCCCAAAGGTGATTCCTGTTTGATCCCAGCGTAATTGGGAGCCCCAGATATTTCAACTTGTCCCAATCTGCAAGACCTGTAAATCCCAAATCATTGGCTATTTTCCAATAGTGTATTGATCAGTGTTCCAGCCATAAACTGCACTCTTCCTCTCGCTTATGAGCGCTCCTGAGACACTACAGAACTTCTGAAGAGTGTTTCTGAAGGAGTTTACCACTCTAGCATAGGCACCCCCAAGCAGGAGTGAATCATCGGCGAAGAAGGCATGATTCACTGGGTCGATGTCGTTCGCAATTATGATACCATGGATATTTCCATTATGTTTTTCTTTGGTTAGCTTTCTGCTCAAGGAGTCCGCCATGACAATCTGCATCATTTAAAACTAGAAGGGGTAGGTCCACCTCCCTTGGGGGTCCTTAATCTGGTATTCCTTCCGAGGGTCATCTCGATGGTTGTTTGGCTGCCTAGGGTTTTTTGTCTTTCCGATTATTCTTCCCTGCTTTCTTTATTTGATTTTCTCCCAGCTCTCTTTGATGGCCTCTCGAAGGTCTCATCATCCGAGGAGCCCATGATTTCTGTATTCTTCTTTTTAGACTTGATAATATCTGCGTAAGTAGGGGAAGAGGTATTACCTTGGGAGGGTATTGAGATGATACCTGGATCTGGGACGGCGAGGTTGGACCATCCAGCTCTGCTTCTGGAGGATCTGACTGAAGATTTAGAGATTCGAAGGGTTTTTATCCACTTCTATACTGGCATTGTCCTTGCTTCCTGTGTTTTGGGTGCTTGCATTTTCTTGCCCTGATTTTTTCTCCACTCCTTTGCCTTTGTTTTTATTATTCTGTCTGTTATTTTAGGGTTTCTTTACTTGATTCCAATGTTCTCCTTTTTCTTTCTCTGTTATCTCTTCATTTTTCCTCTTGGAGTATCTTCCGAAGTGCCCGTGTTCATGGCAGTGTCGACATTTGAAAGGGAGCTACTCGTAATCTAGCTCCTGAATGTGTGACCAATCCGCAACCGTGAGTTTGATGGCTTCAGGCAACCCAACTTCTAGATCGACTTCAACACAAATGCGAGCACAGGAAAACTGGTCCTTCCTCGGTGCTTGATCTATGTATCTTCCTAGGGCGTTACCAATAGACTACAGAGATCTCTGATTCCAGCAATGAAGGGGAAGATGGGGGAGTCGCACCCAAACCGGCACCGCCGTGGGCACATCCTGAGCAGGGTCAAAATCTGGCGACCATTTGTTCAGGTAAAGACCTTGAGGACCCATAAAATATGGCCCGTTTCAGAAAATCAAGCTTCTATCTTCCACATTATCAAAGACGAAAACAAAGAATCCTTTCCCCACAAAGTGGCTCTTGATGCTTTCCTTAACCAGGGGAATCCAGTTCCTTCTTACCCATTCGTCGACTGCCTTCGGGGAAGGCCAAAGCCCTGTGAACTGGCCGATAAGGCCCCTTTCTGCCAGATTCAGAGCAGATTTGCACGTTTCTTCCACCGGTAGAGACACCGTGGGGATATTAGCCATTTTTTTCATGAACTTCTGCTGTGAGCCAGATGAGGACCGGTTGCCCGATGCTACAACTAGGGAAATGAAGGCTGGGAGCTCAGGAGGCGGAGGGGGGGAGGCCGCAGGACCACCTCCAGGATCCATGACAGAGGTGGCCTCTCGAAGGAGGGGCGCCGACCAAGAGTAGCTAGGGAAGCTGCAGAGCTACCATGGACGCGCGTGATTCGCAACTCATCTTGTTTTCAA